>CAWUFW010007319.1:600000-1023644 GCA_963921515.1 Calotriton arnoldi
AGGAGCCCTGCAGGGCTCTAAGGTATGACATGCAGCAGGCATGAACTCGGAGCTGTGATGAGAATGCCTCGTGCTCAGTGCTCCGCTTCTCAAAGGCAGCACGTACATGGAAGACATGGTTGATTACAATAATATATAATGTTGCAGACTTTCGGATGCTACCGAAGGGGAAACTTTTCAGTAAAACTTTGGCATAATTTAAATGAAATGCGTGAAATTAGGACATATTTGGAAGGTTCCGCTATTTATTTTTGGCAGGCGATGACAGCCTGCTTGCATCCCAGGGGTACAGCGTGCGCGCCCCTCGCTTGTTCAGAAATGCGAGAGCCACTTAAGACAGCACAGAAGGCTCAGCACGTGCTGCGGGGCCACGTGTATCTCGTAGATCACAGATTTTATTAATGCTTGATAAAGTGACTGCCCCAAAGGCACTCGTTATGACTGGGACTGACTTTGGTGCAGATATACCGCGGTGCCGGGATCTATATTACCACCTGGTATCTCCCCTGGAAGTCCAGCTATTACAAGTTTTTTTCCGCCGACATGGGGAATGAATGCTCGGACCTCGAGTTACCAGGTGCTTAACTGAGAAGTTTTAAAACCGCTGATAGTTTGGAAAGTATCCGCGGGAGTACCCACGCGGTCTTGGGGGCTGAGGCAGGGGGTGAGGCAGAGGTGCTTGTGCCTGTCCGGGAGAGCTTTGCTCCCCCCATAAAGCTGTGGGGTTGGGTTGCCCGCAGCCCCTGTCCTGCAGGACTGGTGTCACCGGTCCTGGAACTATGGGGTCTGGAGGTTTCAAATCCGATAATTGCGGGCCCGGGCACACTGAGAAATGCAAACTGTGGTTTCCCTCCTTAGTTATCGCTCTAGTATCTTAACGCGTAATGAGAAACTTAATGGGATAATAAAACGTTTGTTTAATCACAAACAGTAGTAAATTCATGCTGTTGTGCGCAATATCACACTGCCATCCTGTGAATGATGTCACAATAGAGAATAGAGCTCTAAACCTTCACAGACATCAAACAAATGAAACATCCTGTCATTCCTATTGTTGCTGATTGTTAGAGGTGCTGCAGTGGGTAAACAGCGAAGTGTTTTTTCTTCTTTTCAGGATGTTCCCTTTAATATTAGACATGCACGAAAAACTCTTTGGGTGAGAAATAACTTACAATCGTATTCATAAGGCTGTTAAAAAATCTCTCTCGACCGACCCACCCGTTAGAGGAATGTTGTAAAATACACATTTTAAGAAGGGTCGAGGGTTCCTGGGCGCTCAATGAATTATGAATAGGGCTCCTGGTTTCATGGTATTTTTTTTTTTACATTTCCGTCTGTATTTATCCATATTATTTTTTGCCCATTTTATTGATAGTTATCCATTTTTATTTAGTGTTTTGAGGATTAATGGAGTCGTAAAATGGTATATTTCCATTTTTATTTAACTAATAAACATGCACTCAAACTTTGATGCCTGTTGCATTTGAGCAAATTAGGCAGTCAAATATTACAAAACCATACACCCACAAGTAAATATTAGCATGCTACTAGAAATATATGTTAACATGTGCCTGTATTTAAGGAAATATCATCAAGTTTTTTAACTCCTCAAGCTTTCCATCTGCTCAGCGCTTCACCTGGAATTAATAAATGTAAACATGGGGAGTCTCTCTCAAAAGGACCATTTTCTGTATTTTTCCGTTTAAAAAAATAAATACAGGCAGTAAGCACATTGTTTTCTGTCTGTATTTATCTGTAAAAATCAGTAAAAACGGAAAACTGGAAGCCATAATTATGAAGTACATTGTTCTTTGGCCGGTCCAGCAGGCGGATGGGGAATCGATGAACATAATCCACTCTGTGTTAAGTGACAGCGCCTGCGCCATAGCCGGTCGAGGGGAATGTGACACAGAAGTCATTCGGTGATGCAGGCGGATCTACCCAGCTGCTGTGGTTCGCACCGAGGGAACCACGCATGTGCAGGGCACCATGCTGCTGATGATCAGGCTTGCACGAGCTGTCGCGTGCCAGGAGCGAATCAGCATTTCCAGGCAGAGCGAACAGAATTGGATGGATGTGGTGGCGGGATACTGAAAAGTGTGCCCTGCAGGGGCAGAGAAGCAAAGTGCGCCTTACACAGGAAATGATCTCTGGTGACCTGCATGTGCTCAGAGAGTGCTACACTGAATAATGATGCCAGGGCATTCAGAGCTGGTTTTAGAGGGCTAGACCAGAATGTGATCAGAGAGTTTGACCACCCAGCCCTTCGAGTTTCTGCGACAGTGGCCTGTGAGTGTGAAAGGGCAGTGAGCAGATTGTGAATATCAAGTGGATACCAAAGAAGCTCACTTTTTTGTGGTCATGCCTATTCCCGGTGTAGAGTGACCCTTGACTCAGTCAGACTAATGCTCAGTTGGCTATGCCCAGGGCCATTGGAAGTATGCGATTGTGTGGCTGCGGCGATTTTCGCATAATTATAGATTTGCCACATAATCCATAATCTGTCTCATAATCTGCAGATTTTAGCAAAAAAAAATGTTTTGTTTCTATCTTAAATGGTTGAAAAGGAACTAAAAATGCAGTGGCACGTGTTGCTGCTTCATGGAAGGCCCTTTGCAAAGCTGGACTGGTCACCTTTCTGTAGTTTATTGCTATATTAGGGTGTTAAACTGATAGTAATGAGGTGCAACCAATGCCCAAACAGTGTCACAGAGTTTAAAAATGATGAAATAATGAATAAAACTATTATAAAGTGTGCCACATTATGCTGCATAATTTACTCAATCCTACCGCTTAATTTGGGCCTCTCGTGCTGCAGAATTCCAGTGGCCCTGGCTATGCCACACTAAAGGCTGTGAGGCTTTCCTGGGTCTGGGCCGCTCACTGACTCCTTCAGGTCAGACTAGCTTCATTGTGGGTGTTTGCATTCTTCCTTATTGGAATCTCTGTGTAAAAACATGTTTATAAAGTTGTGTTTTGCAGGACTTCTTCTGTGCTGCAGCTCCTCCATTCCATTCACAATGTAAACAAATGCTGACCCCCTCAGAGGCCACACTGCTTGCTGCTTATGCAGGGCTGCAAGAGGGACACATCACTGGGCTGATCGAAGAACCCCCTGTGCCGTCGAGGCTCTGCAGACTGTTTCAAAAGTTTATTCAAGGCTTGTGGTCAAAACTTTATGTGGGGCCGCCTTCTGTTTTTCCAGGTGCCAGAAGTACTTCTTTCTAAGTATTTAAAAATGTACCCCCAGGGAAAGAGAAAACATAGTGTATTGCACCATCTAGCAGTCTTGCCACGGAAGCTGCAGGCTTACTTGCAATTACAAACTAATGAAAGCATGTTGCTTAAGTAGAGCCTGGCCCTGGGAAGCACAGGACCCAGGCCATAATGTCCCCTGTGCCCCCAATTGTGACAGCCCCAGCTCCAGGGAAGGTGGCTCTGTATGTGTATTGAGATGCATGAACGGGTCACAGTTGAGAGTGCCCACATACATTCGTTTAACAGTCCACTTGCTGGTAGCCAGTGTGCACCAGCACTTGTACAAATATATATCAACAGAATTTCACTAACAGTACTTTTTAACAGTTGCATAAACCAGGATAGGGAGTGCCAGTCTTACTTCCCATGGGTTAAAGAAGCAAATGTGGAAATTGGATAGCTTGGCTCTGGTCTGCAATTCGGAGAACTCTTGCTTCTTAGGTAGGGAAAGTCTGCTAAAGTTGCTCTAAAATTATTATGTTATGGATGTGAAGGGTTAATTTCACATGGATATCCACCGGGAAGCCGAAGTAACATGGAGGCAGAACTATCCTTTGAGTAATTAAACTCTGTTGTACGCTGTTGAGGGAACCCTAGAAACCGGATCTTTTGGTCCCTATGGGTACAATGATGTCACATATTTCTTTATGGTCAGTTCTATTCTGGATAAAGTTTCGGATTAATGTGAAGGGGCAATGTTTACAGCCTGCCTCCTTCTGCTCCAGCACCCTACCAGGAGGCTCCCTCAGTGGCGTTTGGAGAAGGCCCTTTACCCGCAGTCACCTCAATGCTTAATCCGTGCCAGTGATGATTGCAGGTGGGGGGGGGGCACCAACACTCATTTTTGGAACCAAGACTTTTCAGCATCAGGCTTCAACCCAGAGCATAAGCGAGAAAGGCGGAAAAGAGAGAAAGAATGGATATCACAGTTCCCAGTCACTGCCCTTGACATTCACCACCGCGGCAGGCCCGGTTCTAGCGGGTGGGCCGGGTGGGCCAGGCCCACCCAAACATTAGCCTGGCCCACCCAAACATGCGCCTTGGCCCTCGCAGGGACGGCTTGAAGGCCAATAGAAAATGGCCACTTTAATTTAAAACATTCCTCCGAACGATGTTTTAATTCCTGTTCTGGGAGTTGCATGATTGGGCCTGGGCTCTTTCTCACAGGCACGCCCAATCACGCTTCTCCTTTTAGAAAGATGGGCTGTGTCGTGCAGGTACAATAGGGGCATGGTGAAGAGGACAAATTCTTTCTTTGGCACTGGCTGCATGGATATTTCCTTTTCCATTAAGTGCTGCAGAAAAGAAGTTTGTTTATCCTGATTCACCTTTCCTGACCCCTGCAGCTGCCTATCACATCGGGCTGTGAGGCAGAGTTCTATGAACCCAGTAGGAAAGAAAATGTGTGACTATTTGTCTTTATTTTAAAAATCTGGAAAGGCCCAGGAAGGCACATACTTTGTGTAGGTTTCATTTAAATAGTTTTTATCATTATCATGGCCATGGATGCAAGACAACAATAAAAATGGTCAGATAACTGGTGATTAATGATCCTGCTGGAGAGCAATCCTTTGTGTTGGTAGTTTTGAAATGCAGATAAAGTGTATTTTATGTGGATAGCTCAGTGGGTTACTGCGTTTGTCACAGAGATTCTTGTGTTACAATCCTATCATAGGACAGTGACCTATGAACTGTCATCAAAGAGTTGTATACAAACCTGAATGGTATAGTTAGAACTTCACTTTTTTTTTTGTGTTGCGATATAGTTAGAACTTCCCCAGTTATTCTAATGTTGCTAAAAGAGTTTGTTTGGGCAGATATACATTTTTATTAGTTAAGCCAACCCCTAACCACTGGGGTATGCTTTAAATCCTGAGTTTGTGCTTCTCCAGACCAAACCCTCTTAAAATATACTGTCCACCAGTATGGATGACGTGATTCCTACACCTTGTAATCCTCATTGACTTATGTGACATTCCCTGTAGACTGATTTACATACTTGCATGATTCATTGTCTCTGTATAATGTGTACGTGATGTAAAGTACTGTGACACCCTACACTGATATTAGTAGCGCTATACAACAAATGAAATGCATATGAGAGAGGGGCTATGGAGAAATGAAGGGCACTGTTGGAGGCTGGTAGCAATGGTATCTGCGGAGAAAGAAGTCATTGATGGGGCGCCAAAAAAGACTTTCGCACTAGCGCTAAAGCCGGCCCTGTCATGGCCTTTCTGTTTTTGTTTTATTTAATTACAGTCAGGTCATTAGGGCAACGGTGGAACATATTTTAAAGTGTGTGCTAATTATATTTACTGCTATATTCAATGTTTTAAGTTTGAAGGTGATTTTACTAATGTTTTTTACCGGGAATAATGAAAGTGGAGCTGGATGGTGGCTGGTATGGGGCTGAGGCCCAATGTCAGCTGTGAGATAAGGTGCACAGGAGAGGGATGGTAGAAAAGTGGATAATCGGGCCTGGAAGTACTTGTGTTGAAGCCTGGCCTGCTGGAATTTGAGGATTTGCACTTAGGTCCAGACATTGCTCTTACTTTCAAATAACTCTCCACATGCTCTGTATACACACAGAATCGATCCGTTGTATCATGGTGACTGTTTGCAAGTAGATCTGATGTAATCTAGGGCTTGTAGGCTACCTCCAGAAGAGACAAATTGGGCCTGCAGTGGCCCACCCGAATGCACTCTTGGCTCACCCAAATAAAAATTGCTGGAGCCGGGCCTGCACCGCGGTAACAAAGGACAAACTCAGGAAGACGGCACAGACGCAGCCCAGGAGTTCATCAGGGTTTGTAGTTTTTATTTTATTTTTTCATTTTGCATTTTCCACCAGCAAAGTGCACGTGCATTTAGAAAATAACTATTATATAAAGTTGCTGTGCCTGTGATTAAAATGCTGTGACTTCGGTATTGGGCCTCATCGTGGTTCTTTGTCGTGATGATAATTGATGGGCAGCTCTGTGCCCATTGTCTGAGGCCGCCCTGTAGGGTCGGGGGCTCCTTGTGCTCGGAGGCTGTTATGTGATATATATATATATATATATATATAGTACATCTAAAGCGGTTGGTAATTTACAAACAACTGTGCAGTGCTACATCAGTTATCTATATCTAGAGGGCGGCAGTACGGTACAAGGCTGCCTGCCACCCCTCTTGCAAGGGACCGCAACAGCCTCCACTACAGGCATGTGCATTGCAACATGCTGCAGCTTCACCTGCAAACACAGTACCATTGTGAACTGCTCGATGGTTAAGCAAATCACAAGGGCAGACTAGATTTCACCCAATCGGGCACGTGACTGTTAGGCCAGCTGCATCCAAGCTTCCAAACCTGCTCCTTGCTGACGTAGGGCTCCTCCTCCGCATCACTCCCCCATCCAAGCCCAGGACTCCTTCAGCACTGACAATAAAACACGCTTTATTAGCATGACTAACGACTCGAGCTTTGCCAGAGCAGAGCCATGCAGGCCTCTTTTGCGCCGCAGCACCTCATGTAAACAACCTCCTCTTAAAACCCCAGACATCGCTCACGTGCGCAGGACCATGTGCTTCTGATCAGGGCTGGGGAGGCACGCGCGGGCAGTCTAAATGCGGAGTCTTCAGTGCACAGAGCTGACAGTCTGCGAGACTGACAGAAGCGAGCAGGGGTTGGCATAAGGCCAGGCTGCCGTGAGGAATGACAGTGCACAGGGATGGCAGACACCGTTAAAGCCAGAGGCGCAACTCGAGCCAAATTTCGGGGGGGGGGGCTAAGAAAAAATTTCGGGGGGGGGGGCTAATTCTTCCAGCAATAGGCAGAGTGGAGATGCAGGGACTCTAAGAAGGGGTGAAAAAACAACAAAGCCTCATTAACAAGCAAATGGTCTTTTAATGACCAGTGAAGTATGTGGGTGCGGCTGTGTGTGTGCCCGGGAAGCTGTCTCAGCCCGGGCTGCCACACACGAGGATGGGGAGGGGGTTGCGGGGGGGGGGGGTGCTGAAGCTCTATGAGCCCAATGGGTGTTGAGCGCCTGGTTAAGGCCCAGCAAAACAAAAGGCTGGCGGTGCGCGTGGAACCCTTCCTAGCTCACAGTGGACGGACGAATTAGGTTTGGGGGGAGGGGGAAAGTAGGGAGTTAAGAAGACTCACTGCTCCCAAACATAATACAACTCAATATCTCTTCCCCCTTTAGCAGCGAACTCTGAATGACTGCCTGACCTTTGTAGATACTCCTACACTGCGAAGGAGGTAGGCGGGGGGTTTGTAATCTGACGTTCACCTGCAGAGAAACGCTGAAAATAGCCTGTTTGTTCCTCTGCTCCTCGCTGTGAACGCCGACTACAAGGAGGTCCAGCCCTGTCTTCCGACCCCTTATAAGACACCCTTACGGCCTCACTCAAGACACCACACGACAATACACAGAGGGGGTGCTGCCTCTCAACGTACGGTGGCCCTCACTCAGGCGCGGTCGGTGGTAGGAGTGCCGGTCGGGCGGTGACGTGGGCGGGGAGGGGCAGGGTGGGGGGTAGTAAACTACGGATTAAGGCCGAATACAGGTAAATAAACATTTAAATAAATGAAACGAATTTCGTTGCGCGCACTGCATCGCATTAGGCAATGCAGCGCTCACACCGAAATTCGTTTTATTTATTTAAATGTTTACTTACCTGTATTCGGCCTTAATCTGTAGTTTACTACCCCCCACCCTGCCCCTCCCCCGCCCCACGTCACCGCCCGACCGGCACTCCTACCACCGACCGCGCCTGCCCTCACTGCACAAAGGTGTCATCCTGTTTAGCAGGGAGCAACACAAGGGTGCTGCCCCTGTTTTGCCCTGCGGGATACGTGGCTAGCTGCAGCGCTCATGGCATGAACCCCTTCCTAGTTGCCAGTTAGCCACAGTCGAACTGGCCGAGGGCTATCTGGCAGTGACCAATGGGCTGGTCTGACAGTGAGTGAATGGGTCGTTTTTTGGCTGTTTGTGGGCATTTTTTATAGCCTGATGAGCCACTTTTTACTGTTGACTTCCCTGATATTACCACAAACATTGCCTGCAGCAAGCACAAATGCATAAAGTCTCCCATACCATGTAAAATAGCTATACATATTGTCTTTACAAGTTCAAAACTTCCATGATTTTCAAATGTGGGCCACGTTTTTAGCTATCTAGTGGCCACATTTATTTTGGTACCCAGGACTATATTTTGCCCCGCTCAACCCTTCAGTTGGCTGACAAACAGGCAATGTGCAGGGCTGACAGGGTTGGCACAGTGTGCAGTGCTGACAGTGAACAGGTGCCGCGAATTACAAGATTGATTTAGGGTTGGATGTGCGCAGCTCTGACAACGCAAAGGCTAGCAGGCAGAAGACTGCTTCTTATGGCCAGATAGACAGGGAGCATAGATGGCAGCCAGTGTGCAGGACTGGGATTGTACAGGAGTGCCTTCAAGGCTGGCACTGTGTAAACTGGCATTGTGCATGTCTGTGGAGCATAAGCCTGTCTCCAGTGTTATGAGTATTCAAGGATGACAGTGTGAAGGGCTTGCAGAGTGCAAACTGGTAGTGCCTAAGTCTGGCACAACACAAGGCTGCCTTGAGTAATTAACAGTGGTTGAGATTAATTCAAGCATTCCTTCCATCATTTTTTTCTATATTTCAGTGTGACACCCTAAGTGCGATGAATATGCCGACACATGGGTCCCATGCTCACTGAGCCATGGGAACCAAGCTGCACTCGACTGACGAGCCCCAATCAGGGCGACAGTCTTGGTTTGAATGTGTTCCGGTTCAGGAGGTCCTGGCCTGGCAGTTCGGGATGGACTGTTCCCATTGGAGCTGAGTCAAAACTGACTCCATGAAAGGACAGTTCAACACCGTCACCTCAGCCTGGTTCCACACGCTTCGCATGCTCTGCAGAATTTTCAAGTAGCTATCCACCAGCACCAGGAAAACAGTGACGCAGGCCCTCATCACCAGCCGTCTAGACTACGGCAACGCACTCTATGCAGGCACCACCGGAGAACTCATGAGAAGACTCCAGACGATCCAGAACACAGCAGCCAGACTGATCCTAAACCTGCCCAAAAGGTCCCACATCAAGAAGAGATGCCACTTCAAGCTCTTGGCCCACGCCTACAAAGCCCTCCAGGACCAAGGACCGGCACACACGAACCACCGCCTGAACTTCCACCAACCATCCAGAAACCTCTGCTCCGTTCACCTTGCCCTCACACAGACACCACACATCTGCCACTGCTGCACCAGAGGTCGATCCTTCTCCCACCTCCTCGCCAAATCCTGGAACGCCCTTCCCCATCACCTTCGAACAGCACCGTCATTAGCAGATTTCAGGAAGGGACTCAAGACCTGGCTCTTTGACTGAGATCCTCAGCCCAGCGCCTGGATACCCTCATGGGTGATAAGCTGCGCTTTATAAGTGCAGTTTGATTGAATGATATGGCTGGATCCAAACTGAGGTGGCATGGTGTGCAAAATAACAATGAAATTGAATGCGGCCCGAGTAATTACCAGTGGCTGAGATTAATTCAAGCACTTCATCCATTACTCTTTTGGATACTTCAGAGCACAAGGCTGCCTCCAGTGCTAAGAGTGTGCAGAGCTGGCAGTGTGTAAGTTGGGACTCTGCGGGCCTTACAGAGCACAAATCTGTTGTCAGAACAAAAAGTGTGCAGGGCAGACCGTACCAACGGCTGGCAGTGTACACATTTGGTAGAGCACAAGATGACCTACACTGCCCACACAACAACGGACCCAAATACCTCAACAACAGAATCAACTTTCACGTACCCAAAAGAAACCTCCGATCTTCCAACCTCGCACTGGCCGAAACCCAGCGCATCCACAGAGCCAGAGCAGGCGGAAGATCCTTCTCTCACATTGCAGCCAAGACCTGGAATGAGCTACCGGCAGACATCAGACGCGCCCCCTCCCTGAACACCTTCAGGAAGACCCTCAAGACCTGGCTCTTCGGCTAAACAGATCTGCGGACCCCCACTCAGCGCCTTGAGACCCTCACGGGTGAGTAGCGCGCTTACAAGTCCCTGATTAATTGATTGAGTGTGCTGAACTGGCAGAGCCAAGGGCTGGCGATGTGCATGCCTGGCAGAGCACAAGACTGCATCCATTGTATAGAGTGTGCTGCACTGGCAATGCCAAGGGCTGGCGAAGTGTATGCCTGGCAGAGCACAAGACTGCATTCATTGTATAGAGTGTGCAGGGCTGGCAGTGCGCAGAGATGACAGACTCTGAGTTTGGCTGGCAGAGTTCAGGGCTATCATTGCTCTTGCCTGGCAGAACGCATGGCTGTCTTCTTTGCTGGCATTTTCCTTGGCTGGGAGACACCCTGCAGGGTTGTAGCACATAGAGCTGCAAAAGTTCATGTCCGCATTTGGGGCAGACAGTGCACATTATTGGCAAGGAGTGTGCAGGGCTGGCAGGAACTGTACATATTTGAAGGTGCCCAAGTGTCTGCCTGTCCGCAGGACATTCTATGTGCCGGCTGCCTATGTACAGGACTTACAGTGCACAGGACTCTTATTGCTATAGGCTTCCCATGCCTCTGCACAGTCTATGTGCAAGGCTATTGGAGACAAGACAAACTTCAAACAATGCATGACCAGCATGGCCAATTGGATGAAAGAAAATTGCCTCAAGCTTAACACACACAAAACTGAAGTGCTGATCTTCAGGAATAAGCGCTCACCTTGGGACTACACCAGGTGGCCTGCCGATCTTCGACTCACACCCACCCCAACTGACCATGCTAGGCACCTAGACCTCATTCTGGACACCAACCTCACCATGAAGTCTCAGATCAATGCTGTCACCTCTTCATGCTTCCACATCCTCTGCATGCTACGTAAAATCTTTAAGCGGCTTCCAATAGATGTACCATCACGCAGGCTCTAATCACAAGTAGATTGGACTACGGCAACACACTCTACACCGGCATCCCAACCCATCTCCTTCACAAACTTCAAACCATTCAAACTCCCATTGCCAGACTCGTCCTCGACTTCACACACCGAACCCACACCACACCACTTCTCAGAGAGCTCCACTGGCTCCCCATCCAGAAGCTCTGCCAGTTCAAACTTCTCACAAACGCATTCTAGTAACTACACAACATGGGACCCGCATACCTCAATCACCGGCTTCACTTCCACCAACCCACCAGACAACTTCGCTCAGCATCACTCTCACTCACACACACACCCCGCATCCACAGAAGCAGAATGGGAGGTCAATCATTCTCCTAACAAATCGCGAAATCCTATAACAGACTCTCCCAGCACATCGGGCCTCCTCCTCATTTCTTGTATTCCACAAGAAGCTGAAGACCTGGCTATTCAACTAGTCTTCTTGCTGGGCATCAAGAAGACTGCCTGTATTCAAGTCCAGCCTCATCACACGCCTACATTCTCCTACTCAGCGCCTGGATTCCCTCATGGGTGACAAGCAGCGCTCTACAAATCTCTCTTACATTACATTACATCGGTGCACAGAGTTGCATGAAAGCTAGTTTGTGCATGGCTGTGTAAAGAACAGAGAGAGATTGTCGATATAGAAAATATACACAGGTAAACATGCATGGAAAAGGGGCCTAAATGTCCCTGAAAAATGGAGCACTTCAAACACTCCGTCCCCCCGATTTACCTGGCATTCTAGGGTACTGTGTAGCTGTGCTTGCTTTGCCCTTTTCGCCTATGTTACATGTGGAAGCTTCCGCTTTCATAGTCCTTTTTGTTTTCTCTTTCATTTGAACTATGAAAAAGAAAAGCAGCGCTGAAGAGATGCGTTCTATTCAACCTCTTCCTACCGCCCATTCACCCACCCTCACCTCTTTGAGGGTTTTTGTTTGTGATTCCAGGAGCGGCACTAATCAGGGGTGTAAAGAAGGCTCCTGCAGCCCCCGCGGTGCAGGGGTGCCTTTAACCTACCCAGGGGCCCCTCAAGCCTTTAAGGGTGGTCCACTCACTCCAAAGTCTCACGCTTGTAACGTTGAAAGACTATGATTTAAAAGCTGTGTCACTTCCTGTAAACCGAAGACGCTGGCCATCACAGGGTCAATACTTCCTCCTATGGCTTGTGTGTGTGTAAATACTTAACAATCTTTAAGAGTAGTAAAGCTGTAAGGGTAGTTGAAAAGCAAAGCTAATAGATCTCGCCTATGCGAGCTATTGGCTTTGCCAATGTGGTTTAGCTATGTTATACACCAGCGTGGATACTAATCAGCATGAGTTAGTGACATAAAGGAGAGTAGTGTGGAGTGGCATAGAGTGGAGTGGATTGGCGTGGAGTCAAGTGGAGTGTCATGGAGTGGCATGAAGTGTTGTGATGTGTTATGGAGGGAGTAGAGTGTCAGAGTGGAAGGGCATAGAGTGGAGTAGAGTATCAGAGTGGAGTGGCATAGAGAGGTGTGGCGTAAAGCAGAGTGAAGTGGCACAGAGTGTAGTAAAGTAATGTGGAGTGCATAGAGGGAGTTGCATAGAGTACAGAAGAGTGCCGTAAAGTAGAGTGGTATAGAGCGAAGTAGGTTGTCGTAGAGTGGAGTGGCATAGAGTGGAGTAATGTAGAAGAGTGGCGTGGTATAGAGTGGAGTAGAGTGTTGTGGAGTGTCGTGGAATGGTGTAGAGTGGAGTGGCATAGAATGTCGTAGAGTGGAGTGGCATAGAGTATAGTCAAGTGGAGTACATCTGCATAGAGTGGCATAGAGTGCAGTAGAGCAACATAGAGCAGCCTGAAGTACAGTGGCGTAGAGCGGAGTAGTGGAGTGGCGTAGAGCAGAGTAGACTGTCTTAGAGTAGAGCGATGTGGAGCGGCGTAGAGCATAGCAGATTGTCGTAGAGTGGAACGGTGCAGAGCAGACTAGATTGTCATAAAGTGGAATGGCATAGAGTGGCGTAGAGTTCAGTTGAGTGTCATAGAGCATCGTAGAGTTGAGTGGCATAGAGCGGCGTAGAGAGGAGCAGCATAGAACAGCTTATTGGAGCGGCACAGAGTGGAGTAGTGGAGGGGTATAGAGTGGAGTGGAGTAGAGTTTAATGGAGTAGAGTATCAGAGTGGAGTATTGTGGAGTGTCATAGAGTGGCTTAGAGTGAAGTGACGTAAAGTGTTGCAGAGTACAGCATTCTGGCGTAGAGTGAGCGGTGCAGAGTAGACTGGCGTAGAGTGCATTGGTTTTGAGTAAAGGTGTAGAGTGCATTGGCATATAGTGCAGGGATGTAGAGTAGAGTGGCGTGAAGTGCTGTGCCGTAGAGTAGAGTGATGCAGAGTAGAGTGCAGTGGTGTAGTGTAGAGTGGAGTGGTGTAAAGTGCAGTGACATACAGTAAATTATTTCAGAGTGGAGTGGAGTGGTGCAGAGTAGAGTGCAGTGGTGCAGGGTAGAGTGGCATAGTGTGCAGTTGTGCAGAGTAGATTATAGTGGCATAGATTGGATTGGCGTATAGTGCCATGGTGTAGAATGTAGTTGTAAAGAGTGCATTGGTGTAGAGTGCAGTAGAATGTCCTATTACTTACCGGTAATCTTCATTACTCCTGGTCCCGTTGTCCTCGTCCCTTCATAACAAATGAGATAGTCCTATCTCGCATACAGAAAAAAAGAACGAAGGAATGCTGGACCTACCCCTCCCCTCCCTCTGGGAGTACATAAGCGTACAGGTCCCAGCATTCCTCCTGACAATACCAAGCCCAGATGAAGGCCGGCAAGGCAGGGAGGAGGGGAGGAAGCCATGAAGGGGACGAGGACAACGGGACCAGGAGTAATGAAGATTACCGGTAAGTAATAGGACATTACCCCCAGGTCCCTCTAGTCCTCATCCCCTTCATAACAAATGAGAATACCCAAGCAGACTCCGGCATTCATCAACAAAAAACCACCAGAACCAACAGAAATGCAAAAGGTCAGGGATTTATTGAACAGCAAACACAAGAAATTCAGGAGCACCCAGCATGTAGTACACCCAAACCAAAATTAACATCATCCCCCAACAAATTCTGAAGGCGATAATGCCGAATAAAGGTATTAGAGGACGCCCAAGTGGCCGCCCGACAGATCTCAGACAGGGGAACACCACCAACCTCAGCCCAGGAAGCAGCCATCCCACGGGTAGACCTCCCCTGAACCCCCGCAGGAGGAGGAGACCCAGAAAGAGAGTAAGCCAAAGCAATGACCTGCTTCAGCCAACGACCAATGGAGGCAGAAGAAGCCTTCCCCCCACGAGAAGAAACCCCAAAGGAAACAAAAAGGGAGTCAGACTTCCGAAACTCTGCAGTGCGCTCCAAGTAGAAACGCAACGCCCTGCACACATCCAACAAAGACCAAGGAGGATCCCCCGGAGAGTCCAGATCAGACCCCAAGGCCGGTAACACCAACTCCTGAGAACGATGAAACTGGGAGGAAACCTTCGGAACAAAAGCAGAATCCAAACGGAGAACCACCCCATCCGTGGAAAAGGACAAAAAGGCTCCCGGGCCATCAAGGCCCCCAATTCCCCCAGGCGACGGGCAGAAGTAATAGCCACAAGAAAGACCACCTTAAGAGTCACAAACTTAACGTCCACCTCCGACAAAGGCTCAAACGGAGGAGCCACCAAAGCCCGAAGAACCAAAGGCAGATCCCACAAAGGAAAGGAAGGACGCACCACCGGCCGAGACAGAGAAAAACTCCGAAGAAGACGAGAAACCAGATCTTCGACATCAGACAAATTCCCCCAAGGGGAACGGAAAGCCCGAACAGCAGCCCACTGAGCCCGTAAAGTGGAAACAGCCAAACCCTTCTCAAAACCTTCCCAAAGGAATTGCAGCACCACCTGCAAAGAACACACCAAAGGGGACAAATCCAGAGCCAAACACCAACGGCGAAAATTACCCCAATGACGGTCATAAGATTTGAGGGTAGATGGACGACGGGACCCCTGAAGAGCCACAGCTAAATGTTCAGGGAAACCCTCCGACGCCAACCCTGCCTCTCAACTTCCACACCGACAGACGCAACCTCAGAAGAGACAGCGACGGAGCAGACCGCAGGGGGAAGGAGACAGAGGAAGAAACCAGGGACCCTGTACAGCCAACAACCGCAGAGTCGGAAACCAAGACCTCCGAGGCCAAAATGGAACCACCACCACCACCACTCGATCCTCCCGACACAGGCGGGCCAAAAACCGGGGAATCAACGCCAGAGGAGGGAAAGCATAGAGGAGCCTGGACGGCCAGGGAATGGTCAGGGCATCCACTCCCCAGCAACCCACCTGAGGACCCCGGGAGCAAAACCGTGGCAGCTGGGCATTGAGCCGGGAAGCAAAGAGGTCGAGAAAAGGAAGACCAAACCTCCCGCACACAAGCCGAAAAGCCACTGGAGTCAGAGACAACTCCAGAGAGGCGGGGAAACAACGGCTGAGGGCATCCGCCACCCCGTTGTCCACGCCCGAATATGGACCGCCGACAGAGACAACAGATGCCCCTCCGCCCAACAGAACAGGGGGATCACCACCGAATTCAGGGAGGAGGAGCGAACACCCCCTGATGATTCAGGTAAGCAACAGTCACCGTGTTGTCCGATCTCACCACAACATGGCGACCTAGCAACCGAAACCGAAACCCCATCACAGCCTGGAACACCGCCGACAGTTCCCTCCAATTGGACGAACGACGACTCTCCCGAAGGGACCAACGACCCTGAAGGGACAGGGAACCCAAGGTCGCACCCCACCCGAAAGAACTGGCATCCGTAGTCAGGACGACCGGAGAAGACGGTTGCAGAGGCAGACCCAGCGACAGATGGGCCGACACCTTCCACCAAAGAAGGGCAGGGAGGACCGAAGGGGACACAGGAAGAAGACAATCCAGCTCGCGAGAAACAGGATTCCAGCGAGACAGAAGGTACAACCAGAGAGGACGGAGGTGAAAACGAGCCCAGGCCACAGTAAACACCGTCGCCGCCATGAGGCCCAGAAGACGCAACCAGAGGCGAACCGGAAAGGAACCCCCCGCAGGAACCGCCGAGCCAGAGACACCAACGTCAAGACCCGAGGCACGGGCAGAAACACCCTGCCGAGATCGGTCCGAAACCGGGCTCCGATGAAAGTCAAGTCCTGGGAGGGCGACAGCTGACACTTGGGCAGATTGAGAAGAAACCCATGAACCCTCAACACAGAACACACCACCCCCTGAGCCTCCAACAACAGGGACCGAGATGGAGCATGGATCAACCAGTCGTCGAGGTAAGGGTACACTAGGATCCCCCGAAGATGCAACACAGCCACCACCGGAGCCACCACCTTCGTAAAAACACGTGGAGCAGACCTCAGGCCGAACGGCAGGACCAGAAACTGAAAGTGACGCCCCTGAACACAGAACCGCAGGAAGCGACGGGACCGGGGATGAATAGGGACATGGTAGTACGCGTCCTGAAGATCGAGGGTGCACATGAAATGACCCGGAAGCACCAACGGAATCACCTGCTGAAGAGTCTCCATGCGAAAAGGCAGACGAACCACCCATTTGTTCAGGGCCTTTAAATCCAGGACCAGGCGGAACCCCCCTGTCACCTTGGGAACCAGGAAAATCCGAGAGTAAAACCCCAGCCCGACTTCCAGAGGAGGAATCTCCTGAATCGCACCCTTCTGAAGAAGAGCATCGATCCCTAGAGACAGCTCGGACCTCCTGGACAGACAGGACGGCCAAGGAGTCGGACGAACCCCCGAGTCTGGAGGAGGACATGAGAACTCTATGACATGACCCATGCGAATGATGTCCAACACCCAAGCGTCGGAACAGGACTGCACCCAGGCAGGCAGGAAGAAGCGCAGCCGACCTCCTACCAAGGATCCGGGATCCCCAGTCATATAGTCAGGAACGCGGCTTGGGAGGGGGGACTTAGCCTTCCTATCCCGGCCACGGCCGGAAAGAAAACCTACCCCGTCCCCCAGAAAACTGCCTACGAGAGGAAGGACGGAAAAGGATTTAGGCCTAGAGGAAACAGAAACAGCGGAGGCCTGCTTAAAAGAAGAAGAATGCTTCTTTTCCTTAAACAATTTATGTAACTTATCCTCCAACTCCTCCCCAAACATCATCCTCCCATTGAAAGGCAGACGTAAAGCGCAAGCCTTCTGGGCAGAGTCAGTCTTCCAGTCCCGCAACACAAGATTGCGACGAGCAGCCACACACGCCCCACTGGAAAGGGCAGAGGCCCGCATCACATCGAAGGACACATCCGACAGGAACTCCACTTGTCTCTCAATCTGCTCCAGGAGACCGGAACAGTCAGTAGCATCGTCCATAGACTGGTACAGGGTCTTGAGATCCGAAAGCAAGGACTGCGAAACATAGGTCCCATAAACGCCAGCCCTCAAAGCCAAATGAGAACCAGAATAAACCTTTTAAGGGAGGAATCAACCTTCTTATCAACCGGATCCTTCAGAACCGCATCCTCCGCCAAGGAAGTGCGACCCACTAGACTGGCCACAAAGGAATCAATAGGAATTGAGTCCGGCAAATCCGCAGCCATATCCTGCAAAGGATAAAGCTTAGCCATGAAACGAGGGAGCAAGATCCGATCAGGATCCACCCACTCCCGCTGCAGGACATCCTTAATAAAAGGATGAACAGGCACATCAACAGTAGTAGAGCTTTGAAACTGGCGCAACAAGGGACCACCAGACGTACTGGGAGCCTCACCATCCGGAAACCCCATGTTAGATTTGACATGCTTCAGCAACCCAGCCAACACGTCTTTGTCAATGTACTTGCCCTTGTGCTCAGAATCCCCCAACCACTCAGCCTCGCCACCAGATGAGCCAGAGGACACCGGACCAGTGCCCTTAGAATGAGCACTATCACCTCCCATCTCGCAAAGAGTCTCCTTGATGAGACGCTTAATCCTGGCATCACCGCACTCCCTGCGACGCCGAGACCGGGCAGGAGAAGGGGAGGAGGAAGAATCAGAGGAGGAGGAGCGCTCCCTATGTCGGCTCTTACGAGCATGTTTCCCCATGACGACTGTGAACCAGCAAGCCAGCCAACAAGGAAACCAAGAGTCCAGGTGAAGAGCAGGAGAAAGTATGCCCCCAAAACCGCAGAAGCAAGAAAACCGGCAGGAAAATAACACATCCAAAACCACTATGCGGTACTCACCCGAGCGGGCTCCTAAAAGCACTTCAAACGAAGGAGCCCGCCTCGAAATGCCTGACTTCCGCCGCACCGATGAACCCGGAAGACAGGCAACACGACCCGGAAGGCGGAACCACAGCAACCCTCCTTCCGTCGGCCGTACACGCCGCGCTCCCCCCAGCAAAGCCCGGCAAGCCAGGAGGGGCGGCCAGAAGACCCCAGCAACACCAGGAGGCCAAACGGGGTCCGTACCACACCCCCAAGCCCGGCAGGGAGGGTGAGGAAACAAGAAAAGACACGAGGACACTCGCCCGGCAGCATTCCCGTGAGTAAACCAGCACATACAGGAGCAAGAGGCTCCTGCAACGTTCTCTCTCCGATAGGCAGAGACAGAAAAAAAGAACAGGAGGAATGCTGGGACCTGTACGCTTATGTACTCCCAGAGGGAGGGGGAGGGGTAGGTCCAGCATTCCTTCGTTCTTTTTTTCTGTATGCGAGATAGGACTATCTCATTTGTTATGAAGGGGACGAGGACTAGAGGGACCTGGGGGTAATGGAGTAGAGTAGAGAGGTGCAGAGTAGAGCGCAGTGGCAGAGAGTGCAGTGTTGCAGTCGAGAATATTGAGGAGTGCCGTGGTGTAGAGTAGGGTGCATTAGCGTAGATTTCAGGGGCATAAAGTAGAGTGGCGTCGAGAGCAGTAGCATAGAGTACAGTGTTGCAGAGTAGAATAGAGTGACGTAAAGTGCAATGGTGTAGATTAGAGTGGCATACACTGCAGTAACATAGAGTGCAGTGGTGCAGAGTAGATTGGCGTATAGTGAAGTGGTACAGAGTAGAGCTGCGTGGAGTGGCACAGTGAAGATTGTAGTGGCATAGAGTGCAGTGGCGCAGAGTGGAGTGGCGCAGAGTTAAGTTGTTTAGTGTAGAGTGCCATAGAGTCCATTGGTGTAGCGTAGAGTGCCGTAGAGCACATTAGCATAGATTGCAGTGGCATAAATTAGAGTGGCCTAGAGAGCAGTAGTGTAGAGTACAGTGGTGTAGAATAGATTAGAGTGCCGTAGAGTGCAATGGTGTAGAGTACAGTGGAATACAGTGCAGTGGCATAGAGTACAGTGGTGCAGAGTAGATTGGCGTAGACTGCAGTGGAGTAGAGTGCAGTGATGGAGAGTAGACCTGCATGGAGTAGCGCAGCGTAAATTGCAGTGGCACAGAGTGCAGTGGTGTAGACTGTAGTGATACAGAGTGCATTAGTTTAGAGTAGAGTGGCGTAGAGTAGAGCAGAGTAGAGTGGCGTAGAGTGGAGTGGTGCAGCTTAGATTGCAGTAGCATAGATTGGAGTGGCGTAGAGTGCAGTGTCGTAGAGTGCAGTGGCACAGAGTAGATTGTTTCAGAGCAGAGTGAAGTGGCATAGAGTGGAGTGGTGCAGAGTAGTGTAGAGTGCAGTAGCTTAGAGTGTATTGTCGTAGGATGCAGTGATGCAGCGTAGATTAAAGTGGCTTAGATTGGATTGGCCTAGAGTGCAGTGGTGTAGAGTGTAGTGATGCACAGTAGAGTGGCGTAGAGTGTAGTGGCGTAGAGTGCATTGGTGTAGATTGCAGTAGAGTGGCGTACAGCAAAGTGGTGCAGAGTAGAGTACGGTGGTGCAGAGTTGGGTGACGTGGAGTTCAGTTGTGGAGGGTGCAGTGTTGCAGAGTAGACTCTACTAGAGTGGAGTGGTGTAGAGTAGAGTGGCATAGACTGTGTTGGCGTAGACTTCAGTTGCGTAGAGTGAGTGGTGTAAAGTAGAGTGGCATAGAGAGCAGGAGTGTAGAGTGCAATGGTTTAGAGTAGAATGGCATAAAGTGTAGTGGCGTAGAAAACAGACTTGCAAAGTGCAACATAGTGGCATAGAGTGCAGTAATGCAGAGTAGATTTGCATAGTGTGCAGTGGCGTAGAGTGCATTGATTTTGAGTAAAATGGTGTAGAGTGCAGTGGTTGGACTAGAGTTGCACATGCAGTGGTGCAGAAGTGTGAAGAGGTGCACCGTAGAGTGCAGTGGCATAGAGTAGATTGTTTCAGAGTAGAGTAAAGTGGCGTAGAGTGGAGTGGTGCATGGTAGAGTGCAGTGGTGTAGAGTGGCATAGAGTGCAGTGGAGTAGAGAGCAGTGGTGCAGAGTAGATTAGAGTGGTATAGACGGCATTGGAGTAGAGAAGAGCAGTAGAGTAGAGTGCATAGGCGTAGAGTGCAGTGGCATAGAGTGCAGTGTTACAGAGTAGAGTGGCGTAGAGTGGAGTGGCGTAGAGTGAAGCAGCATAGAGTGTAGTAGATTGTCGTAGAATGGAGCAGAGTAGATTGTCGTAGAGTGGAGTAGACTGGCGTAAAGTGGAGCGGCGTAGAGCATCATAATGGAAGGGTACAGCGTGGAGTGGAGTAGAGTGGAGTAGTGGAGAGGCACAGAGTGGAGTGGAATAGAATGTCATAGAGTGCAGTAGAGTTAATGGAGAAGAGTGTCTGAGTGGAGTATAGTGGAGTGCCTTAGAGTGGCGTAGAGTATACTGGTGTAGATTGCAGTGGTGCAGAGTAGATTGGCATAGAGGGCAGTGATGTACAGTGCACTGGTTTTGAGTAAAGTGGTGTACAGTGCCTTGACGTGGAGTGCAGTGATGTAGAGTAGAATGCAGTGGCATAGAGTAGAGTGGAGCGGAGAAGCGGAGATTGCAGTAGCAATAGAGTGCAGTGACATAGTATGGAGTGGAGTGGCTTAGAGTGGAGTGGTGTGGAATAGAGTGGTGTAGAATGCAGTGTGTAGAGTAGATTGTTTCAGAGTAGAGTGGAATGGTGCAGGGTAGAGTGCAGTGGTTCAGGGTAGAGTGCAAGACATAGAGTGCAGTGGTGCTGAATAGATTATAGTGGTATAGCGTGGATTGGTGCATAGTGTAGTGGGGTAGAGTGTAGTGGCGAAGAGTACATTGGTGTAGAGTGTTGTAGAGTAGTGCAGAGTAGAGTGCAGTGGCGTACAGTGCAGTGCTGCAGAATAGACTGCTGTAGAGTGCATTGGTGTAGAGTAGAGTGCATTAGCATATATTGTAGTGGCATAAAGTAGAAGGGTGTAGAGTAGAGTGGCATAGAGAGCAGTAATGTAGAGTACAGTGGTGCAGATTGGAACAGACTGGCATAGAGGGCAGTGAAGTAGAGTGCAATGGTGTAGAGTAGAGTGGCTTAGAGTATTGCAGAGTAGGCTATGATGGCATGGAGTGCAGTGGTGCAGAGTAGATTGGTGTAGAGTGCAGTAGTGCAGAGTAGAGCTGTGATATAGTGGTGCACTGTAGATAGCAGTGGCATAGAGTGGAGTGGCACAGAGTGCAGTAGTTTAGAGTAGAGTGGCGTAGAGTGCAGTGGCGCAGAGTAGAGTGGTGCAAAGTAGAGTGACGTAGAGTGGTTCAGTGTAGATTGCAGTGGCATAGAGTGGAGTGGTGTAGAGTGGAGTAGAGTGGCATAGAGTGCAGTGGCGTAGAGTAGATTGTTTCAGAGTATAGTGAAGTGCTGCAGGGTAGAGTAGATTGGTTCAGAGTAGAGTGAAGTGGCGTAGAGTGGAGTGGTGGAGGGGAGAGTGGAGTGATGCAGGGTAGACTGCAGTGGTGTACAGTGGTTCAGAGTGCAGTGGCATAGAGTAGAGTGGCATAGAGGGCAGTGGTGCACAGTAGATTAGAGTGGCATAGAGTGGATTGGCATAGAGTGCATTGGAGTAGAGTGGAGTGGTACAGAGTAGAGTGCATGGGCATAGAGTGCGGTGGCACAAAGTGCAGTGTTGCAGAGTGGAGTGGCGTAAAGTGGAGTGGCACAGAGTGGAGTGATAGAGTGCAGTGGGGAAGAGTAGAGTGGCGTAGACTGCACTGGCATAGAGTGGTGTACCGTAGAGAGGCATAGAGTGGGGCGGTGCAGAAGAGAGTGCAGTGACACAGAGTGGAGTAGCGTGAGAGTGGAGTGGTGCAAAGTAGAGGGCAGTGGGGTGGAGTAGTGCAGAGTAGAGTGGAGTGGCATAAAGGGGAGTATGCATGGCGTGGTAGCGTACTGCCATTCCAGACAACACATTTTCAATTGAAATGACCATTACATTTGCACAGACATACAGTTTTACTGGTAAAACCATACAGTGCACAAACGATAATGTGTGGAAATGTCATCACCTAGTGTATTGATTTGCTTTGATTGTATTAAACTATTTGTTTCTACTGCACTTCAGAATTATCCAAAAATTTGCTTCATCTGTGCTTTCCTAATTCGGATATATTCTGAAATATATGCACAGTTAATTTACAGATATTTAAATGTTGTTGTGTGCTAGAAAAAAATAACATCATGCAGCCTTCCTCTAGCACACTGCCAGTACCCAGCATGGTTGTCACATAACTCTTCTCACTTTGAAGACAGAGAAAGAAAGGCAAACACCAAGCTCCCTCGGAAGACAGAACCTGACATTTGACTTCTGTCTCTGAATGCACAGCAAATGTGACAAGAACAAGATTTAAAGGCCTGTTTACAGAAAGGAGCACAGGTGGAAGAGTACAAGGGGCCCTTGTAAAAGAGGCTTTGCTCCATAGAAGGGACAAACTCAAGCTGGACAGCCTAAATCAAATAAAGCCAGCAAATGTGAGTTACGAACCACAAAGCCAATGGTCAGCAATGGGTGGAATGCATTTCCAGGGAAGATTCCGAATTCTCCCAAAATGTCTTTAGCAAACCAGACAGCTGCACAGCTGTCTATTAGGCTTCGACCAAAAAACCCTCCCAGATACGGCCAGTACTAAATGAGGAAACCAACCATCCTAATAGAGGAAACATTATTTAAGCCTATCTGCACCCACCACCATTTGTCCACCACATCTGACTGGGAAGGCAGGCTGGCCTCAGAGTGCTTAGGAGATACTCCAATAGACGGGTGCCTCTGAAAGGCTTGTACTGATGTAGGACTGCTCGATGTGTGACTGACTCTTACCAGACCTACCTGTCTTTAAGAGGCACCAGCTTGACAGTCGACTGATTTCTTAGGAACCCAATCAGCCTTTGAGAGGCAAGGCCGGCATGTGAATGACCGTGACCCATGTCTAGCGTCCTTGTGAGTGTCTTGCCTCAGTCTGAATAGTTTTACAGAGGCTGTGGGAAACTCTGTATTTGAGGAATCATCCCGACCCGAAAGCAGCGCGAGACAGACACAGAGGTCATGACTGTCAGATAAAAGCCTCTGCTGAGAAGCCATTAAGCAGACCCCGCGAGAGAAGCTCTGCGCATGGTTTCATTCCTTATTAAATCTCTGAGGTCTAATAACTCTGCAGTTCTACAGGATACTGCAGGATCTTTCTAATCCTCTGTCCCCATAACCACATGCGTCTGGAATTTCGCCTTAAGTAACTCTGCAGATAAGCAGTATCTTTCCCCACCATCCTAACTCCTAAGCCCTCCTCCCATACTCGCAAGGCCGGTCTTCGTCTGTTCCGGCGCCCCATCTGTTCAATATGCCTCAGTCTCTGCTGCGCATGCGAGCGCATTTCACTTCACGCAGGCGCACTGACAGGCCGCATTTTCACTATAACCGCTTGGTGAGACTTATTATATAAAGTCGACACATAATCTTGCATCATGTCCCAACTTCCTCCACATTAATATGTTGCACTCCATTGCTCTCCAGCAAGGTTTGTGTTAAATATCGACAATGTGGCGTAACGGTCAAAGCGGCCGACTTTGAAGGTGGGGAACCAGGTTTGAGTCTGGCAGGAGGCTCAAACACCCTGTGATTCTGGGCAAATAACTTAATCTCCACGTGCCTAGAAATGAAGGTGTCCGTTTGTAATTCAACTAGTGCTCATGTAAAGCGCTATGATACCTTCAGGTCTAGTTCGCGCCATATAAAACTGCAAAAAAATAATATATATATATATATGCCATGGAGTCGTCGAAACGCGTCATGCTGCTGACAATTAACAAATAAAGCACGATATTTAATCCATCTGGTGGTCCGTACCTGATTTCCTGCTTAAGGAGGATTTTTCATCAGGATTGTGGTTCTTGATATATATATATATATATACCCAACGAACGTGTCCCCAGTCAATCCAATTCAGATCGAAGAAAGGGTACGGACTCCAATTATGTGCAAAATCAGTTTATTCCATTATCCCGCTCCAGCTCGCCATGACGCGTTTCGGTCACCGCCGTGACCTTGATCACATGAGGAAACGCCACCCATTCAGAGCTTAAAACCACGATAACGTCAGATCACCTGACATGAGTCAACAATATCAATGGAAAACAGACTCAGCACACCTTTCTGAAACTTTTGTCGGGTGCTCTACTAATCGTGGAATTAAATACCCTAATGTCATTGTTCAATATTCAAAATGTGTTTAAAGAGACATTCCAAATTATTTCATGATTTCAGTTCATTACATGAATTTTACACATTTGCAAATACTAACTTATATTAAAAGCCAATCAGTAAAAAGACATAATATGCCAATACATATGCAAATAAATATGTGCAACGATGAAAACAAGGAATTATTTAAACCAACACACTAAAAATAGTAATCAGTATGATGTATTTTTTATATATATGCATAAAATATATGTTAGAAATGGGATCTCTAGTTGGCAAGGGCTTTCACCTTTGTCCAAGTAGGGACCCTTCTTCCTAGTCAGGGTAAGGGAGTTACACTCCTAAAATAACCCCTGCTCACCCCCTTGGTAGCTTGGCACGAGCAGTCAGGCTTATTCTAGAGGCAGTGTGTAAAGCATTTGCACATAACCAACAGTAATACAGTGTAAGCACTACAAACGGACACCACACCAGTTTAGAAAAATAACCAATATTTTTATATACTCAAGACAAGACCAATTACGACAAAAATCCACAATACCATACTTTAAAAATGAATGCTTGATAAGATAACTTCTTCTTTGCAGGAATAACACAAAAGCAAAGTTCAGATGCAGTCGGTAGCCCCGTCCGGGTCTACCGCGATGCTGAATTACACAGAGTCCAACAGTTCCAGCCGACCGCGTCGCTACGGGCCAGCAGAGTCGTGAACAGACTCAGTCACAGTACCTTTCTCGTGGTGGCTGGTACGGAGTGTACGAGCCGGTCGGCGTTCGTCGCGGTTGCGGTGCAAGACGGAGCGATGCAAGGTGCGGTGTCCCTCGATGCGGTGCAGGCAGCGGCTCGATGAGCGTCGTGCAGAGGGAGTCGGTGAGTCCAAGGCGTGCGGTGCAGGGCGAGATGGTGTACGATGCGGTGCTGACAGGTTGCGATGCAGGCGACCAAGCCGGAGTGCGGGAGCTGGCGTCGGACAGCGGTGCGAGTCGGAGCGGTGCGTCGCAAACGTGCGAGCGGTGCCCCAAATGCGATGCGGTCACGACTGTTGAGCCAGTTGCAGCGACAGCGTCGGTCGGGTCCGGCTGGTTCAGTGAAGCGATGCGATGCGAACTGCGGTGCCCACAGGTCACGGTGCAAGCAGCGGCTTGGTGTTGACGGCGTCGGACGTCGCCTACGGTGAGACCAGGGTTGCGATGCGAAGCGGGGCGATGCGGTCTGCGGTGCAAACAGGTAACCGGTCAGGGATGGATTCGGTTGACGGAGTCGGTTGCAGTTCCCTTCCTCTGTGGCAACGGAAACAGCGTTCCAGAAGCGGTACCCAGAGGCTTGTGAAGACTTTGTAGTCCCTGAGACTTCTTAACAAGAGGCCAGCTCGGTTTCAGGCACTTGGAGATACTCAGCACAAGTTTGTAGAAAGTTCAGTCCAGTTCTTTCACTGCCCAAGACAGAAGCAGCAACTGCAGGCCAACCCAACAAAGCAGTCACTCAGCAAAGGGGCAGTACTCCTCCTAGCAGCTCTCCAGCTCTTCTTCTTGACAGGTTCCTTGATTCCAGCGAGATCTAAATTCATGGGGTCAGGGCCCCAATATTTATATCCCAAATTTCTTTGTTCTCTGAAGGCAGAGAGGCCTTTGCCTAGTCCAAACCAGTTCTGGAGCACTTTGTTGACAAGTCTCCGTCCATTCTTTCAGAGAGTAGGCCAGGGACATCAGACGCACCACAGGAGGTGGAGCCAGCATTGTGGAGGGAAGGCACTGTCCTATTCAGGGCCCAGGTGCAACTCCTCCCACCCATCTACATGTAGATCTTGCTATTCAGCCCTGTGCTGACTCACCCTGTCTCCTGGCAACCCCCAGCCCCTGTCACTCACACTCCAGACAAGGAATACACAACCTCGCAGAGGCAGGCTTGGATGGTTAGACAAGAAAATACCCACTTTCTAAAAGTGGTATTTTCAAACACAGAATGTTAAAACCAACTTCACTAAAAGATGCATTTTATCACTCTGAGTCCAGGCATACTAAACTTGAATTTCTACCATGTTCCCGGGGTCAGTTAGGATTATAAGCTGTAATAATCAAAACTGCCCATTCTGGCCTATGGGGAACAGGTAGCCTTGCAATAGTGAAAAACGAACTAGGCTGTAATTCACTATCAGGACATGCCACACACACCAGGGCATGTCCTACCTTTCGCATACAAAGCACCCTGCCCACAGGGGTACCTTGGGCCTACCTTAGGGGTGACTAACATGTAGAAAAGGGAAGGTTTAGGGACTTGCAAGTGTGCGCACTCTGCCAAGTCGACATGGCAGCCCCAGGCTGCGCACAGGCTCTGCGATGGCAGGCCCGAGTTACACTTTACGGGCTGTTTGCGTGGGTGGCACAATCCAGTGCTGCAGCCCACCAACAGCATTTGGTCTATAGGCCCTGGCACTCGCAGTGCACTTTACAAGGGACTGACACATAAACCAAATAGGCCAATCATGGAAACGCCAATCCGCAACACATTTTATACAGGAGCACTTGCACTTTCCCACTGGATAGCAGTGAGGAAAGTGCGCAGAATCATTACACTAGCAAAAACAGAGTCAAAACCGGGAGGTCAGAAAGCAAAAAGTCAGGGGAAACACGCCAAAAGATGCCAAGTCTAACACATGTCCCCTCCAGCTGAAAGTAGGGAGAACTACCCAACCCCATTGGAGTTCTCTTCACTAAGGCGGAAGAACCTGGACAGACCATCTGCGTTGGCGTGTTCTGTACCAGGACGGTGTTCCACCGTAAAGTCCATTCCCTGTAGGGAGATGGACCACCTCAGCAGTTTTGGATTCTCACCCCTCATTTGCATCAACCATCTGAGGGGCCTGTGGTCTGTCTGAACCCGGAAGTGAGTCCCAAACAGGTATGGTCTCAACTTCTTCAGCGCCCAGACCACAGCAAAAGCTTCCCTTTCTATGGCACTCCACCTCTGTTCCCTGGGGAGTAGTCTCCTGCTAAGGAAGACTACAGGCTGATCCAGGCCCTCTTCGTTCAGTTGTGAGAGCACCACTCCCACACCATGCTCTGAAGCGTCAGTCTGCACGACGAATTCCTTGGAGAAGTCAGGTGCCTTGAGCACGGGCGCCGTGCACATGGCTGCCTTCAGGGCATCAAAAGCTTTCTGGCAGGACTCAGTCCAGATCACTTTCCTGGGCTGCTTCTTAGAAGTCAGCTCTGTTAAGGGGGCAACGATGGTGCCATAGCCCTTAACAAATCTCCTATAGTAGCCGGTGAGACCTAAGATCCGGTCCAGGGAAGACATGGCTTGGCAGTTCGTGCTGGACTGTTCCCATGAGGCACAGGGTCAGACTGATTTGCATATGGACATGTCTGAACTGGGGTGGTGGAGTGAGCTAAAGAATGATGATGGATTAAACCCAGATCAGTTGACTGGGGGTGAGTGTTTGATTGGCTCAAACGTTCCGTCCATCATCCCCTTTGTATCGCTTTGTTCGCCCTAAGTTGGCGGGGGTATGCCCAGACGTGGGTCCCTTGCTCACTTTGCCACTGGATTCAAGCAAGCCTGGCTGATGACGGCTGGAATGCCAGAAACCGGTCCTAGGATGCTTGTTTCCGGTCCAGGGAAGACATGGCTTGGCAGTTCGTGCTGGACTGTTCCCATGAGGCACAGGGTCAGACTGATTTGCATATGGAAATGTCTGAACTGGGGTGGTGGAGTGAGCTAAAGAATGATGATGGATTAAACCCAGATCAGTTGACTGGGGGTGAGTGTTTGATTGGCTCAAACGTTCCGTCCATCATCCCCTTTTGTATCGCAGACCACAGCAAAAGCTTCCCTTTCTATGGCACTCCACCTCTGTTCCCTGGGGAGTAGTCTCCTGCTAAGGAAGACTACAGGCTGATCCAGGCCCTCTTCGTTCAGTTGTGAGAGCACCACTCCCACACCATGCTCTGAAGCGTCAGTCTGCACGACGAATTCCTTGGAGAAGTCAGGTGCCTTGAGCACGGGCGCCGTGCACATGGCTGCCTTCAGGGCATCAAAAGCTTTCTGGCAGGACTCAGTCCAGATCACTTTCCTGGGCTGCTTCTTAGAAGTCAGCTCTGTTAAGGGGGCAACGATGGTGCCATAGCCCTTAACAAATCTCCTATAGTAGCCGGTGAGACCTAAGAAGGCTCTCACCTCTGTCTGGGTCTTGGGGGCTCCCAAGCCAGAATGGTGTCAATCTTGGGTTGTAGGGGCGCCACCTGGCCGCTTCCTACCTGGTGTCCCAAGTACACCACAGAACCCTGCCCGATCTGGCACTTACTGGCCTTGATCGTGAGGCCTGCACCTTGCAGGGCCCTCAACACTTTCTCAAGGTGCTGTAAATGTTCTTCCCAGCTGGAACTGAACACAGCAATGTCATCCAGGTAGGCGGCGCTGAAATCCTCCAGCCCAGCCAACACCTGATTGACCAACCTCTGAAAGGTGGCAGGGGCATTCTCCAACCCAAAGGGCATCACCCGGAATTGGTAATGACCTTCTGGGGTTGAGAATGCTGATCTCTCCTTGGCCCCATCGGTTAAGGCAATCTGCCAGTACCCAGACGTCAAATCAAACGTGCTGAGGAACCGGGCAGCTCCCAACCGATCAATGAGCTCATCAGCTCTGGGGATGGGGTGCGCGCCAGTCCTGGTGACGGCATTGAGCCCACGGTAGTCCACACAAAACCGGAGTTCTGGAGTGGCACCGGGCGCAGCAGCCTTTGGGACCAAGACCACTGGGCTGGCCCAAGGACTGTGGGAGGGCTCAATCACCCCTAACGCCAACATCTTAGAGACCTCCTCCTTGATGCTGGCTCTGACCCGGTCCAGTCAACCTGTAAATCTTGTGCTTCACAGGAGGGCTGTCACCAGTGTCCACGTCATGGGTACACCAGTGAGTAACACCGGGGGTCAGAGAGAACAGTGGGGCGAACTGTCCCAACAACTGGCGACAGTCCCCCTGCTGCTCCTGAGTCAGAGTAGGGGAGAGGATCACACCTTCTACTGACCCATCATGCTCCTTGGTAGACAGGAGGTCAGGGAGAGGCTCACTCTCCTCTTCCACCCCATCATCTGTCGCCAAGAGCATACTCACTTCGGACCTCTCGAAGTGGGGCTTGAGGCGGTTCACGTGAAGGACCCTCAAAGGGTTCCTTGGAGCTTGCAAATCCACCAGGTAGGTGACGTCACTTTTGCGCTCCACCACCTCATATGGCCCAGTCCACTTGTCCTGCAAGGCACAAGGTGCCACTGGGGCCATGACCCACACTTTTTGCCCAGGTTGAAATTCGACCAAAGTGGCATTCTGGTCATACCATCTCTTCATTTCTTCCTGGCTTGCTTCTAAGTTCGCCTGAGCGAGTTTCCTGAAGCGGGCAGTTTGGTTTCTAAAGGCCAGCATGTAGCTAAACACATCCTGGGGAGTTTTCCTGGGAGCTGCCTCCCAGCCTTCCTTTACCAAACTCAGAGGTCCTCTGACAGGGTGGCCATACAGGAGCTCAAAGGGCTATACCCAAGAGACTTCTGAGGCACCTCCCTGTATGCAAAGAGTAGGCATGGCAAGAGGACGTCCCACTTACGCCTCATGGGTTCTGTTAGACCCTTGATCATGCCTTTCAAGGTCTGGTTGAATCTCTCCACCAGACCGTTTCCTTGTGGGTGGTAAGGAGTGGTGAACTTGTAGGTTACCCCACACTCCTTCCACAGGGATGTCATATACTTGGATATGAAATTGGTCCCCCTATCAGAAACCACCTCTCTGGGGAATCCCACACGGGAAAAGATTCCCATTAACGCCCGGCCCACCACTGGCGCCGTCGTTGTCCTGAGAGGGATTGCCTCCGGGTACAGGGTGGCATGGTCCACCAAGACCAGGATGTACCTGTTGCCCATGGCTGGCTTGGGATCCAGTGGCCCCACAATATCCATCCCTACCCTTTCGAAGGGTGTACCAACAACAGGAAAAGGTTGGAGAGGGGCTTTGACCTTCCTCCCACTCTTACCACTTGCCTGGCAAGTTTGGCAAGACCTACAGTGTGCATCTGACTGCCTTCGCATTTGGGGCCAAAAGAAGTGGGTGACAAGCCTGTCAAAGGTCTTGTCCTGCCCCAAATGTCCTGCCAAAGGCACGTCATGAGCCAGACCCAGTAGGAAGGTCCTGAAGCGCTGGGGTACCACCAGCACACGGGCTGACCCAGGCTCAGCAACCTTAGGCTCACTGTATAGGAGACCACTCTCCCAGTAGATCAGATGTGACCCGGACTGATTACCAGCTGCCTGGTCTGCAGCCTGCTGCCGCAGACCCTCCAGAGTAGGGCACTCGCTCTGCTCCCTGCAGAACTCCTCCCTGGTGGGACCCCCTTCTTGCTGCCAATGGGTCAGCTCAGAGATGTCTCCCAGTTCGGCTACCTGCTCCCCTGTAGGCACCGGGGCGTCCCCTCGAGGTCCGCCTCCTCCCGGTCCGTGGGAACTTCGGGGGCCGGTTTCCCGCGCCCCTGCCCTTTCTCTTGGCAGGGACTTGGGCCACTGTTCCAGGCTCCAAGTCCTCTTGATCACCCTTTCTGGCTGCCATTGACCGAGTAGACACGCATGCCCACTCTGGCAACCCAAGCATCTCCAAGTGAGACCTGAGCTCAACCTCCTTCCATAAGGACTGCTCCAGGTCGTTACCTAGCAGACAATCTACAGGCATGGTAGGGCTCACAACCACCCTCAAGGGACCTGAGACCCCCCCCATTCAAAGGGAACCTGCGCCACCATACACTGGCGCTCAGAGTTGTCTACAGCAACTACTTGGTGGAAGGCCCATGGGACTACCTGCTTCTCAGAGACCAGGTGACACCGGACTGAGGTCACACTGGCTCCAGTATCTCTGAGAGCCTCTACCCTGTTCCCATTGATGGTCACCCAGGTGCTATATTTCTTTGTGTTAGGGGGCACCTGGTTTCCTGGGACCATCTCACTGTCCCCTAGTGAGACAAGGGTCATTTCTGCGGGATCCCCACCCTCCTGTGGGCACCCCTCCTCCCAAGCGCTACACTAGCCAACACTTTGGACTGTCCACCGGTGGGTGGCTGTGTCCCCTTTGGGCACTTGGGGTCCCCCTTAAAGTGACCTACCTGGTCACATGCATAACACTTGCGGGGGCCGGTCTCAACAGGCTTCCCTGTAGAGACCCCTTTCTTTCTTATCACCGGGGGCTGGGAACCTTTACCCTGGGTACTAGTTTGGGGCCCTTTAGAGAACTCCTGTGCTTTACCCTTGTCCCCCAACTTTCTGCTGGGGACCCTGCCCACCTTTGGCTGAGTCTCCCCCAAACGCTTTCTTGTGGACCCTGGTACTCACCCAGCGGTCCACTTCCATAGCAAGCTTCCTGGGGTCAGTTAGCTTACTATCCACTAGGTGCTGGCGCAGATCTGCAAAACATAGACTAGACAAGTGCTCCCATGCAATCAAGTTGTAGAGCCCCTGAAAATCTGTTACACTACTGCCCTTCACCCAACCATCCAGCGACCTGCAGAACACATCCACACATTCCAACCAAGTGTTGGCATCAGACTTCTTACTGGACCTGAACTGATCCCTGTACTTTTCAGGAGTAAGACCATACTTAGTGAGAAGGGCATCCTTCATGTCAGCATAGGTGAGGTGATACCCCTTACCCAAAGCTATCAGAGCATCCCTTGCTTCTTCCGGGAAAAGTGGCCACAATCCTGCTCCCCAATTTTCCTCAGGGACCCCATTCATGTGTATGGCTGCCTCATAACCCTGGAACCACCTTTGTATGTCATCCCCCTTCTTGAACTCCTTGCCTACATTTTTGGGAATGTGCACAATCCTGTCTGCCTTTCTGGACGAATTGCTGCCACCATCTGAGCCTGACTTACTCCTAAGTTCTAGCTCCTTCAGTTCTCTCTCATGCTCTAAGAGCATCTTCTTCTCCTCCATGGCCAATCTCCTCTCCTCCCTCTTCTCCTCCCGCTCACCCTCCAGCCTGAGCTTCTGCAGCTCAAACTGCCTTGCCTCCCGCCTGTCCTCCAGCTCCTCTGGGGACAGACTGCTGCTGCCTGACCTGGCGGGTTCCCCCTCACCCAAAAGCACATCCACCCTGGAAATAGGCTCCTCCACCTCCTCACTGAGATTACCAGGCTGCCCACTGGCATGTCTGGCTGCTACCCAGGCCCTCAGCGCCTTCTGTAGCTCCTCCTTCCTTGTGAGGCCTTTAATTTGGACTTTCAGGTTTTTACAAATCGCTCGTAACTCCTTTACGGCGTTGGATTCCAACCTATCCTCCTCAAAGATAACTTCCAGAGATGCAACGGATGATGCAGTTGATTCAGGCATGACAAAAGTAGTGAGTTGAAAACTGGCAAGATCAAAAATAGGCCAAAAGAAAAAGAACCAGTATGTGGTATGTAATGGTCTGCGATATGGTAGTAGTGCACACCAATCACTGTAAGTCAAGTGCAAACACAAGTCCTATCCTCACCGCTGACAACCAATGTTAGAAATGGGATCTCTAGTTGGCAAGGGCTTGCACCTTTGTCCAAGTAGGGACCCTTCTTCCTAGTCAGGGTAAGGGAGTTACACTCCTAAAATAACCCCTGCTCACCCCCTTGGTAGCTTGGCACGAGCAGTCAGGCTTATTCTAGAGGCAGTGTGTAAAGCATTTGCACATAACCAACAGTAATACAGTGTAAGCACTACAAACGGACACCACACCAGTTTAGAAAAATATCCAATCTTTTTATATACTCAAGACAAGACCAATTACGACAAAAATCCACAATACTATACTTTAAAAATGAATGCTTGATAAGGTAACTTCTTCTTTGCAGGAATAACACAAAAGCAAAGTTCAGTACGAGTCGGTAGCCCCGTCCGGGTCTACCGCGATGCTGAATTACACAGAGTCCAACAGTTCCAGCCGACCGCGTCGCTACGGGCCAGCAGAGTCGTGAACAGACTCGGTCACAGTACCTTTCTCGTGGTGGCTGGTACGGAGTGTACGAGCCGGTCGGCGTTCGTCGCGGTTGCGGTGCAAGACGGAGCGATGCAAGGTGCGGTGTCCCTCGATGCGGTGCAGGCAGCGGCTCGATGAGCGTCGTGCAGACGGAGTCGGTGAGTCCAAGGCGTGCGGTGCAGGGCGAGACGGTGTACGATGCGGTGCTGACAGGTTGCGATGCAGGCGACCAAGCCGGAGTGCGGGAGCTGGCGTCGGACAGCGGTGCGAGTCGGAGCGGTGCGTCGCAAACGTGCGAGCGGTGCCCCAAATGCGATGCGGTCACGACTGTTGAGCCAGTTGCAGCGACCGCGTCGGTCGGGTCCGGCTGGTTCAGTGAAGCGATGCGATGCGAACTGCGGTGCCCACAGGTCACGGTGCAAGCAGCGGCTCGGTGTTGACGGCGTCGGACTTCGCCTACGGTGAGACCAGGGTTGCGATGCGAAGCGGGGCGATGCGGTCTGCGGTGCAAACAGGTCACCGGTCAGGGATGGATTCGGTTGACGGAGTCGGTTGCAGTTCCCTTCCTCTGTGGCAACGGAAACAGCGTTCCAGAAGCGGTACCCAGAGGCTTGTGAAGTCTTTGTAGTCCCTGAGACTTCTTAACAGGAGGCCAGCTCGGTTTCAGGCCCTTGGAGATACTCAGCACAAGTTTGTAGGAAGTTCAGTCCAGTTCTTTCACTGCCCAAGACAGAAGCAGCAACTGCAGGCCAACCCAACAAAGCAGTCACTCAGCAAAGGGGCAGTACTCCTCCTAGCAGCTCTCCAGCTCTTCTTCTTGACAGGTTCCTTGATTCCAGCGAGATCTAAATTCATGGGGTCAGGGCCCCAATATTTATATCCCAAATTCCTTTGTTCTCTGAAGGCAGAGAGGCCTTTGCCTAGTCCAAACCAGTTCTGGAGCACTTTGTTGACAAGTCTCCGTCCCTTCTTTCAGAGAGTAGGCCAGGGACATCAAACGCACCACAGGAGGTGGAGCCAGCATTGTGGAGGGAAGGCACTGTCCTATTCAGGTGCAACTCCTCCCACCCATCTATATGTAGATCTTGCTATTCAGCCCTGTGCTGACTCACCCTGTCTCCTGGCATCCCCCAGCCCCTGTCACTCACACTCCAGACAAGGAATACACAACCTCGCAGAGGCAGGCTTGGATGGTTAGACAAGAAAATACCCACTTTCTAAAAGTGGTATTTTCAAACACAGAATGTTAAAACCAACTTCACTAAAAGATGCATTTTATCACTCTGAGTCCAGGCATACTAAACTTGAATTTCTACCATGTTCCCGGGGTCAGTTAGGATTATAAGCTGTAATAATCAAAACTGCCCGTTCTGGCCAATGGGGAACAGGTAGCCTTGCAATAGTGAAAAACGAACTAGGCTGTAATTCACTATCAGGACATGTCACACACACCAGGGCATGTCCTACCTTTCGCATACAAAGCACCCTGCCCACAGGGGTACCTTGGGCCTACCTTAGGGGTGACTAACATGTAGAAAAGGGAAGGTTTAGGGACTTGCAAGTGTGCGCACTTGCCAAGTCGACATGGCAGCCCCAGGCTGCGCACAGGCTCTGCGATGGCAGGCCCGAGTTACACTTTACGGGCTGTTTGCGTGGGTGGCACAATCCAGTGCTGCAGCCCACCAACAGCATTTGGTCTATAGGCCCTGGCACTCGCAGTGCACTTTACAAGGGACTGACACATAAACCAAATAGGCCAATCATGGAAACGCCAATCCGCAACACATTTTATACAGGAGCACTTGCACTTTCCCACTGGATAGCAGTGAGGAAAGTGCGCAGAATCATTACACCAGCAAAAACAGAGTCAAAACCGGGAGGTCAGAAAGCAAAAAGTCAGGGGAAACACGCCAAAAGATGCCAAGTCTAACAATATATAAATAATGTAATAAAAGCAGTCAATAAATATGTGCAAAATCAAATATTTCACATATCAAAATTGGATGATGTAAACACAATAAATGGGGACTCCTGTTTTCTAACTGCATAGTGCCTCAATTCAGTGTCACCCATTTATATTAAATTAGTGCATCACTATAATTCATCCATTCTGTGTTGGTACCAACCTTTAAATAACCCTATTTCCCATTATATCTGCTTAAATGCTTGTTTTTAATGAAATGTTGGAATATATCTATTTAGATGTTTCTTATTGTATGAATACATGTATGCCAAACACATCTTAATCACCCAATCCTAAAGTGCTTGTGTGCTCAATCTCACTAAAGTGCTCAGTGCTAAAAATTATACTATCACGTGCTAATATATTACCTATAACTATGTTAATAACTCATGTATCCATCTATTGAACTAAGGGTTTCGAAAAAACTCAAGCTCAGATGTATGTTGCTGCTCATTTGTTTGCTGCAGAAGATTTTATATGGTATGCTTCCAATAATGCTATTGGTGGATTTTAAGGCTATCCAAGTACATAAACGTTCCTAAAAGTTCACATATGAAATTTCATATGTGAAAATCACAGGGAGGAAATAATCAGAAGTGATATAGGCCTATATCTACTTCAAAGTGTGCAAGTATGCATAAATGAATACATAAATACAACGATCCGAAAGTTCGGAATTACCACAATTGATCTTCAAAGAATGGCATGATATAATATGTATAAAATGTAACGAAAAGTCAATCTAAAAAACTGTTTGCATTTTAGGATCATAATGGGATAATATTGACAAAAATGTGTCTATGTAAAAAATATGTTATAAAAATAATCATAAATATCTTTTAAAATCCCAATAAAATCCCAAAATGTCTCTAAACAGTTCCTACGGAAAAGAGATTCCTACAAAGAAGATTCTGCAAAAAGGATGACAAACTCCATCATTAAAGATATCCTCAATCATTCACCTCTATCTACCAAATACCGCATGGTGTTTACAGGAAGTTATACATTTCATCACTGTTTTTCAAACCATGTGGAGATTTGGAATCTAATTCTGAAATCATGCGTGACTCCAACCTTCTCAGTAGTTTCTCTCTATTCCCCCCTCGCCTCAGTGGGGGTATAGAGCCAATTACAAAATATGTGAGGCACTCAAGATTGTTTTGATGCATGCTTTTAAAGTGCCTCGCTACAGGATACGTTTGGTCTGAATTAACAATTGCTCGCAGGTGCTGAAGGATCCTTGCATGCACCTGTAGCTTCGTGCTACCCACGTATTGTAAGCCACAGGTGCATGTCAGCACATAGACTGCATAGTCTGTGCGGCAATTGTAATTGTCCTTCAGGGGATTGGGTTCTGTACTGAAGGGAGTCCTATATTCCATGGTGTTAATGCCGAATTTGCACGCTCTGCATGATTTGCATTTAAAAAAAACATTCTTGGGTTTTAACCATGTAGTGCTTACTGCAATTTCTGGGCTATTTTTCACTAGGGTGGTTCTCATTGAGGGTGCCCTCCTAAAAGTGAGAGTAGGTTTGTTAGGAAGTTTCTGTTCCATTATTGTATCAGTTAATACAATCGGCCAATTGCTATTAATAATACTCCTAATTTTATTCTCTTGCCTACTGTACGTGGTGATTAATCTGTTAGTGTTGTCATCCTCTTTATTTGCTTGTATTTTCTTGGAGGGTACCAGCATTAAGTTGGTGTTGAGTGGTGCAGGAGATTGTATGGTGCTCAGTGTGTGCATAGCAACTTTCTCAACTGCTTGAGCTAAGGTTTTCTGACTGTAACCTCTTTGTCTGAATCTTGTTAATGTTTCTTTTTGGCATTTTGCTACTTCTTCGGTACTGCATATTCTTTGTAGTCTTAATAACTCCCCAAAGGGTATACTCTGGATGAGATGTCTAGGGTGGAAGCTTCTTGCATGTAGCGTTGAATTTCCTGCCGTAACCTTACGATGTAGCGTGGTTTCTAGTTTTTGTTCAGCTACAAACACTGTCACATCCAAAAAGTCCACCGTACTTACATTAATGTTAGCTGTGAATTCAAGATTAAAAGCATTCTCATTGATGATCCTAACAAAATGTCTAGCACTCTCTATGTCACCATGCCAAATTACAAAAATATCACCAATGAATCTCATCCATTGTACTACATGTTGATTCATTAAGTCAGAGTGCTTCTTCAAGAGGACCTGCTCCTCCCACCAGCCAACATGAAGACATGCATAGCTAGGAGAGAAGCAGGCCCCCATCGCTACACCTCTGATCTGTCTTGTGTGTTAAATATCGACAATGTGGCGTAACGGTCAGAGTGGCCGACTTTGAAGGTGGTGAACCAGGTTTGAGTCTGGCGGGAGGCTCAAACATCCTGTGATCCTGGGCAAATAACTTAATCTCCCCGTGCATAGAAATGAAGGTGTCCGTTTGTAATTCAACTTGTGCTCATGTAAAACGCTATGATACCTTCAGGGCGAGTTCGCGCCATATAAAACTGCAAAAAAAAAAAAATATATATATATATGCCATGGAGGCAGGGCCCACGATCTTTCCTTCTTTGTGATCAACACAGACCCTAAAAACCCAAGGGGAGGGAACAGACAGTTGACACTCAGAAGATTAGAATCGAGGTACATCATCCTTCTCAATTCTAGAATCCCCAACGGGATGAATGCGGATGAGGCACTTAATGTACATCTGTAACTGTCTTACCGCTTGTCCCGCCCCTGACCATTCTCGGGAACGTTAGGTCACATTCTTCACTTAATCAATTTGTTTAATTTTTTCAAAAAAATGTTTTGCACTCACCATTGATAAGTCCTGGATGTACAATTTAGACATAGGGATTTCTTCTCTATTTCAACATAAATTTTATAATATTAGAACCGGTATCATTAAAGACGAACCAACCTGCCCACATGGGCTTGATCTCTACAGTCTCTCTTTTGGTGTTCTTCCCTTTATCTACTATAACTCTCGCCAGGCTAAACATTGAGCTGAGATATTTATCGTTGATACAACACAGGTCCCATGCTTGACATCAGGTACTCCATGACCATTAATATTTTTCTATGGTTCTCAGAGTACTCACAATCGTATAAGCTATGTGCTCTTGCGCCTTTACCAATGAGGATTTCCCTAGGTTTAACACAAGTGCGCTTAAGCATAGCTACGCATCTTCAAGCCACAGTACTCAAACAGGGTACAGACACTCAACAAAAGGAGAGAAACGTTACACATCTACTGGTTCGAGCATTAGTTTACACCCAAGCCTGCACTGGTGAAATCAACCTCTAAGTCTATTCTTGTCACAGGGACTCTTTCACCATTTAAATTGTTACGATGTGTACAGTTTATATTATTATAATTTAATTATTATTGTGCTGACATAGTGATGACCTATCAACAATGATAATTTAATTTAATCTTTTTAGGGTTTACATTTACAAAACGACTTTTTGCTTTATCATGTATGTGGAGACATATAGAAACTTCTATGTCTATTGCCAAAATACAGGTTGCTGTGACAACCAAATGTGAGTGTTTAGCATAAATAGTGACAACCTAAATGTACCTGATGTAGTGATCAAGGTGGCTCGCCGTCGATACGCGTCTAGGTCTTTGTTGGATTAAAATTCTCTTTGCCATATTCTCATGGAGTCGGTGCCTGTCTTTTGCTGTAGCCAGGATTGGTGAAATATATATATACATATATATATATGCTCATACAGAGAGAAAAATGAGAGGAGGAATCAGTGTGTGGGCACACACATAAGTAAGGGAGCAGGAAGTACGTGAGTGTGTGTCGTGCACCCTTGTTTTGAATTTAAGAGGCTTTCATTTAGTGTCGGAAATTTGTTGGATGAAGTGCAGCTGAAGAGCATCACTTTAAGAGTATCAACTGGTGAGATATTCACTTTAAGTCAAAGTGTACGTCAGCTGTCCCTTTAAGAAAGGGCTGGGTACACTTTATAGACCCCAGGAGGTCAGTAACGTTTATGTGGAATGTGTGGCACAAGAACAACCCACAGACTGTAAGCCTAACATGTCTTAATAAATGTGCTGCACCTTGGACGAAGGCCGAATAGAAACTCGCTGAAGCAAAGATAGCTGAATGAAAGGGCACTACCCTACTCTGACTCGTAGCCTTCGCAGCGGAGGTAAAGCAACTCCACAGACCTAGTGCTAACCTGGGCTGTCCAGCAGGAAAAACAGGAAGACTACATCTGTCTTCAGTCAGGGAAGTAACACTAGCCCCTACACAGCCGCTGAGGTGCAGGGAGTGCCCTTTCAGGTCAAGGTCAATAAATACCGGTGAGATCATTATGGGAGACTTGGGGGGCCGCATTACTTCTGCAGGGATCCGATCATTTTGCTTAGCACCACTGTTTTCAGTGCACCGTGACCGGGATATCTGCATCTCCTATCTCAGCTCAGCTCCAGAGGCGCACTCACTTAATTGAGACTTATGGCCCTATTTAGAGTTTTACAGAGTGGGAGTCGCTATTTAACGGGGTGGCGTGGCGGGGATGATGGACAGTAAATGAAAAAAAATAATAAAAACTCTTACCTGCAGGCTGGCCGCCGCCTCTCGCTATTCTTCGCAGCCGCGGCCACTGCAGGTAAGAGCGGTGGGCCGGTGGGGCCGGGTTGGGGGGGGGGATTTCGAGAGACAACTGCGAGGGGAAATTAATTATTTATTTAATTTTTCCTCGTGGTCGTCTCTCGAAATCCCCCCCAGCCGGCCCCTCTGCCTCACCGCTCTTACCTGCAGCGGCCGCTGCTGCTTCTTTGGCTCCTCGACAGCAAGAACCAGGAAGCACCCAGTAATGCAGCCTGGGTGGAGAACATGCCAAGTGCGCATGGCGGTTTGGCCGGCCTTAGACGACCGGCCAAACATTAGTGCTACTTGGAGTGGGAAAACCACTCCTCCCTCTGGCCCCTGCTCTGTCAGCCCTTCCCCACCTCAGGAAACGGAAAACTAAAATGATAATAATGTTGGTTATCATTTTAGTTTTCCTTTGACTACTGCTCGGAGAGCAGAGAGGTGACACTCCTCCACCTTCAATCAATCAATCAGTCAATCAGGGGTTTATAAAGTGCGCTACTCACCCGAGAGGGTCTCAAGGCGCTAGGGGGAGGGGGGAGGTGCAGCTCTAGGTCAGCCGAAAAGCCAGGTCTTGAGGCTCTTCCCGAAGGTGTGCAGGGTGGGGGAGCGTCTGATGTTGACTGGGAGTTCGTTCCACGCTTTGGCTGTGACGTAGCAGAGGAGCCGCCGCTCAGCACCAAAGGAATCGGCGGTCTCCTGTGCTGCCACATTTGCAGTTTCCCTTCCATTTAGAGTTGTTTTAACCAGCAGTTTGACAGAGGTCGAGCCTCCACTGACTCTGCTGGTGTAAACCTTTGACCCAGGAGGCTGTCCGCCAAGGGTCGCAATGATGGGTGTCCCATCCTATCGAGGCAGTGGATGGCGTGTGTAATTATTTCCTACTTCCCTAGGCCCTTTCATTCCTCGCAGGGAACACTAACCGAGGTGGAATTCACACTCTGTTGCAGATTATTAAAATGTTTAATAAGCCACATTTACATTTTGGCACCTTAAGCAATTTAATTATATTTCCTGTCATAGTGCAGCCCACGGAGAGGGTCCACCCCTTTCAGGGCCTGCTTCCCCAGTGCTGTTCAAAGGTCTGTAAAACCAATTACTAATGAGGGAGAGGTTTATTTCAAAGATCTAAGCCTTCATACTTACCTGCTATGAGGTGAGAACATCCTTATCGAGGTGGGGTAAAGGGAGAGTTAATTGTGTCTCCTTCCAAGTGCCAAACCAAATCTTGCATTGTGTTGCAGCAAGAGCTCACCTATTTGCTTCTCTCAGACATTTTGCTGGTCCCCAACGTCAATTACGGTGTCACATAACAACTTAACAACTTTTACCGCCAAGGAGGTAGGTAGTTAGGTGCCCCTGGTTTGGTCCTCATTGTTTCTCTCTCCCTACCCTTCATGAGCAAGCATTTCCATGTAGGATTAAAGAGACATAATAATACCTTGGGGTGTCTTTTAACTGAGCTGCAGCTCGGTATCTACTGAGAAACCTTTTCCCCAAGTGTTTTTTCTCAGACTAAAGGTGACCTCTGGCCTTCCCTCTATTGGTGCTTTGATGCCTTTTATTCCTCCATGCACACTCGCTCTTCCTACATGCGTCATTCATTCATCCTATGTGCTTCCAGTCCAATCAGTATTAGGGAGCCCTTAAAAAGTTATGATCATTCAGATCTTGGCAGCTCATCCAATGACTTTACTTCTGGATCTTCCTCTTACAAGTATAAATTCACCACTCCAAGGGAGGTTCAAAAGAGTGAGGAATGCCTCCCAGATGCAGTGACACCCCTGCACCCCTTGACTGTCATGATAAGGGTTACCGATATTGCTTTAATTCAGCCCTACCCTGAACTTTGTTCTGAAAAAAGTACCTCCTAGGACCTCTAAGGGGTAAGCTGTCTTGTCACCGTCCTTCCTCCAACCCCATCCTTGACCTCCTCTGTCCCTCCTGCCTTAAAACTAGTTTCATTCAAGCGATGGATTGATCTGAGATGTCATAGTTCCACTGACTAGTGTTGCCGGGTCATATAATCAGCTCACTGCGGCCCTGTATCTCCACTGAATGCATTCCAAAGGCAAACATTATGAAAGGATGACAAGTGATATGCACATTCCACCTGAACCTCAAACCAACTTAACTCCACCAAGGTGTAACCATCTGGCTACAGTCATATGTCTCTTTCTTGTAGATACTGTGATGTTTGAACTGCTCAAAGTCATGTTTTGCTGAAGAAGTCATAGACTACTGTTTATAGCGCCTTCTCCCCATCATCAGCCAAGGCTCAAAGTGCTGAAATACTGAATATTATTATAATACATGGGAGCCTACTACCCTGTATTAAAGCTCGTCTCTTCTTTCCTTGTTATGTATGGCTCTCACTGAGAGCCATTAGTGTGAGTGTCACTGTAGTAACAACTCAGAAGAAGCAGGTGGAACTTGATTGTAACTCAGCAGCCAGACTCATCCTCAACCTCCCTCACAGACCTGACATCACACCAGACCTCAGGGAACTACACTGGCTCCCGATACACAAACATGTCCATTCAAACTCCTCTGACACACATTCAAGGCCCTACATAACTCGGGCCCCACCTACCTGAACAGTCACATCTCCTTTCACCAACCACCCAGACACCTCCGCTCTGCATGACTCTCATTTTCGCACACCCCATGCATACACAGAACCAGTTCAGGAGGGCAAGCATTCTCTTACATCGGTCCTAAAGCGTGCAATGACCTCCCACTCCACACAAGAGCCGCCTCCTCTCTTCTAATTTCCGCAAGAAGCTGAAGGCCTATTTTTTCAATTAACCAGCTTACAATAAACAGGGCTAGGCACACACACCTGCTCAACGCCAGGACAACCTCGCAGGTGTTAGTACACTTTACAAATACACATAACATAACCGTAATACACATCCCCCTTTCTACCCACGAACAAAACAGAGACAGCAGACTACAACATAGAATGAGCCACACAAGACACAAGGATCAAGATGACCCTGTGGTAGGGAACATCCACAGTGTGCTGCTAACGACCAACATCTAGCTACAAAACAATCACTGCACCCACATGAGATAAACACCGCAAGACAACAGAAAGCTCAAAAACCTCCTGAAGAGTCCAAACAGAACCCTTCAAATATGAAATAAGTAATAAGTTTGAAAGGAATCAATCCTAACTACACACAAAATCTCCCATTCACCCCAGTGGTCTGCGGGACCTTCCCACTCGTTCAACAGAAGGACAACGCACACAATGAGAAGCACAAGAGTCACCAGCTGCAACCTTCTCATGTACACCCCCACTACTTCCACCTTCTATCAATCCTCCTTGAAATTCACTGTGCTTCATTAATACCCATTCACTACATTCATCCTCCTTCAAGGCCTGAATATTACCATTTCCATCTTTCTGAAATAACGCTACTCTTCTCAAGTTCCATGTTTGTCCATTTTCCAATTTCACCAAATTAATCCCTTCACATTTCTCCTTGTACAGGCCCCTAAACCCGGACAACCTTTGCCCTACACCACCTAGTTTTACCTTCAACCAATCTTCCACATTGATGACACGCTTCACATGGACACCAACTCTCCCCTTGCTTCTCAAATGCCCACTTGAATCATGCATCCACGAAGGAACAACTTTTGTTGCTGCTTGCATGCCCCTCATCATCTCTGAAGGTGATCTCCCTGTGCTAACATTCACTGTTGTGCAATGAGCTCACAACATGTCCTTAATAGAGTCCTGGACGGCCAATCCAGCATTACAGGCCACGTCCAAGGTTCCCTTCACTAAACTGTTGACTCTTTCTACCTGACCGTTACCTTGTGGGTTGCAAACATTGAAGCTGACCATATTACAGTCAAATTCTAAATGTGATCATTTACTGCTGTGACATAGCAACAGTGGGTTACAGATCTCATAACTCACTATTGCTATGTCATAAAGGAATTCCAGGCTGCTCTGGCTGGGCTCTGTGAGAGCCTGTCAGAGCACCACTGGAATGCAGAGCTCACACATTCTGAAGGGGAGAGAAGGAAGCTCAGAGAGTGGTGGGGGTGGGTGACAGGAGGTCAGGTATTTTCCTTTTATAATTTGGGGCAGGGAGAAGGGAGCATGCTATGTATGGCTACCCCATTACTCCTCTGGCCCTGAGCAGCTGTTGAAAGCAGAGGTAGATGATTTGGGGGAGAGGGGCATACATAATAGATGATTACAGTTGAGTTGTGATGTCTGCTGCTAGAGCCAGTAGCCAAGGTGGAAGGCAGGTCACATGGTATCATTACAGCTGCAATTTAAACAGAGGAAGGAAAATGAAAGCTGGATTTTCGTTTCTGTGACCTTTTTTCTCTCAAACAAACAGTGATGAGCAAAAAGGAGATTTCTCTGAGAACGTTTATTTTTTTTCACATTAAAGATCATACAGGAAAAATAGAATATCTCTTAACAGATCTACACATTGTGAGCCTCATCATTTTTAAATTGGTTTACATTCAACTGTTGGTAATATCTTTTTGTAGAAAAATACTCATTGCTTTGTGACCTGTTTATTTTTCGTGTCTGCAATGTTTATTCTTTATGTCTGAAATGACATTAATTTCTTTCAAATGAAAGAGCAAGGTACCGAGAAATTAAGCAGATTGTGGGACTGTGGAATGGTGATGGTGTAGCCATGTATTATAAGGTATAAAATACCCTCTGCTGTACATTAGCAGGATATTGCAATTCAATTCATAGTTCCATGACCTTATAAAAGAACTCCTCATTGACATGTAATATTCTTATATTCTACAGCAGGGGATACTTTATTCCGTATACTATTGCAGCAGCCTCCTCTTCATGCTCCCCGGTAGTTATTCATTGTCTCTGAATCAGTCCCAAGTTTGCCACCTGTACCCTAACCACTCTTCCCAGAACCACCCCAATGCCTATTCATGACATCAGTCAAACAGGGTAACAGTGCTCTAGAGTACATGTACTTCACACACAAGTATAAACCTGTACATGACCTGGCGTCCCAAACGTTGCTCAGGCCATCTCCCGCTATGCTCATGGTCGTTTTCTGCAGTCTCACATCCCATCACTGCCAGCTACTAGAACACTCTTTGTGGTAAAGAAAATGCCTGAAATGCGGTCCACGGGTGAAGCTAGAAACTTCGGCAAGTGATGAAAGTGAGTGCTCAGAAACCATCAGAGTCAAACATTGAAGAACTGCCAACAAAATAATCAAGAAACATGACCAAATAAAATGTTTTTGGCCAAAGCGCACAAATCACTTTTGAATCTGAAGAAGCGAGTTCCGGTTGACTTGCATTTCCAATGAAGCTTGGCTCATATTGGATTGATTGTCACTGAAGCCTTGAACCAATTAAATCACAGAGGGATGACTGGTACATGCTGTGCTGATGTGGTAGCCTGGATTACAAGTCGTCCTCTGGAGCCCATCCCTGATTGGCTGTAGCTCAAGAAGCTGCTTCTGTGCTGGAGATCCCTGGCCTGTACCAGCTGAAGACCTGAACCAGTTAGATCAGAGAGCTGACTGCGACCTCCATATACTTTGCTGGTGCTGTCACCTTGGTTACAAGTCACGCTCTGGGGCCCATCCCTGATTGGGTGGAGCTCAATAAGTCACGTTAGTACTAGCGGTCACTGGCCAGCATCAGCTGAAGACCTGAACCAAATAGATTATAAAGGGATGACTGCTGCATGCTGTGCTAGTGTTGTTGTGCATAGCGTGGGTTACCAGTCACACTCTGGAACACATCCGTAATTGGCTGGGTCTCAAGAGGTCACTCCTGTATAGGCTGTCACTGGCCAGCACTGCAAAGAAGGACTTACACAATGTTTTCTCTGGCCATGTAAAACAGCTGTCTTTCGTAAGCATTGCAAATACTTTCCCAAGTGTTTTATCTGACCAGCTAAAACACAGCATGCTCAGGTTTCATTTTTTTTTGTGTGTGTAAAACAATAGTACTACACTTGGGCTTTTTCTTGGACCTCTGATACCGCATGCTACACGCTGACTGCGTCATAGCACAAACTATTGCATCTCTGAGCTAAATCCAAGGACAAGTGTTGGATGCAAGAGACTGACTCCATCTGTTCTTGCCTCATGGTCACCCCCCCCCTCTTCCGTCTGAAGCTGTGGTTGAGCACCGCCTGGAAGGAGCTGGGCCCATTCACCAGGCACCAGACGGCTCGTCTGTCCTGTGGAACTCTTCCACGGAAAAAAGCTGATCTTCCTATGAGCCTCCTCCTTTCTCGATGATGCTGCATATCTGTCATGAATGAGAGCTCGGAATACTTGGAGAAACCCGCCCCAGGGTTATTGTTGGGCATTTGGCAATCCAAGCTGTGCCAACCCCAGACCAAGTTATTTATTGAGATTTAAGACTTGAATCTCACCACGGCCAGGGGTGGGAAAGCCATATATGGTATGGGGAGTGTTGATCTTTTTTGTCCAGTTTCCAGTAGTATGGAAATACATGGTCACATCTTCACCCATCCCTCAAATGGCTCAAGTCGTTGGTGCCTTGCTCTTTCATATTTCAGACATGAACAATAAAAGCGGAATCTGTATTATGAAATTAAGCACACTAAAAAGTAGTTAGTAATATGCTGGAAAAATATATTAAAATCAATTTAATGTAAATCAGATTAAATAATGCTGTAGTTCATAATGTGTAGAGGCATGCAGCATGGGCCTCTTCTAGACTATAATATATATGCCTGGGTTAGACTTTGGTGGATGAAATTCTTTCAGTCAGGTTGGCTGGATATTACCTCTTCCGCACTGATGAACTACCATCCTCCAAAAACACTGGCCGAATGGTCATCTCTGTATGTTGAAAGGAACCGCCAACACAAAAGTTCCTGTCAAGGTACAACAAGCATTGGCAAATCCAATAGGTTAGGTGTTGTCTTCCAGCTTTTTGGCAATTCTTGTTTTGTTTTGTCATGGTTTTTGCAAAACTTTATTGTTCACTAACCTGCCGGATGTTCATCAATCTAAAAAAAAAAATTGACTAAAGGCAAAAATGTTTTTTGGTCTAAAAAAAGTACACATTACCATATTACTCCCTGGCAATGTAGTTAACTACTTTGGGTGTGGATGTGCTCATTGTGAAAGGGCAGCATGCCTGTATTATAGTTGATGTACCTCGCGCATGCATCTCGTGCACTGTTTAGCTCGTGAAGTGTTTCCAGGCAGTTTGTTGTGAGTGTTAAGATTTAATGTACATTCGTGCATGGAGGGAACACTGGCGAAGATTCAAATGGAAATGGTCAGTTTCTGTGCGACCTCCGAGCCAGATGGACGCAGCATGCTGTGGGTGATGGAAGAAGTGGAAATAAACAAGCTTTCATCAGCCTCACTCTGGTTGGTCTTACTTACCACAATGCCGTAACTCATAGTGAAGTCAGCCAATGGCTGAAGTGGGCTGCAGCATTTCCCCTTGATGTGTGTTTCAGTGGGTTGGAGAAAAATTTGATTGACACAACCACAGACAAATGGATGACCCGTGGCTAAAAACCCCTACAAATATCTATTTCATGCACATCATTTTAGTAAAATCAAAAGGTTTGGCTAACACAGACCTTAAAAAGTCAATTGTTCTACCACTGGCTGCTAGCCTTTTGTCTTTGAGAAAGAAAGAAAGAAGGAATAAAAGAAAGAAGAAAAAAGCAAGAAAGAGGGCAAGAAAAAAGATGGATGAAAATGGAAATAAAGAATGATGGAAAGAAAGGAGAGAAAAGGGAAAAGAAGGAAAAAAGCAAAGCAAGAGAGCAAGAAAGAAAGAAGGAATGAAAGCAAGAAGGAAAGAAAGAAGAAAAGAGAAAAAAGGAGGAAAGAAACAAAGAAGAAAGGAGGGAAAGAAAGAAAGAAGAAAGAAGGAAAAAAGGAAAGAAAGAAAAAAAGGAAAGATTGAAAGATGGAAAGAAAGAAAGAAAGCAAGAAAGAAAGAAAAAAGAATGAAATAAGGAAGATAAAAAGGAAGGAAAGAAAGAAAGAAACAACGAAAGAAGGTAGAAGGACAGAAAGAAGAAAATACATTTAAAGCAATGCTACAAGTGCTGCAATTTAAAGACGATAAAGGTTAACTTTCCCCCTGGGCAAAATTTACTAAAGAGCCATTGGTAAAATTGTGTCCAGAAAAAGCGAGTTCTAAAGAATTGTCACTTATAAATTCACATGTATAATATGTAAGCTTTAGGTTTGTGTACTGCATGCATGGTAAAAAGAGAATAACTGAATACAGAACAGTTTCAAATGGACACAATCTGGCATGGTGTGAAATAGCAGCAGCTGTGAAATAGCAGCAGCCAGATAAACAAAGGACACTTCGGAAGGAATTTACAACAGCATTGGGAGGCGACAGGAACTGACAGTGATGAAGCGTGGAATGTGGCCTGCGCTCACATCTGGTAGAAAGGTCCTGCTTTCACTTCAGGCTCTAAACACAAATGCAACACAAAGTAATTATAAAGTAAAAACAAAAGGACTAGCACTGAAGGGAACTATCTTGTGTGCGGATGTGCTCATTATGAATGAGCAAAATGCAGTCACTCTAAGTGAAGTTAAATAGTGGCCCATTGTCGTATGCTGTAGTGAGTGGAAATAAATGTGAATGACCCAACAACAGGCCATTGGATGAAGAGAGGCAGCTGAAAGCCCCTTTACGTAAACGTATTATACATATAATCTTAGTAAAATCTAAAGGTTTTGGTTAACACCAGACCTAAAACATTTTGTGGATGTCCGCTGTCAGTTTTGAGGGCTGCTCACCAACTTTTAACATTTTTTGTTTTTAAAAAACAAATTCCTAAAGAATTTTCTCCAATGGTGTGGGGGTAATTTATTTCTGTCAATCACTTCCAGGTTTTTCTTTCCAGTGAGTGACAGAAAAAAGAACATCAGAACATACATCCTTAACAGGGCGGGCAATGTAATCCCCTCACTTATGTTTTGCCCATCTCTAAATGATGCAGGCTGACAAAGAGTTTGGCAAGCAAGCTGCTTTGTTGCATTCACATCTGGTAGAAAGGTCCTGCTTTCTCTTCAGGCTCTATACACAAATGCAACACTAAGGTAATTATAAAGTAAAAATAAAAACACTAGCACTGAAGGGAACTATCTTATGTAGGGATGTGCTCATTGTTAAAGAGCAAAATGCAGTCACTCAAAGTGAAATTAACCAGTAGCTCATTGCCCCATGCTTTATGCTGTAGTGGGTGGAAGCAAAATGTGATTGACACAACAAACCAATGGATGAAGAGAGGCCGTTGAAGCCCCTTTAAGTTAATATATTAAGCATGTAATTTTAGTAAAATCAAAAGGTTTTGGCTAACACCAGACCAAAAAAGTTTTGTGGATATTTGCTGACAGTTTTGAGGGCTGCCCACCAACTCTTTCCTTTTTTGTTTTTTCAAAACAAATTCCAAAAGTGTTTTCTCCAAGGGTGCGGGGATAATTTTTTTCTGTCCGGCACTGCCAGGTTTTTTTTTGTGGTGAGGGACAGATACTTCTGCCAGCGATGCCCCCTATGGCTCTGCTGACAAAAACTTTAATATAACGATACGACTGACTTTGGGCTGTCAGTCTAAGTACTTCAGACTTTCCGCCCTATTTAGGATGGACAGTCTGATGTACATGTTTTCCATTTCGGGGCCACTAGGAAAAGCCTTCTCGAAAATGAAAAATAAAAATTACCCTCACATTCTGGGAAAAAATTCTGAGTGTAAGAGCCATATTTTTTTTTGTTTTTTGAGTTTGTTTTCGAGGAATAAAAAAGGTTTGGTGAGTGGCTGCCTGGTATATGGAGGGCACTCTGGAAACTTACAGTGCCTTCAGAGCATCCGCCGTGGCCGCCGCTCCTCTGGAGGCACGGAGGTCTCCCCAGGCAGGCTGGGAACTATAAATAGCAGAGACTGTGTGGTCTGTTGTTGCAGTGAGTACAGCCTCCGCGTGCCTGGAGCAGTGGAGTACAGCCTGTAAACTCCAAGTAGCACCCTGAGTCCAGGTGACGTGAAGATGACGATCAAAGCATCAAGTTCAAGGTTCAGGAAGAAGTCACCAGAAGGATAGAAGCGTTTGAGGGAGGGAATGTCTGGAACAAGATCACGCTCCTCAGAGAACTTCCAAACCGAGCTTATACAATAGCACAATGCTTAGGTAAGAGGAGGACTGAGGCCACAAGTTAGGTCATTTTTAGGTCTCGCGCCTAGCGTTGCAGTGCGTAGCCCTGCTCGCGCAGCGCGAGACCTCTTGTATGGGCTTCAGAAAGCTAACCACACGCTCGTGCGTGTGGTTTTGCTTTCGCAGGCTGGCATTGGCTGTAGCGTGCTTTTTTTTTTTTAAAACGGCACGCATTTGGGGAAAGGCGGGCGCATGTCCCGCTTTTGCTCCGCCCATTCCCGTCCGTGTCTAGGACGCGCACCAGAGCGTGGCACATACGACAGGCTCCCTCGCCCCCCCTGCTCCTCTGTGGTGCGCGCGCACCACTGGTTTCAATTCCCGCGTTCGGCTCCTCTGTGGTGCGCGCGCACCACAGGTTTCGATTCCGTGCTTGTTTAACGGATGATTGTCCAGCAGCATGCCCTACCAACTCTGCTGTATAGCATGCCACATATCGCCCTGGTCTGCTACAGCACGCCAATGTTACTGCCCATGTGTACTCCCGCCTCACACGAGATTGTCACGTGACACTGATTTCATTGCTAGGTCATTTCCTGGAACGGGAGCTCGGTGCTAGTCGTTTTCCACGCTTAGCAGAAGTACTTCCGGGTGGGCGGCTCTGCGGTATCTGCCGTGAAATGACTACGCTACGTGCCTTCACCTGTGACGACCTCTTCCGATTCAATAAGATGTGAGTCCGGGGTTTGGGTGGTAGACTATTTGAATAAGAATGAAAGGAGTCTGTGGCAGCTATACTAGACGCTTGCATACTACCCTGCTTGCAAGGCTTCAGGAGGGAGAGACTGTTACTCCCTGCGACCTCGACGTAGAGCGCCTATAAATATACTGAACATACTACTGCATTGCATCTACTGTGCAGCTAATGTATTTATTGCAGCAAGTTAAACGAATGTGAAATGTGCTTTCATTTTGCTTTTCCTTGTAGGAGTGCAATGTTCTTCAATTAAAACTTTTGAAGTGGGGAATTTGACTTGGTTACTTAGAAAGTGGTTTTACACCATTAATACATAATGCATTGCCAGCACGTTTTTGGCATGGTGCTAGAATATTACTGGGCAGTTTTAGCACGGCTCTGCAGGACTGCAATACTAGATGATGTTTCATAAGGAGCTCAGGGCTTTATCAAAATGACAGTTGTTGGCAACAAACAAAACAAGCATTTGCAATGCAATAGGTCTCGCATTATTAAAGTTTGAGCTATTGGCATTGCTAAATAATGCAACACCAATAGCTCAAACTTTAATAATGCGAGACCTATTGCATTGCAAATGCTTGTTTTCTTTCCTTCAGTTCCGGATACTTGCTGTATTTGAATTTTGAATTCACCACGTTGAACACTTCGATGTTTAATTTGTGCTCACTGTGTAAACTCATGTTTGACTTCAGGCTAGTAATATTAATAATAAAAAGAAATGTATTTAAGTGTGTGTTGCTGCAGAATTGAAAACATTATGTTATAGAATCTGGTAACGTGAACACTACTCATTGGGTGGGTCTGGGCACTGCCCAGCAGTCCGTTTACCACTCTCCCCTTTATTTCCAGGTGGGTGTACTCCAGTACGGCGAGGAGGTGGTGCACGAATTCCACCTTAACGATTTCCGCTCCGTGAAAGATGTGGTTGAAGCCGCCAAGAACATTGAGCAGCGAGGAGGCACCGAAACCCGCACCGCACTGGGCATAGAAACGGCACGGTAAGGCTTTTTGGGGGGCAGGATTGCCCGGCCTTAGGTGTTGGGGACTGCACTAGGGCCAAGACAAGGGGAGTGGAGAACAAGCAAGCCCACCGCCTTCACATGGGTACACGTGTAAAAGTAATGTAAAAGTAAACAATCATCACTCTTCCTTATAATATTTAGGAACAAACACCAGTCGACTAGACTAAAGTGATTTCTTTCAATATCTGCCGTGTTCTCCCTTGAAATGCATAGAATTCCATTGATTCACACATTATTTTATCATCATACTAAAAAATCAGATTATGTTGCCAAGGTGCCCATCATACATCTAATTCATGTTTCCTGGTATTTTCCGTTCTAAGGTGCATAGACAATATATGAGACGAGAACACCCATTTAATACAGGGCATAAACATTTGTATTTTGGTGACACCAAAGCCGAGATATTCCCTTAAAAGGTGCTCCAACCCTTTCAATGTGTATTTGGCTTCTACCATAGCAACTGAGCCCTATGCAACAGTCCATGAACACAGCAAACTCCGCAGGGCCCATAGCACACATAGCATTTTGTGTTGCCTTGTGATATATTTCTTATTTTCAAACAGTCAACATTCCAGACGCTTCATCATTCCTGTGCCATAGAAAATGTCAATCATATATACTGTGCAAGTAGGCTGTTTCTGTGACTGAGAATAAACACATCACAGCAATGAACAAGTATTAAGTTGCTGGGGAAGATAGCCACCTGAGAACCTCTGCCAGGTAATATAATATGAGAGTTCATGTACTGGAGAAAATCCTATTAAAATTAATGCCCCAAAAGACATGATGTTCATTGGAGTTTGTGCCTCAGAGAATAAGAGTGATACAGTTACTGTCTCAAAACGTGTTTCAGGTCCCATAGTTACTGTCAGCACCGTATTTATCATTGAGAATATTGGTTTAGAGAACAAAAACATGGCACAGACATCATGCTCCTCACTGGAATTAGCAGCTCAGTGAACACATCTGTCAGAGGTATTGTGAGAAATTCGGTTGCTGGTTGAGGGGGTGTGAGCCCTTCTCGAGCAACAGCCACAGTCCTTGGCAGGATGTACCACAATAATCACTAAATCAACCCGTGCTTAACCCGCTGGTAGCTTGGCACAAAAGCAGTCAGGCTTAACTTAGAGGCAATGTGTAAACAGTAATGAAGTGAAAACTCAATGCAAGAAAAATCGAACACCAATTTAGAAAAATAGAGTAAAATGTAATACATTATTTGACACCAAAAAGACAAAAATCCAATCATTAGAACCTAATATATACAATTTCAAAGATTTAAATAGGTATAGCGCCTAAAAACATAAATCGCCAATTGTCGAGACCAGACATAAAGTCACAAGTTCGGGCCGACCGCGATGGAGCACGGGCCGGATACAGTGACCAGGTTAGTCTTGCTGAAAAAGTTAACATCTCAAAGTCAGGAGCTAAGAGTCCAGTTCACAGTGGAGGAGGCTGCGAGTGGCAGGGAGAGCGTTGTGGATGGTTGTCAACGTAGCGTGAAGAACAGGCTGGGCGTCACAAATTGACATCGCTGTATCGCGAAAATCCTGTTGGACTTCGCGGTCAATCGTTGCTGGAGCTTTGTTTTGGTGGTCACCGCGGGCTGTCAATGCTGTAATTTGAAGTGCAGCTCTTGCATTGCCGGTCGTCGTTGGCAGTCGCTATAGTGCGAAGAGTCGGGTACAAGCTTTGAAGTGGAAGATGCTTCTGGAGCTTCCCCTCACAGAAGTGTCTGGAATTTCTAGTCCTCCTACCCTGGTCCCAGGATGTCACAAAAGGCTAATGTAAAGTTCTTTGTGTGGGTGTTGAGGCAGTGTCTTTGAAGAGCAAGTTGGGTTGTACACAGCTCCACCCCTCCCATCCTGTCGGGACAGCCCATCCTGCCAACACCTAGTCCCCCTATCGTGTGGCTGTCTGGGAAGAATACTTAAAGGCCAGCTGCCAGCTGCCAACTACACCTAGTCATGTGACCCAGGAAACAGGCTGCGGGCACCAATGGTTAGGACAAGAAAATGACAACTTTAAAAAAGTGGCATTTTCAGAACTGTACCAAAGGAAGGTACATGCACACCCTTGGTGTAGTCTGGAGGTTTAACGATTGAATCTGTGTTTTGCGTGCGACCAGGGTATCGCTGTCTGATCAATCAGCGTGGCGGTACAATGAGTAAGAAGTGTTGCCCAACCGGGTAACGTCCCCCGATGGCCAGTGCCCTCACTCACGGGATTCCTGCTTTCTGATGGAACCGCAACATAAATTTCCCCTGTTGAAGGGTTCTACCCGAAATGCATTGGGTTTGATGGACTATTGGGTTTGAACCGTTTTTTTTCGGAAGGACCCATTGGAAATTCCAAATCACTGTGGAATAAAAAACTTCACTTCCATGTTGAACTGTGGATTTATTGTATAGAAGTGGATTAACCTTCTAGTTGGAGACCGGTTGTGCCATCGGGGGACGTTACCCGGTTGGGTAACGCTTCTTACTCATTTTCAGAACTGTGACTTAAACTCTGACTTTACCATTAAAAATAAATAAATAAATAAATAAAATAAAATTATCTACTGGCGGTCGCCAGTAGATAGTTATAGTTACAACCTATTATCCATAGGAAATCCGCGACATTCTATTTGAAATAACTCTCTTGCCGGTTGACGTATCTTCGCGAAATTTTCAAACTTCGTGGGGCGCTCCGGTCCGCTCCTACCCTGAAAGTCTCGGGGTGATACGTCAAGCGGGGGCCGAGAAAAAGGGGGGTCCCAAAACGCATTTTCCCCATGCATTTTCCCATAGGAAACTTTAGACACGGCTACAGCCTGAACTGCTGAACGGAATTACACCAAATTTGGCAAAGAGGTAGTTCTTGGTTCAGAAAGAACCCTTTTGTTAAATGGTGTAAATCCGTTCAGTAGTTGCTGAGAAAATGAAAAGTAAAAAGTTAGTGATATCTAGGGACGAGTAGGGTCCGCGTACCCTCCCGATCACGAGCTGCATGTTAATTGGCTGTCAGCTGGCTGTCAACATTCCGATTCAGGAAATGTTGGCAGCCATTTTGTCCCTCGGTAGAACCGAGGGACAGAAACAAGTGCGCAAAGCGCACAAAGGGGGCAGGGTAGAAACACCCTGACCCCTAGGTTTGCTCAGGGGTCCCACAAGGACCCCCTGGGCAAAAAAAATATTTTTTTTTAAAAAATCGGCAGGATGCGCTCAGGGTGCGCGAATCTTGCCGAAAAAAAAAAAATCGAAGCGCGGCCCCGGGTGGCCCAAGTCCCGGGGGCATGGTGGGGGGATAATTTAATGTGTGGGGGGCCTCAAAGGGCCCCCCAAGCCCCAGGGACCGCCATCCCCCGGGGCTTTTTTAAAATGGTGCGGGAGGGCTCTGAGCCTCCCGCAGCCCCGGGACCACCACCTCCCCGGGCTTTTTTAAAATACATTATTAAACCTGTGTGGGGGGCTCCAGCCCCCACACGCCCGGGGACCACCACCTCCCCGGGGCACTAAACATTTTAATGTGGGGGTCCGTTACGGACCCCCAGAGCCCCGGGGACCACCACCTCCCGGGGCTGTGTACTGAATGGGAGGGGGGCCGCGCGGCCCCCTCCTGGAGCCCTTGATGGCCCTGGGGACCACCACCCCCAGGGCCGGCTCCTGCAGTGTCCCGGGGTGCCTACCCCCGGGACACTGTAGTTTGCTATGGCAGGACGGGAGCCTCGCAGCTCCCGTCCTGCCATAGCAAACTGCTTTGGATATTGGAAGAGAGAGCAGGGAAACCTGCTCTCTCTTCCAATATCCAAAGCGATTGCTTTCCACATGGGGAGCAGCATGTCAGCTGCTCCCCATGTGGAACAGCAATGCCGGCTCCCAAGGGACGTGGGGAGCCGGCGGGACTGTGGGGGATTGGGGACCCCCCACAGTCCCCAACGGAGAGGGCCAGCCCCAGGGGATGGGGTCCCCGGGGCAAGTAGTGGCCCGGGAGGGGGCCACGTGGCCCCCTCCCCAAAAAAAGAGGAAAAATTAAAAAAAAAAAAAATGGAAAGGCCGGCCCCGGGAGATGGGGTCCCCGGGGCCTTAAAATGGCCAGAGGAGGGGGCCACGCTGCCCCCCTCAAAAAATAAATATAGAGGCCATGCCCCGGGGGATGGGGTCCCCGGGGCCAATACAGGCCCAGGGAAGGGGGCCACGCGGCCCCCTTCCCGTTTTTTTTTTAAATGTAATTTAAAAAAGGTGTAAGGCCCTGGGGGATGGGGTCCCCAGGGCCCAAAAAAGAAAAAGGAAGGGGGCTACACAGCCCCCCTTCAGGGAGAAAAAAAAAAAAAAAAACGATCGGGCCCGCAGGCCCCGCCCCCTTCCTTCACCACTCTGCAAACGCGCCCCTGGCGCGTTTGCAGAGGGGAACGATCCCCTTGAATACTGGGGGTCCCTGGGGCCAACTAGCCCACCAGGTACCTCCAGTATGCGCCAGGGGGCTGCCTTGCAGAGAGGTGTACAGAGGCCACGCCCCTTTACACCTCTCTGCAACGCAGCTCTGTGGCGCTTTGGAGGTATATGGTGGGCTAGTTGGACTCCGGGGACCCTCAGGATTCAAGGGGACTTAATCCCCCAACTTAAAACGCGCCACGGGCGCGTTTGCACAGTGGTGAAGGGAGGGCGGGGCTTCAGGTGACATGTGCGCAAACAGGCCCCGTGGCGCGTTTTAAGATGGGGAATTAAATCCCCTTCAATCCTGAGGGTCCCTGGGGCCAACTAGCCCAACAGGTACATCCAGAATGCGCCACAGAGCTGCGTTGCAGAGAGGTGTAAAAGGGGTGTGGCCTCTCTACAGTCTCTGCAACGCAGCCCCTGGCGCATATTGGAGGTTCCTGGTGGTCTAGTTGGCCCCTAGGGACCCTCAGGATTCAAGGGGACTTAATCCCCCAACTTAAAACGCGCCACGGGGCGCGTTTGCAAAGATGTCACCTCAGGCCCCGCCCCCTCCCTTCACCATTGTGCAAATATTCCTCTAAAATCAGCCGAAATAGGAATTCCGATTTACTCACCTGTTATCAGGAGAGACCTCAGTGCTGCATCTTTCAGCCCAGTACTGATCCTGAAAAGTAATTTTAACCGTACTTACCGGTAACTTGAATTTCCTTCATAGGCTAACATTGACTGGTTTCACTTGGAAATTCTTCTAAGTGTGGAGTTTTGGAACTTTAAAATATTCCTCTAAAATCAGCCGAAATACGAATTCCGATTTACTCACATGTTATCAGGAGAGACCTCAGTGCTGCATCTTTCAGCCCAGTACTGATCCTGAAAAGTAATTTTAACCGTACTTACCGGTAACTTGAATTTCCTTCATAGGCTAACATTGACTGGTTTCACTTGGAAATTCTTCTAAGTGTTGATTTTTGAAACATACAAATATTCCTCTAAAATCAGCCGAAATCCGAATTCTGATTTACTCACCTGTTATCAGGAGAGACCTCAGTGCTGCATCTTTCAGCCCAGTACTGGTCCTGAAAAGTAATTTTAACCGTACTTACCAGTAACTTGAATTTCCTTCATAGGCTAACATTGACTGGTTTTCAGCAAAAAGTTTCAAAGTGTTGATTTTCACAAACTACAAATATTCCTTAAAAATCGACAGTATGACTTAAACGCATTCTTTCAACTGTTTACAGGAGATGCACCAGTGCTGGATCCAGGATCCAACACTGAGTAAGAAAAAGTAACGATAACAGTTTTTACCTGCTAAGTGAATTTCCTTCCATAGGATAACATTGGTGATTCTATGAGAAAAAGTTTCAAAGTGTCAACTTTTAAAATACAATAATATTCCTTAAAAATCACGACTGTAACCAAAACGCTTTTACTCAACTGTTTACAGGAGATGTACCAGGACTGAATCTAGGATCCAGTCCTGTGGTTACAAAAGTAATCCATAAAGTAACTAATTGCATTTAACTAGAAATTCACATTGAGCTGAATGTTGCATTGTGTTTGAAAATGTGTTGCCCATTGCAACAACTGTAACTACTGTACTTAAAAGTCTATTGCCTATCTGCAAAGTATTTAAACTAAAGTAATTCATTCTGATAAAGTATTTTTTGTAATGTAATGTATAATGTAATTACAATGTAATTTAAAAAATAAAATATGTAAAAAAAAATTGTTTCTAAAAATGTAGTAAATCAGTATGAAAAAAATTAATATAACAATTAATACATTTAAAAATTGTCATTTATAAAACCTTTGAAATTCACTGAAAAAACCGTAGGTTTCAGGCACGTTATAGTTAGAAATTAGCATTTAAAAAACCTTTGAAATTCACTGAAAAAACCATAGGTTTCAGACACGTTATAGTTACAAATTAGCATTTAAAAAACCTTTGAAATTCAATGAAAAAACCATAGGTTTCAGACACGTTATAGTTACAAATTAGCATTTAAAAAACCTTTGAAATTCACTGAAAAAACCATAGGTTTTAGGGCCAGTTATAGTTACTTGGACATTGCACTCGTACAAAACCCGTGAAATTCCCCCGTTATAGTTAGTTCAGCTAACTATAACTCGCGCCCCCGCAATGCACTGCTGATGACGTCACATATTACATCACAAAATGACATGGTCAGTGACATCACTGATGACATCACTGATGACATCTCAAATGACATCACTGATGACATCATCCACGTGATAATCTGATGCACCTCCTCACACCCTAATATAACCTTTGATACACCCACTCTAAATTACAGACTGCCATTCGCAAAACCATAGACACTCCAACACCAATAACTACATACCCACTCACTGATTCTTAGGTCTACACACACACATCCACTCACTCACCCGTACAGTCACTCATACTTACGGTCACTCAGTACAGGACTATCATATGCACTCTTACTCCTATATAGACACTCAAACAACGCCACTCATCCATAGAGATACTCACACACCTAGTCAGTCATGCAAATAATTAAACACACTGCCATTTACTCACCTATACAGTTATACACACACCAGCTCACTTACTCATACAAATAGTAGCACATTGTTACGCTCTTATACAATCACTGATACAAGCACACAATCATCCATACAGCCACTATCACAATCACTCACTCTTGCTTATAGCTATTTATATACTCCAACACACATATATACTGCCTTTCACATATGTAGTTACTCACACATGTACCACTGGGACATACATTCACTCACTAACACACTCTTACACACACTTACCCACCCATACAGTCTATCACAGATGCACTCTTGAAACCATCCACCCAGTGAATCACCCACTCACACATCTATGCACAGAGTTGCACACACCCCTCCAACACAAACACTCAGGCACCCATACAGATACTCAGACAAGCATTCAATAACTCATATAGACACTCATTTAGCTATTCACAAACACATGCAGCCACTTACACAGCAACATACAGACGGATACAGACATACACCCAGTTTAGTCACTAACCCATGCATTCAGTAAGATACGTTAAATCACTCACTTATAGAGTCAGTCACGCACCTACTAAATCATCCATACAGACACTTACACACCCACTCATTCTTCAATACGTCTTTTCCTATATATTTTAAAAATATTTAAACTTTACAGAAACACACAGTCACTGGATGATGTCATCAGTGATGTCATTTGAGATGTCATCAGTGATGTCATCAGTGATGTCACTGACCATGTCATGAGTGATGTAATATGTGACGTCATCAGCAGTGCATTGCGGGGCGCGAGTTATAGTTAGCTGAACTAACTATAACGGGGAATTTCACGGGTTTTGTACGAGTGCAATGTCCAAGTAACTATAACTGTCCCTAAAACCTATGGTTTTTTCAGTGAATATATATATATATATTCTTTGTCGAGATGATGGTTGATGGGCTGCTCCGTGCCCATTGTGTGAGGCCGCCCTGTGAGGTCGGGGGCTCCTTGTGCTCGGAGGCTGTTGTGTGATTAAATCGGGAGCATGACCCACTCGCTGTTACAAGCCCAGCAGAGGAGATGCTACTACAGCAAAGTTGTGACGGCTGAGGAAGGGATTCAGAGGGGGACAATTCCCCGTTCTGATCGTGCCGAAGGACGAGCATTATCAAAAGGCCATCATGGTATGTGAGCACCATGCAAAATATAAAACCACATGACTGCGTGAGTAAAGACCCACAGCGATATCTGATGCATATACTGTGAAATAATTTAAAAAATTGAGAAACGAAATGAGGTTCTATTAAGACTCCATGCATCAGTTTACATCAGCCAGTATAATGCATCATGGGGAATGTATTTTAAAGAGACTGTCATGTGACTTTTAAGATAAAAAGCATGCACGTTTGCACTTTGCAGTTCATTGTCTCCACCTGTGATCAAGGCAATTGACGCCGAAACGCGTAAGGACATGGAGGATTTGACGCGCTGCTGTGCCTGTGATTAAAATGCTGTGTCTCCGGTATTGGGCCTCATCGTGGTTCTTTGTCGAGATGATGGTTGATGGGCTGCTCCGTGCCCATTGTCTGAGGCCGCCCTGTGGGGTCGGGGGCTCTTTGTGCTCGGAGGCTGTTGTGTGATTAAATCGGGAGCATGACCCACTCGCTGTTACAAGCCCAGCAGAGGAGATGCTACTACAGCAAAGGTGTGACGGCTGAGGAAGGGATTCAGAGGGGGACAATTCCCCGTTCTGATCGTGCCGGAGGACGAGCATTATCTAAAGGCCATCATGGTATGTGAGCACCATGCAAAATATAAAACCACATGACTGCGTGAGTAAAGACCCACAGCGATAACTGGTGCACATACTGTGAAATAATTTCAAAAATTGAGAAACGAAATGAGGTTCTATTAAGACTCCATGCATCAGTTTACATCAGCCAGTATAATGCATCATGGGGAATGTATTTTAAAGAGACTGTCATGTGACTTTTAAGATAAAAAGCATGCACGTTTGCACTTTGCAGTTCATTGTCTCCACCTGTGATCAAGGCAATTGACGCCGAAACGCGTAAGGACATGGAGGATTTGACGCGATGCTGTGCCTGTGATTAAAATGCTGTGTCTCCGGTGTTGGGCCTCATCGTGGTTCTTTGTCGAGATGATGGTTGATGGGCTGCTCCGTGCCCATTGTCTGAGGCCGCCCTGTGGGGGCGGGGGCTCCTTGTGCTCGGAGGCTGTTGTGTGATATATATATATATTAGTAATACATAAATATAATATATATATATCTACATATCTATCTATCTATCTATCTATATATCTATATATATATATATATATATATAATGTAATATATATATATATATATATATATAGCTATATATATTACCTACAGGTGGTCGCCAGTAGGTAGTTATAGTTAGGACCTAGTTTCCATAGGAAGAGTGTTTTTTGTTTTGCCAATATCGTTGGCGCCATTTGACAAATCTTCACAAACGTTTCAAAACTAATACAACACTCACTTCAGCTACTGTCTTGAAAGTTTCGGGGTGATTCATCAAGCGGGGGCTGAGGAAAGGGGAGGAGCCTAAACACATTTTCCCCATGTTAAATCCCATGGGGATTTTGAACACAACTACAGCCCAAACCACTGGACGGAATTACACCAAATTTGGCAGCACACTAGCTTTTGGTCCAGAAAGCGGCCTTTTTGTGGTTTGGTGTAAATCCATTCAGTAGTTTTAGAGATATTAAACGAAAACCAAATTTGTATATCTGGGGTCGCAGATCCTCTGTGGATCCGACAATCCTTGTGTTGAAATCTGATTGGCTGCCAACACTTCAACCAGGAAGTGTTGACAGCCATCTTGGTACTCAGCATCAGCCGAGACCCACCATAAATGTTGAAAATAAAAAAAACGGCGAAGGGTAGGAATACCATGACCCCCTGGGTGTGGTGGTGGGGTCCCACAGGGACCCCGCTGGGGGTTAAAACATATTTTTTTGCAATTTTGCAGCAAAATCATGGGTGGATCCACGAACTCATGACAAAATTGAAATTAAAAAACAAGCGCGGTCTCCCATGCTTGTTTTTGTTTCAGACCCCGGGTGGGCTGGGTCCCGGGGGTATGTGAACATGGAAAAAAAATTAAAAGAAGGCATGCGCACGGGGCCCTCCAAAGGCTCTTTTTAGCCACAGGGACAACCACCACCACCCCAGGGCTTTATTATAAAATGGGAGGGGGACCCCATGGACCACCCTCCATGGGATCTTTTGAGCACTGGGGACCACCACCTCCCCGGGGCTTTATTCAAAATATTGAGGGGGGTCCATATTAGAGGGGGGCTGCGCAGACCCCCCCTCCATGGGCTCTATAGAGCCCTGGGAACCACCACCTCTCCGCGGCTTAAAACCAATAATTGGCAGGTGCCACGTGGAACTTCTGTGACCCGGGGACCACCATCTCCCCGGGGCCAGCAATTAAAATAGATGAGAGAGGCCATATTCAGCCCCATGGACCACCACCTCCCCAGGGCCGGCCCATGAAAACAGAATTGCCCTGGGGACCGCCAGCCCCCAGGGCTGGATCCCTATGTCCTGGGGTGCCCACCCCTGGGACACAGCTGTTTGCTCTGACTTGGCCGGAGCTTTGACAGCTCCCACCAAGTCAGAGCAAACACTAACTCCGCTCCCAGCAAGCAGAAGCTGTGAAACCGCTCCCACTTGCTGAAAGCAAAGTTTTCGTCTGCTTCCCGGCCTGCTGTCATGCGGGCAGGAAAAAAGCTGAAACTACTGTTCTCACACAGAGGGAGCTGCATGTTTAGCAGCTCCCTGTCTGTGAAAGCAATGCTGGCTCCTGCTGGAAGCGGGGAGCCGGCAGGGACCGCGGGGGCATTCAGGCTCCCTTCGGTCCCCAATGGTGCTGACTGGGTGCCCTGGGTGGGCTTCACGGCACCCAGCATGTCAAGGTCGGGCCAGGGGCTGAAATTTGGCCAGGGAATGGGGCCACGCAACCCCTTTTCCCCATTGAATCTTGGCCGGGCCCCAAGGGGTGGGGTACTGGAACCGAAATCATGCCCAGGGAGGAGGCCGCATGGCCTCCTTCCCCCATTAAGTCTTGGCCAGGTCCCAGTGGATGGGGTCCCCGGGGCTGTTAAGGTCCTAATGCTCATTTCATAGAAATTAAACCTCAACAGGAGACATTTACAAATGTAAACATAGCAGGTGCCCCCGCTTAAGTTCCACTTCTGTAAAGGACAAATGATCCTAACACCTGGGCTTGGGGAAGGCAAAGCAAGTGTGTTTTCTTGGCAATTCCGTATTGAAAAACGATCGGAAATGCTTCATGGAGTTGAATGCATCATTGATTTATTGGAGCACAATCTGTATGTAATTCTGACAAGTGGGTTCTTTGTTGTCTGTTCTGGTGAGAGTAGAGTCCATGGTCCTCCCTTTAAATGAATACGAGTATGGAAATGTGCAAATCACTTGGAGCTTCGCCCGTTGGCCGCGCCCACATTAGTAATATGCAAAGGTCTTCCTGCCTGTTGCCAGGATGATGGACAACTGAACAAGCGGCCCCCCCAGTGCATTTCCCGCTGATATTGGTGAGATGTTTTTGATGCAGAGGAATTTGAGGACATCTCCACCAAACAAAGAAGCTCTTACTTTATATAGTTGAGAGGAAAGACCCGTGTTTGGTGGAGATCTACCTCTTTGCAGCCTTGTTGTCTTCTCTATAAGGAATTCAAGTTATCACATATTTGTGGATAAAGAAGCACCAGAAACAATCACATTGCCAAAACGCACACAAGGTCACTGGTGACATTTCCTCGTGCTCCATTGCACAGCTGTAAAGCAGAATATGTACTGGACATTTACCCAAGGAGGTAGCACTTAGTAATTAGCCAGTAGAAAGTACAACACTTGGGTAGATATTTTGTGCAAAACTGTGGACTCTTGTTGGATAAAAGGGCAGGTGTGGTTCCTTTGTGGCTGAGTCTCTCACACAGCTACTGACACACCCACACCCACACAGACACTTAGACACCCACTCACACACTCAGGCACTCACCCACCAACAGACAGACCCACTCATACACTGATACACCCACTCACAGACCCATAGAACCACTCACAGACCCATTCAGATACTCATGCACTCACTCACAGACCCGCTCAGACATGTACACCCACTCACAGGCCCACTCAGACACTCATGTACCCACTCACAGACCCATACAGCCACTCACAGACCCACTCAGGCTCACACACCCACTCACAGACACACTCACAGACTCATGCACTCACTCACAGACTGACTCACACACTCATGGAGGCACTCGCAAACGTACTCAGACACTCTCACACCCACTCGCAGACCCACTCAGACACTTACTCAGACACTCATGCACCCACTTAGACACCCACTCAAACACTCATGCACCCACTCACAGACCCACTCAGACACTCATGCACCCACTCACCCACCCATTGAGACACTCACGCACTCACTCACACACTCACTTTCAAAGGTTACAGGCTACAGTTAAGAAATAAAATCTAAAAATCCTTAGAAATTCACTTAAAAACAAAGGTTGCAGGCACATTATAGTTAGGAAGCAACATTAAAAAACCTTAGAAATTCACTGAAAAAAACCAAAGGTTACAGGGACATTATAGTTAGGAAGCAACATTAAAAAAACCTTAGAAATTCACTGAAAAAAAACAAAGATTATAGGGATGTTCTAGTTAGGAAACAACATTAAAAAACCTTAGAAATTCACAGAAAAAACCAAAGGTTACATGGACATTATAGTTAGGCTCAAATTTCACTCATACAAAACCAGTAAAATTCAGCAGTTATAGTTAGCTGATCTAACTATAACGTATGCCCCTGCAATGCACTGCTTATAACCTCACATATTACATCACTCATGACATGGTCAGTGACATCACTGATGACATCTCAAATGGCATCACTGATGACATCACTGATGACATCATCCACAGAACCACTCACACACAACTTGTCATACACCCACTTATCTGCCCATAAAACCACTCACACAGCTACAATAGAGCTACTTACACCCACTCACCTTCACAGCCATTCACTCACTTATACAGCTACACCCACTCCCAGTATTCACCCATGCAGCCACTCACACACCCAGCCTCTCAACAGAGCCACTCATTCAACAACCTTCATACCCATTCACACACCCATACAAGCACTCACACATCTACTCACTCACCTATGCAGCCACTCATAAAGTCACTCTCCAATACAGACATTCCCACGCTGAATCAGTAAGCCAAACATCCACTCAAACACTCAGTCACTCACCCAAACAGTCACTCACACAGCCACTCAGAAACCCATACACACACTCAAACACACACCCACTCACCCACCCATACAGCCACTCATACAGCCACTCACACAGCCACAATGTCCCTGTAACCTTTGTTTTTTAGTGAAAAAAATATATATATATATATTCACTGTAAACAACTAAGGTTACAGGGACATTGTGGGTGGGTGAGTGGGTGTGTGTGTGTGAGTGGCTGTATGGGTTTCTGAGTGGCTGTTCAGTTAAAAAATATATATAATATATATACACATATATATGTATATAGAATATATATATATATATATATTCACTGAAAAAAACAAAGTTTACAGGGACGTTATAGTTAGGCTCAGATTTCACTTGTACAAAGCCACAGAAATTCAGCAGTTATAGTTACCTGAGCTAACTATAACTTATGGTCCCCGCAATGATCTGCTTATGACCTCACATATTACATCACTCATGACATGGTCAGTGACATCACTGATGACGTCTCAAATGACTTCACTGATGACGACTGATTAAATCATCCACAGAACTACTAACACACCTGCTCATACCCCCAAACAACCTCACATACACCCACACACACCTACGCAATCAGTCACAAACCCATTCACAGATCCATAGAACCGCTCACACACACCCACTCACTCACCTTTATTTTTCCTCTTTCTGCTGTCGTAGCTCCCGCCAAGCAAAAGCAAACAGCTATATCCTGAAGGTGGGCACCTCGGGAGATAATAGGAGCCAGCCCTGTGGAGATGCGGTCCCCAGGGCCATTAATGGCTCCAGGAGGAGGATTGTGCGGCCCCCCTCCTTCAATTCGCACGTGCCGGCCCGGGGAGATGGTGGTCCCTGGGGCTGAATATGGCCCGGGAGGGAAGCCACTTGACCTCCCTCCCTCTTTTATAAATTTTATAGACCTTGGGGAGGTGCGGGTCCCAGGGGCCCGGGGGGTCCACACAACCCCCCTTTATATATTGTATTTTAGCCCAGGGACGGTGGTGGTCCTAGGGAGTTTGAATAGCCCCAGGAGTGTGGTCTGTGCGGCCCCCTCCATCTTAAAAATAAATCCCAGGGGAAGTGGTGACCCCGGGGCTCTCTTGAGCTCGTGGAAGGGAGTCTTCGCAGCCCCCCTCAATTACAATCATAAAGCCCCGGGGAGGTGGTTTTCCCCAGGGCTCAAAAGAGCCATAGGAGGAGGAACTTGTGTGCCCCCTCTTTTTTACCACATGCCCCCAGGACCAGGCCCACCCGAGACCTATATTATGAACAAGCATGCAAGACCTCACTTGTTTTTGTTTTTTTAATTTGTGCCGAATTCGCAATTTTCGGCAAAATGTATTACAAAAATGCTTTTACCAAGTTTTAGGGAGTGAGCACAATCACTTTAGCAGTAGTTAGCATGGTAAAGTGCACAGAGTCCTAAGGCCGACAAAAACAAATTCCGCACAACAGGAGTAGAGAAGGCAAAACGTCAGGTTCAAGACCACTCTAAGGATGATAGGTTTAACAGGTATTATTAACCCAGAAATATATTGATAAGAGTTACTGGCTGAGAGAACAAGGCCACCAGACATGCCCATCACAGTTAATGGTACCTATACATTGTCAATCAGAGTTACTGATCAATAGAGATCATGCCTAGCAGTGTTACTGAACAAGAGAACAGGATCCCCTGAATTACTGTTCCTCAAAGCACATTACTAAGTGATACGCCAAGCCTATGAGAGTGTGTGTAATAAATGTTACGGACCCAGAAAATTACTGTCAGAGTTCCTGGCCCAGAGAACATGAGTATCAAAGTTCCAGGCCTAGAGAACATGCCCTCCTCAAGTAACTGACCCACAGAACATGCTGATTAGAGTTACTAAGCCAGAGAACTTTCTTATGAGAGGTACTGGCCCAGAGCACATGGCATGAGAGTTACAGCTGAAAGAACAAGCCTACAGAGCCATGAACTCTAAAATATGTTTGTTGCTTAACTGAGTTGTAGTGCCAAATAGATTCCGGCTTTTGTGATGGAATCCAATAAGACCTTTGTAGTCCCCCCAAGCGTGAATACAGAATGAGATTATCACATGGGGAGGTGCGGGAAAGCCTCCTCTTGGTTCAAGATCTGTGTTGAGATGATGGCTGCAAGGTTCCTACTGAGATGCTTGCAAGCTTCTCAGGCTGTCACTGAGAGGGCCTCATTATAGCTCATGTAGCCTTCTTGGTCCTGGAAATTCTTGATAGTTGATATCCTTTGCTCTTCAAAGATTTAGATCCTCTCAAGACATTTGTTTTCAGCCTTGCACATTAAGTACTTGATAGGTCAAAAATAGCGGTATAAATGAGGAAGTCAGTCCAGCTCTCACAAATCACACATCTTAGCACCTGACATAAATTCAGCAGCAGCCTTCAACACCAACTTCAGGCATGCTAGAGTAGACTTCCAGAGTCCAGCCGTAGTAGCATTTGACGATGTCATGCTATATGGGACCGGAGCCTGCCATACAGTTGTGAAACCTGTCAGAGGCAGAAAGGTGATTATTTCCTCTGCTGCAATGGAGTTGGTGCTAAGCTGGCCTCAGAACCATTTTGGCATGGTTAAAAAAAAGTCAGACCCTGATCCGCTACAAAGACCAAAGACTTCCCTGATAGAAAATGAGAGGCTTTTACCACATCGGATGAACATTCTTGTGTCTGTACATTGATGGAAATTTTAGGGGATTTGAACTAAACTTAGTCTTTGAGAGGTTTAGGATCAAGTGAGACAGTAGGACCAGGTTCATAGCAATGCATCAGTAAATGGCCCACCACCTACTCGCTGAGTGTGACTACAGTGGGTTAGGCACTAATTATTTCCAGACTACTAACTGCATGGATTCTTACAAATTCGGCCTGAGCTTCACTTCTGGGAGTTAAACGTTCAAAAGAGAAACATTAAGGCTGAAAGATGGGGAGAAACACCTTCAACAGAACAAATTTATATGCAACATAATGTAAGAAAACCCATACATATTCTGTACCCAAAATTATGTTCTAAAGAAGAACAATTAATAGGTTGGAAATAGGGGGTGTAAAGCATTATTTTTCTTGCAGCCAAATCAGGGTTTTATGTGGTAGTCCTCAGGCTCATATTTATCAATGGCTCTTCCTGCAGGCCTTGCAGGGCCTCTTTTGCTTGTACAGAGAGGATGTACATGACTATCCCACTGGATGCGGAATGTACACAGGTGGATGGTACTACACTGCTAACATTGGCGGCTCCTCCAATATGGCGGAGGAGTATTGTCGCCCCCTCTACCTCCCGCTGGAAGCCAGCAGAGGCAAGGACATAAATAAAATGATAATAAAACGTTTTTATTATCATTTTCCTTTGCGTCCTGCAGGCTGCCTGCCAGCCGAGCCGAGGGAGGGGTGGGGACAGCAACAGTGACGCTGCAGCACAAGGGAGGAGGGGGAGTGGTGGGCACTGCTAAATGCGCATGATGGTTTGGCCAGCCCCAGAGGGCCGGCCAAACAGTCATGCACACTTAGCCTTTCTCCACCTAGCTGTATTGTACAGCTGGGTGGAGAAACCAACACAGGCTCCCAGTCTATGTCTGAGCGCCGAACCGAGGCACTCAGACCAATCCCAGCGTTGCTCACATACTGGGAATAGCATTCCCAGCATGTGAGCAGCACTGGGATTGGGAGCTGGGAGCCTGCGCGAGGATCGGGAGGAAGGCGGCGGCTGCCGGAGAAGGTAAGTGCAATTTTATTTATTTTTCATTGTTTTTTATTTGTGTTCCCTCTCCCCCCGCCGCACCACTTCACAGTACGAGCGGCCGCTCCTGACTGCTAAGTGTGCTATGCAGAGTGGGAGCTTTTGTGGAAACTGTAGGTCGAAGGGTGGTCTAGTGGTGATAAAAGCAGTCTTGACGCCTTCAAGTTAATATGCACCATCTTTTAGAGCATGAATGTGGGCTCATTTGAAGTGTATGCAAGTGGGAATAATTGTGAGTTGGCTCTAGATATCCCTGTACATGAACGCACCTGGTCTGCTCTCTGTCCCTCAGAAAGTAGTACCAAGATCCTGTAGGGTCAGTTCTGTCTTGTCTTTTCAGCTCAGAGGCTTTCCAGAAAGGTGGAAGGAAGGGAGCCAAGAAGGTGATGATAGTGATAACAGATGGAGAGTCGCACGACAGCCCGGACCTAGATAAAGTGATTGAGAACTGTGAGAAGGAAAACATCACCCGCTACGCCGTTGCAGTAAGTTATTCTCTCGCATCTTAGCACTTGAAGGGTGGCGAAGAGCATCGCTTAACTGGTGGCAGAAGACTGAGGTTGATAGGAGATAGTATATTGAGTAAAGCATGTGGATACATGGGAGATACATCTAAGAATGCAGCTGAAAACAAGGCCTAAAGCCCACAGTTCAATAGACTTTCTCTAGAGAGGAAGTGGGCTTGCACTATCACCACACCAGGCGGCCGCTGGATAGGAACACAGGAGCCTCCTATCCTCACTACAGACAACCAGAGGACAAAAAATTAGGAAAGTCCTAACATCACTCTACAGGCAGTCAGGGGACAGGTAGAGACAATCCTACCCTTGGCTTCGCAAGGGTGCTTTAGGCCCTTATGCAAGCAATTAAAATAGGCCCTTGCACACAAACATTGGTAGTAAAAGACAATCATAATTGGGGTGCAGAGGGCCTCTAACACCCTTGGACCAGGGTGCTAACGCACTTACTTCACTATTGGTAGCAACACACCTGGATCCTAGCTATATCATCACACACAGTCACTGGGCAGGAACAGAAGAGCTTGATAACCTGAGCAGAGGTCAAACACTTCGTACATCTCTAGAAGCAGCCAGAAGACAGGAACAGACGATCCCACAAGCATTACTATAGACAGCCGTGGGGTGAGGACAGGGGTTCATATTAACTTCACTACAGGCAGTTAGTGAACAGGAATACTGGATCATAGTAACATCATTATAAGCAGCGAATGGACAGGAACAGTGGATCATAGAATCATTACTACAAGCAGACAGGGACATTTTGTGATAATCTTACTGACATAACTACAAGAGGTCATTAGGAAGGAAACAAAGGCCCTCCTAGTATTGATGTGAGACAGAAGACAGTAAGTGAGAATCCAGTCAGGGGACATGTAGAGCCAATGGGGCTTATTTACAAGAAACTTACGCATCACTGTGTTAAAGCACCGATGCGCTAGTTTAGTTGCGCCTGCGAGAGAAATCCTTGCGCCACCATGGATGCGCCGTGTTTACAATAAGGCGCACCATGGCGCAAGGATTGACAGATGCGTCAGAAATTCTGACGTATCTGTCGACTCAAAACCCACGCATTGCTGGAGTTGTGTCCTGACGCAACTCCAGCAATGCATGGGGGAGGCCTATTCTTATTGAACTGCATCACTCCTTGCGCCTGCTCCAAGCAGGCGTAAGGTTTTGACGCAGTGGCGTCTTAGATTTGGCGCAGTGAAATCTTGTAGATTTCACTGTGTCACTTCTATGAGGCTTTCTGGTGCAGGTATAATGAGGTGCAGGGATTTACAAGGTGACGCATCTGCCTAGAAGTGTCACTTTGTAAATAGGGCACAACCTGGAGCATTGTTTACGCCACCGCTGCATCACAAAAAGTGACACAACGGCAGTGCAAAAGTGTCTCAAGGGGCTTGTAAATAAGCCCCAATGTCCCTAACATCACTACAGGCAGTCAGGGCAGCGGCAAACGAGCCTTCTACCATCATTACAGGCAGACATGGGACAGGAGCAGAGATTCTACTAGCATTCTTACAGGCAAGTAGGGCTGGAGTAGAGGATAAAAAATGAACGTCATTACAGGCCCTAGGGGCCATAGTGACAATCATACTGACATCACTCCAGGCAGGCATGGGTAGGAGGCAATGGTTTAAGAATATTCGTACAGGCCGTAAGGGGACAAGTGGCGAGGATCCTACTAACATCACTACCGACGCTACAACAGGAAGCAAGTATTGTAATAATAGCTCCACTGCATTGAATTTACAGCACTACAAACAGCTGGGTACAGGACAGAAGGGCTACATATCACCCCAAGAAGATTGTAGACTGGAAATAAGGACAATGAAAAATGTCCTAGCTGACGTAACAGAAAGTTTAAATTCTATTAAGGACATGGAGGTGAGGAGAATGCTTGCTTCTTTCGCTGTATTTCAATCAGCAGCCATTTTTATCAACAAGTACAATAAAACCAACATTCCCATAAGCACTTGGAAACAGCAAAACTTCACAACCAATCATGAACCAAGAGTCCAAACAAAGTCCCTTGTCAGTGTTGAGACTCCCTCTTTCTTTGCGCGATTTATTCCACTTCACAATCTTCATGCATTTTGTATACCTCCTTCAGTCCTTAGTAAAAGAAAGAGAGCCATCAGCAACCAGGACTGTAAACACCCAATAAAGCATGAACATAACTTTCAGTGTTTAACATTTTAACCACAGTTCACCCAACTCTGGGTTTGCAAAGAAGCATACAGCCGGAAAAATATATCATAATACATACTTACTAGTCACTGGGAAGGGTTGTGGTCGAGATTCCTCGCCGGGTGGGATAATCCGAGTCCTTAATAGAATTGAAAATTTCCATTAATTTCTACAAGGAAATTTTTCATTCTACGGGGCCACATGTACGCACATTTACATGTGAATCACAATTAGGAAACTGCAATTTCAAATGTATGAAACTCTTTAGAGTTTCATTTGCGATTCCAAGTGTGTCGCAAATAGACCTACCTCATTAATATCCATGAGGTAGGTCGCAATTTGTGACCCTTTGGGAATCGCTAAAAGCACAGGGATGGTGGCCTGCTGCAGACAGCAAACCACCATGTCTGTGTTTGCTTTTAAATAAAGCAACATTTTGTTTTTTAAATGCAGCCTGTTTTCCTTAAAGGAAAACAGGATGCATTTCAAAAAGAAAAATGAAAAGCTACCTTTTCATTTTTTAAGAATAGGCAGTGGTCCATGGGACCTCTGCCTGCTGTTAACAAATGTTGGCGCCCACATTCACAAAGGGAAGGGGTCTCTTGGGGACCCCTTCCCGTTTTCGAATGGGTTACCACCTCCTTCACGGAGTCGGCAAAATATTAATGTTTTGCCACCGCATTCCCGTTGCAAAATATTCATACATGCCCCTGCGACTCACTAATAGGAAGGGACCCCCTTCCTAATACTTGCTCGCAAACCCTATTTTGCGAGTCGTTAGCAGGTTACTGACTCGCAAAATAGGGTTAGTACATTCTGAAAGCTTTTTAAGCGGTCGCGAATTATCTAATTCTCCATTTTTTGACCGCTAAAAATGGTCGTACATCTGGCCCTGTGTCAGGACCGGAGGCGAGGATTATCCTAGTTCAAAGTTTGCTCACCACCAAATAAGCCACATCCAGCACCGTCTTAAACTAGAATCTTTTAAAGGTGGAATCTGAGGACCAATCTGCCGCATTCATGATGTCCTCCAAATGGGCCCCTAGGCTGGGCACCTTTGAAGCCATCGCGCCCCATGTCAAGTGTGCCCCAAGCACCTTGGAATCAATACCAGCCTCCTGCATGATCCACATAACCCAGGTGGCAATAGTGGGAGAAGAAACAACCTTATTTGGTTTTCACAGAGCGATGAGGAGTTGCCGCTCACCCGGAGGGTGAAACTCCTCCGTCAGCTCCTCATAGGACTTGAGGCACTGTACCACACATACTGTAAAGGAAACCCCTTTTGGGGAGATTACTCTACCTGTAATATCCAGGACCTGCACGTCCGAGACCCGTCTGCAGGACACGAGGCATTGGAGCATGACCAACTTTGCCGAAAGCTCTTTATGAGACAATAACCTGTTAGGTTGCCCGGGAAGGAACAAGTTAAGTATTTGATTAACATCCCACAGCACAGAGTAACTTGGCCCTGGAAGGAGCCTGCTTACAAAAAGATATTCCCTAACTGGTGAACCATCGATTGGAGCATGACCCGCTGAGATAGCAGAACGAAAGGTGTTGACCAAGCTATAGGCCAAACATTCCGACGCCAGGCTGGATGAGAAATTGAGCACCTGCACTACAGCGGCGACCATGGTATCCACACCCCGTTGCATACACCAACGTGTTCATCTTATCCAGGCCGACCAATAGCGTTTGACTGTAGTGTCTGACAAAGCCTTGGACAGGAGGTCTTCAGCAATTCTCGAAAGACCTGGAATCATCCATTGTCCCCTGGAATCCGCCATACCATCAAGGACAAGGAGCACTTCATCACCATCCGGTGGGGAGTCTTGTCCGGACTCAGGAGAAGAGTCTGGAACAGGGGGAGAGAGATTGGAGAATCCCAAGAAAGTTCCATCAGAACTGGGAACTAAACCTGAGATCTCCAAATAGGAGTGTGCAGAACCACCTCAGTTTGTTGCCTCCTGACCTGGGCCAAGACCCTTATAATCATTGAGAACGAGGGAAACGTGTACCCTCTTTCCCGGCTCCAATCCTGGAGGAATGCATTGTTCACAACTGCCTGTGGATCTGGACTCCAACTGAAGAACCGAACTAACTGGTGATCCAGCCGAAATGCAAACAGATCCACTGAGAATGGGCCCCACCATCCGAGATCATGGAGAAAACATGCAGGTGCAGTTTCCACAGGCTTGAGTCATGGAAATGACGACAATCCCCTACTTGGTTCACCTGGCCGGGAAGATACTCCACTGTAAATTATATGTGGTGGTCCAGGCATTAGTGCCAGACGTTCTTCACCAGATCGGACAGCGCTTTGGATTTCGCCCTGAGGTTTGATATAGTGCACTGCGATACATTTTCCATCTGGAGGAGGACGCAGGAATGGATCCTATCCTTTGTCCAACAATGAACCACAAAGGAGCCGGCGAGGAGTTCCAAGCAACTGATATGTAACCTTGTAACATCTGTTCTTGTTGTGACCATTGTGCCTCCTGTGGTGAACTCCCTACACCTCGCGCCCCAGCCGTACCTGCTGGTGTCTGACTCTATGACGGGGTCTGGAGTGGAACCGAAAATCGCTTTCCTGTTCCAGGCCTCCATGCGGGAAAGTCAAAAGCCTATCTCCTCCTTTGCCTCATCCGACAGGAGCATCGATTGAGAATAAGTGAGGCCCTTCTGTAGATGATACACCTTGAGGTGTTGCAGGGCCCAATAGTGTAGAACGCCCAGAAAGATCGTCTTAATGGAGGACGGAAGTAGGCCCACCAACCGAACGATCTGGTGAGCTGTTTGGAGAGCGTTCTCCTCAGCTCGTGTCAGATCTTCATCACCTTCCAGAACGGGAGGCTTAAAGACGCTGAGGTGGAGTCTATCATGAAGCCCAAGAAAGTAGTTCTCAGGGAGCGAATCAGGAGCAACTTTTTCTCATTGATGATGAACCCCAGACCCCCCAGAAGAATCATTGCCACCTGCAGTTGGAGGGATAGATCCTGGGGCATTGGTCTAAAAACAGAGTGCCGTCCAGGTATATGATAAGGCGTATCCGCTGCGCCCGAAGGGATTCCACCACTGGTCTGAGGACCTTGTTGAAGCACCAAGGAGCGAACGATAGGCCGAAAGGGAGAGTGGCGAACTTGAACGTCTGGTGTCGCCACACAAATTGGAGGAACAGTCTGTGTGGGGGAAGATGGGAATTGTCAGGTAAGTGTCCTTTAGATCAAGTTGGACCATTCAATTGGAAGGCCGCAGGACATCCCTGAGGAGGTGAATACCCTCCATCTTGAAGTGGCAGTAAACCAGCCACGCATTAAACTTGTTAAATTCCCAAAGGTTGATGACTGGCTGCTGGCCGCCGTCGCTTTTGTCTACCAAGAACAGATTGCTGATGAAGTCGCCGGGATGCAGCACAGCTGGGCATATGGTCCCATTGTTCAGGAGGGTCCCGACCTCGCGCCTATGAGTGCCGCAGCTTGCAGAGAAAACTGCATTGGACACGGCCAAGATTCTTGCCTGGGGGAACCGTAGAATTCAATCTGAAACCCACAGACAGTCACCAAGACCCACACATCCGTTGTTATGGACAACCAAGCCTGGAAAAAAATTGCCAGTCGGCCCCCTACTTTTTGTTGGGAAGCAGGGTGAACACTCACCACTATTGGAGGCGTGAGAGACTTGTCCCTTGAAGCCATCTCTGGCATGGAATCACTGGCCTCGAGTGGAGTAGCGCGTTGCGAAGTGAGACTAGTCCTGCACTGGGCGCACTTGGATCCTTGTCCCCGGTGGGATATTGGGAAGAGAAACAGCTGGCTGAGTGGCTCCTGCCACGACCGGCCCCTTGGAAAACCCATGTGGTGAAATTTTGTTTAAAGACGACTGGGCCTTATCGAGGGAGGTGAACGTCGCCACAAACTTCCGCAATTCCTTAATGAACGGGTTACCAAAAAGTCCCTCTCGGGCCGCCATCCCTGCTTCAGAGGGTGCAAGGTCCCCCAGCTTCAGGTCTACCTTGATGAGTAACGAAGAGCTCAGTGGATAGCGCACAGCTCGCATTTCCCCAAAAAGCCAGAAATGACCTCAGGAGAGATAAGGGACCCAGAGGACATGGCTTCCTCCGCCATGTCTAAAATCTTGATAAGTGGCCCAACAGCATTCAACAACTTATCTTGGCAGGACTGCCAATACCTATCGATACCCTTCTTGGGGTCCTTCACGAACTTTGCCAAGAATGTAGCCATCCTAGTGTCAATCTCAGTGGTAAGGGCAACCTCTCCCTTCAAAACAGGGTGGGGCCTCCTTCGACAATGGCTTACGTAAGCGCCCCGCCACATATCTGGCCACCTTGTCCACCAGGGCCCACTCGGAGGATCTAGGGTGTAGGATGTTGTTATGGTCCAGCATGTCCGTCTCCTCGTCAGAGGGAGACTGTCTCATAGAAGGGATTCTGTCAGGAGAGGGACGCATGGGTCTGGAGGGGCCTGCCTTATCTTCTGAGTTCCCTTGGGAATCCTCCCCGTCAGGATTACCTGGTGAAATAGGCTGGAAGGGCCCGGCGAACGGCTCCAGGCATCCAGAGGGCCTATTAGGGTGGGAATCCTGGGCGAGGAATGGCCTCGTTAGGCGACCAAATGCGTTGTAATTCACCCTGGCTTCCCGGCCTCTCTTACGAGGTAAGGGTTCTGATCCCTGGGGAGTCTGTGGGAAAGATGAGGGTCCCGGGAGCCCCAAACGTGCGAGGTCAGACTTGGGGACCCTAGCGCACTCCTAGGCTATTTGCCTTGCAAGGCGCTGTTCCACAGAGGCCATAGCCTCCAGTACCACCCTGTAACTAGAGGCATCTCCTGCCTCATAAAAATCGTCATCCCAGGGAAGAAAAGACGGGAGTCCCCTTACACACGTCCGTTTTTATGGACAAGGGACGTGCCCTCAGACGTCTGCATGACGTATGCTCCTAGGGCAGTAATCTAACAGGCGAAGTGTTGCCTGGTATGGTACTGGGGGTCCAGTAGTGTTTGTGTGGGCCAAGCCACACAGTTTAATAGAGTCCAAGCCCAGAGACATTCACTCCTTAGGGTCACTGGGGTATGGCCTGGGACAGTGTATCCACAGAGGCCTGCGTGGCCATCTGACAGAAAAAATACAGACCCCTCAGGGCATCTATGTAAACTTAAATACAGACCCTTTAGGGCGTCAGGCAGAGAAACTCAAGGCTCAATACAGAACCCAGTGCACGGAGCGTCAGTCTCAACGCTGGGGCCAAGGCTCCGACGGCTAGCCAAAAGTCGCGCTGAACACAGTGCCACCAGGCGGGCAGAGGACAGCACTGTCCACGTAATGAGCGCAAAGCATTCCCGTGGCCCACACATTGAAGTAAAATCCACACAATATCAGGATTATCCAAGGCATTACACATTCACATGCATGAGGGAGCATAAGCAAAACAAGACTTATCTGTGGCTGCGAGCAGCGAAGAAAGAGGAGTCTCAACACTGACAATGAACTTTGTTTGGAATGTTGGTTCATGATTGGTTGTGAAGTTTTGCTGTATTCCCAAGTACTTATGGGAATGTTAGTTTTATTGTACTTGTTGATAAAAATGGCTGCTGATTGAAATAATGCAAAAGAAACAATTGACCTGGCCTGGCAGTTCGGGCTGGACTGTTCCCATTGGGCACAGGGTCAAGACTGATTTGCATATGGCTGGGTTCAAACTGGAATGGCATGGTGAGCAAAAAAGACGATGGATTTAGGCCCAGATCTCTGTACTGGGGTGAATGTATGACATTGTTCTGCATTCTGTCCATCAATTGTTCTTTTTGCATGCTGATTGAAATAAAGCAAAGGAAGTAAAGCATAAGCCTCGCCTCTGGTGCTGACATAGAATTCAAACTCAAACAACAATACAGACAGAAAGAGATGCATCGAGCCCTGTGTGTCACTAAGATATTAATTCTTCGTTACTATCTATGGGTCCATTTATCAGATCAGATGTGTATTAATATATGTTTGTGTTCTAGAAACATTTGCACCATCCTGGTGAGTTGGTTCTGAAATGTTAAGCCACTTGGCCTTTGCCTTGTATTCTATTCTGTGCCATACAAAGGACTTTTCTTTTTGGTAATGCTGGAATCGAGCTTCCTTCCATCAATGCGTGAAAATAAACAGTCTTTCACATTTTTGCCTGACTGGGGTTTGATTCATTAGATTGTGCATTCTTTGTTTATCCTGGTGTAACCTTCTGCAATATACCACGAGCTTCCAGTTAATAATGGAGCTAGTGTTATAATCGAAGGGCCTGCTGGAATATGTTTTGTTTCTAGCTGAAGAAAGGTTTGTTCCCATCAACCTTTCAGCGCCCATCTTACTTGATTGAATTAGTTTCTGCGGAGCTGATCTTTTCGTGCTCTGGGAGAGATAGGCTTGTCCTTGGAAGTTATGTGCTCATGGTCCCAGTAAAATCTGTTTTGAGACTGGTCTGACTTCTTGAAGTCATTACTAAAATAAATGTTGCCTTTTATGCGCCTCGACTGTGTCTCTCTGTTTTCTTTGTCGTGCTGCAGGCCCTATCATACCCTGTTTTTAATGCAGCCCCTGTTTCTGTCTTCACGGTGATGGTCCATTTGAAAATGCCACTGGTCCTGTGATTAGCCATTTGAGTTGGTAGTGCACCATCTAATGTAATCTATCAAAATGTTTATTTTGGGTTCACAGAGCCATAAAGCACAACAATAAAAAGATAAAACAATGAGTAAAAACAATAAATACCGGCAGCACATAATCAAACAATGTCGCAGTCACTAAAAATGTTCAATAAAATGAGAAGAGGGAAACCCCGACAGAAATATAACAGCAGGTAGGATGGACAGGAAAAAGTAGACTATTTAAAGTTAGCTCTTACATATTTGCACATTGTGCATACGGATGGAGATATTTCGTCATCACAAAAGCAATTACTTCCCTCATATCCGAGCGTAAGGTGCGTAGTGCATACTCATAATGACGAAAACCAAAAAGTTTACACACTGGCCTAATCCATGATATACGTGGCCTTATGTAGCCTGGACAAAAAAAGACACAACGGTGTGGGGCTTCCACTGCTTGATTACAAGAAGGATAATGTACTTGTGCTCCACTGACCCCAGTGGAGTGTGTGGTGTACTGTCAAAGCTCGTTGTGTTCTTTTATTCTTGTTGTAGCTAGGCATTCTTCGTTCATTAATCATGAATCTGTGCAGTTCATCCCATTCAAGTCATTCTTGTCCATGGTAGTCTTACTGAGGCTGTTGGTATGTGGCCGTAAGTCTTCTAGTTAATCACCACTACAGTAATTGTAACTAGTGTGCCGCTGTAGTCTGTGCTTTCCGAATTGAATCAGAATTGATGGCCTTTGTCAGAAACCTCAATAGAAACCACAATAGCTAATGTCCTTGTCAATGATATCCTTCCGATCAATGAGACTTTGTTGTTGATTTTGGTCACACTTTCGCTCCTTAATTCTTTTCAAAGTTGCTGATGCCTCATTTTTCCCTTTGAAGTCGTTAGGGATCAGTTGTTCCTTGCAGCATTATTCATGTTCCCTTGATCATTTTGTAGCAATCTGTGCACCGCTACTCCTTTACGAGGCCTTTTTGTTGCATTGTTCTTTTGGAGTTATTACCCTCCAGCGTTCTTTTTGGCATTAGCACTGCACAGTTCCAGGAGAAGCTTGGGCCCATTTCTTTTCCTTTTGAAGTCAATGGCATTTGATTGTTCAATTTGTGCTCTTTTGTTCCTTTCAGAGTCCATGGTTCTCCTTTTCCGTTTCTGAATTAATTTGAGCTTCTTTTTTAGGTCTGTCTACAAACAGCTTTAGTTGTCTAGTTGACTCACTTTATCAATTCTTCAAAAAACGACAGTAAGGAGTTGAAAGAGAGAGAGAATGTGCATTGGGTCAGCCCCATTCAGTCATGAATTTTCTTGACCATGGAATTTTGAGGATGGTTTTATTGTCCCATTTGTGGTCCTTTTGGGTGTTGGTAATGGGTCCGTCAAGTAGTCCTTTTGTTAAACTGTAGATGTGACGTGTAGCTTAAGATGAAGTGTACGTTTTTTACATATTCAATGTATTTACTTTGCTGAAAAACAGACTCTTAATTTCTGGTTTATCAGTTTTTGTTTGGTAAGAACTTGCTGATTTTGCTTTGTATGCATCTTGAGTTCCCCACTTACAGCACAAATGTCATCTATCTTCTGGCCCCTTTTCTTAATACTCTTCTTTGAGGGTACAACTTAACTCTGCTAATGCAGTCGATTCATCAAAGGGGCCCTACTCCCAGCGTCCTTATTGCTGTTGTCCTAGATGCTGCTACTTTAAGGGAACTCTCTTTCTATGTCAGCTGAGGCAACCCGAACAGAGCCGCCCAGCAATTACCAAACACTTCTCCTAACAAAAAAGCAGACCTATTGATTTTGCCAATGCTTTCTCTATGTGATAGCACTTTGTACTGTGCTGTTTCTTTTGCAGTCATTTGTGCCCAGCAGCTGAGCCTCTGTGGTCAGGTGCCTGAAAGCAGACATGAGTCAGCCCTTTTTAGGTCTGGCTGAGCAGCACAGTTTTTGATGACCTTATGTGACCTACCTAAAAAGGGCATTTAGGAGAACTACAGAGAGGGGCACTGACTGCGCTCACAACGTTGGTGGACAGGAGTGCATGTTTTGATTAGACAGAAATTGTGTGCACTAAGCACTGTAATGCTGTGTATGTGTCTTAGATAAGTAGATCATTTACAGTGTTTGGTTTTCTCTGGCAGCAGCACAGATTCCCTTCCCTTTCCATCATTAACTTTAGAATCTGGTTGAGTGCTTGAAAGCAGTATAAGATGCCCAGAACTACAGTAATCCATATGCATTTTTAGCTCTGCCTGGCCAGTGCTGCTGTCAATTAACCTTATGTGATCAACAACAAACAGCTGTCAGTACTCCTGAGAGACGGGCTTAGGCTTAACCCACATGTTGATTTCCATGAGTACAGGATTTGATTGTGCAGAAGTTGTGTGTGTGCTTCCACTAAAAAAAGTGCTTATATTGAACTTATGGCTAGTGGTAATACTTATACTCAATACCTCAGGACTGAGTTGGTTAGAGTGGCAGCTAATGATCATGGCTGTAGGCCTGATTTCTTTATTATGAAATGTTACAAAAATGGCCTGATTAGTGCACAGGGAAAAGATGTACAAGATGTCATAGGGTTGGTCTGTTTATTATGAACCAAATACTTGTTTACAGCATGAAACATAGTGTGCTAACAATCTACTGTTTGAGGCCTATTGCCTTTAACAAATTCTTTTCATGATAAATACGCCAGGCCTACTGTTTTTGTCATAACAGTAGGCCTGGCGTATTTATCATGAAAATAATTTGTTAAAGGCAATAGGCCTCAAACAGTAGATTGTTAGCATACTATGTTTCATGCTGTAAACAAGTATTTGGTTGCATGTAATCTCACAAATTACAATAGTAGGCAAGTTTTTTGGTACCGATCGCCCACTCTGACAAACCCTGGGAGTAGAAGATTTTCATTGTGATGATTCTTGCTAGGTCTTGTTGAGAGGGGATGTGTGTTGTTTTGCCAACTTTAATACCGAATATTTTTGTAATTTTCTAACTGTATGCATCATGGTTTCCATCATAGACACAATTCTGTAGCCCTGGTTTTCTTAGGAGTGATCTGTTTGTAATGAAATGTTATGAGAATGCAAGTAGGCCTGGCTTACCTTTTCTGAAAAGCTTGTGATATAGGCAATGGACTTTTAAGGGTGGATTGTTAATATACTGTGCTAAAGCTTGTAGGCAGGTATTTTGTAGAGATGTGCGAAATTTGCGCAATTTGCATTCTTGTAATTTCTCAAAATTTCAGGAAAATTACTTGAAATGCGAATCCAGCAATTAACACAATAATTTAGCACAAAATGCATCCTCTGTCAGATTTGTGACATGAGTACTCAATCAATCAATCAAAGAAACTTTATTCGATCCATTTAAAATACAGATCATAAAAGTACATAGAAGTAAAAAGACATTTGTAATCGAGTAAATATACACAATTCCTAAATTGATTTTAGCACTAAACATATTAAAAATAGGACGAATAAGAAAAGAACAATTTCATAAATACTAATTACAAATACCTGTGTTATAGTTGGATTAATAAAAAATAGTAACCAGTTCATCAATGTTCACAAGGCATGTACGAAACAGTTTTCCTTCTCCTTAGGCATGCCAATAAGAAAGTAGCTACTGAAAAACATACAAATGGATCCGAAAGTTTCTTTAAGAAGTATAGTGCAGAGCGGCATTGGTTAAAATTCATTTTCTTTAAAATTGGACGTCAAAATCTGATTAGTTCATTTTTATAAAACCCACAGAAAAAAGTATATGAAGATCCGACTGCTCTGAGCCGCAGTCACTGGGGCAAGGTACCAAATCAGCACGTCTAAATCTGTTCGCAGGAAAACCCAACATGAGGGGGATTAGGTTCACCCGGAATCTGGTCAGAATAAATCTGTGCTGCGAGTTTCTTATTTGTTCTAAGTACAAGAAACCCCCAGAAGGTATTCCAGGAGAAGTATGATACAGCATCACAGCAGCCTTGGAGTAGTTTAGTTTTTAGCGCTCATGTATAGACCTCAGTTTTCCCTTTGTTATCGTGTTACACAGACTCGGGTTAACAAAATGTTTTCCCAATCCTAGTGTCGTCAATGAAGATCTCAAGTACCCGAGCCAGGGAATTTTACGAGTATTGTCCATATCTATACAATTTTTAATTATGACCTGGGTACATGAGTACTCATTTTGCACTACAAAATAGCACAACTAGTACAAGTGCGGCGAACAACAGTCATTTGCTTTCTGGTTGTTTGCACTCTCCCTGTGCTCCTGTGTTATGATTATGTCATAAATGATAGTGTAATTATGCAGTGTGGCATAATTTTGGGAAATTAACATAACACAAAATTCCAAAGTTATGCAAATGACACCTGGGTAATTTAAATTTCATCCACTTCTAGTATTTAATCTGGGAACGCTGAGGAACATCTCCATGGAGAACATTCTCCTCACAAGACGAGACCAGACCCACGTACCCATTGGGGCCCTGATTAGTTTCAGTTAAGGCTACAATAACCACAGAAATTAATGTGAGTTTTTTTAGAGATTATGTTTTACATCAAAATCTAAAGCACTTTATGAATTGATATTACATCAAATAATCCAACCCTACGCCATAGAATAGGACATTGAATTGGTCCTGACAAACGCCACGAACACTATGGGGCCACCAAGGGCAAGCAACATGTTGACCCAGTTGGAATCAAAGGATAATTATGTCCAGGGAGTCCCTTATGTGGTTTTTAGCCTTACCATAAAATCCAATAGTCAATAAATAGAAAGCTTTCCTCATTTTGGATTTCCTTAGGTAAGTTTGGACTCATTAAGTGCTTTGGCTCAATCTGCACTCACCAACCCCCAGGATTATAAAAAAAAAAGGAAATCTTCAGAAGGGGACGATCAATAAGCCACGCTGGCATTTTGACCTTAGGATAAAAGATCTCCATAAAGAGCTCCGTAAGGATACCCGTCAGGTATTGCACCCCACACTCGACAAGAAACAGGACCCAGTGACGAAGCATGCCACCTCAGTGGTTGAGGGTCCCTGTTTCCTAACAAGGGATGCCCCTAAATTTTGTACTATTCCCAACATAGCCAAAAACTGATCAGTAAATCAGAAGCAGATATAGTTCCGTAACGCCATACTTTTGGTATATACTTCAAGCTTTTAGAGGACATATAACAGACTGATCAACCTCTCTTCCCACCATTGATATTTATTGTATATGCTAGTATTTTGTTACACAGAATCTCACAGAGTACCTAAGTAGGCAAGGGTTTTGGTGACCTACCTGAACAAACCATGGGAATAGAAGATTTGGTCCAATAGAAATATAGTAATACATATTAGGCTCTATTAGTAGGGAATTTATATTACTTTGACAACTGTAAATTTGTACATATTTATAATTTTACTACAGTATATCTGATGGATGTCTTGTGGGAAAGCTCATAACCAATACAGAAGGTCTGAGTTGGTTATGGAGATAAGCCAAGAGTAATGGTTATAGGCATTATTGTTTATAATGGAAAGTTATGATAAAGGCAGTAGGCTCACATATAGACATATTGATTGTGAAAAGCATAATTTAAAGTCAGTAGGCATTTAAGGGTGGATTGGTGTTATTCCATATTAAAGCCTGCAGATAGGTATTTTGTTAAATGAAATCTCACTGATTACCTTTCTAGGGAAGGATTTTGGTTTTGATGAACTCCTCCGACAAACCCTATGGGTCAAATGTTTCCACTGTAATAAATCCTGCTAGAATCTCTTAAAGGCTGTCAGGCTTAGCTGTCTATCAGGACCCTGTAATAAAAAAAATCTACAGTCTTTGTCTGCCACTGGTCTGTCTGAATGTCATTTACTCTTTGCCTCTATCCATGACAGTGCACTGCGTGGGGCAGTGGTTCAGTCCACATCAGGCTTTGGCTTTCTTGCCCTGTGAATGACGACAGTTTGTAATCACATGTGCACATCCACCGAAAATGAGGGCGCTTCAGTGTCAGGGCTGGTTGGCCAGTCCTTTAGTTTTCTATTTTCTCCTTTTATAGTTCAGCTTTCATTTGTTTGCTTCTCCTCTTTTTATTTTAATTTCTCTTTAGAGGATAAGCCAGTTCTCTAGGCAGGGCTAACAGGTTGCTTGGTTGCTGCTTATTTCATCTGAAGTGCGTTGCATCCCGCTTGGCCAGTTCCTCCAAACCAGGCGACTATTATGGTATGCTGCTGTAGCATTGTTTTACCATACCAAGATGGCCAACACAATGGTGCTAAAGGTGACAGCCAAGCTGCAACTTTTAAAACAACAATTGACTATGCATAGTACCTCTGCAAGATGAGCAACTGCCACTATATTTAGTTTTGTCACTGCAAGCATATGCCCACCATGTTTAGATGGTAGCATGTTTTTCGTTTCTATGTGTATTTGTTTCATTTATCTTGCATATGTTGTTTAGTGTGTGTGTTTTCTTATGCCTGTGTCAGAAGGTGAGAGAAAAAATGAATCAGTGGCTGAATTAATGGATGCATAATCCAGCCCCATTGGCATTGCCAGTGCTTGTTTTACAAGAAACACCAGATTCAAGACCTTCCCACTCCCTTGTTTCTTAGAATTTCTATTGAAGTCAGTTGTACTCAGTTATTTCTTTTGGAGTCGGTATTAACTGTGCAGCCAGTTGTAGTCAGAATGTAATGCTCATATTGTAGTCGATGTCAGTTTGTCTTGGGGGGGATTTGTCATGTGCTTGTAGTTCTCTTACTAGTCTGCTTCTTGTTATCAGGAGCTTTAAAATCAATGCAGTTTTTATCCATGCATTTATGTTGCATGTATAGGGTGAACCTAGCAACAAAGCAATGGAGCTCCATGAAGGATCGGGCCTACAGGTGATGCAAGAGGGGGCGAGATGGAAGAGCAAGCAGCCCTGCTGAAACCCCCTACGTAGAGTATTATATGTGGTTGAGTTAGTGAGTTTTTTGCATGGTGTACACTTAAGATTGAATTGCGTCTAGGCTACTGGGGAGGTTTGGAAAGTTTGAAAGTGTGGGATCTCCTTTTTGACACCTGCCTCATTATTTACTGTAACAAACATGATAAGTCCGTCTACAATGTCTATGTAGGTTCTAGGATACTACAACAGGAGAGGAATCAATCCAGAAGCCTTCCTGAATGAGATCAAACTCATCGCCAGCGACCCCGATGACAAGTACTTCTTTAACGTGACAGACGAGGCAGCATTGAAGGACATTGTGGATGCACTGGGAGAGCACATATTCAGCCTGGAGGGGGGTGAGTTGCTTTCATTCATCACCAGTACCTCAACATTTCATCAATTGAGGCTAGACTCTAGGAGAGGGGTGCTGGGATCATTCTCTAGCTATTTTTGACATATCAATGTCTACTTTTAATACAAGGCAAAATACTTTGATTTTAAGCACTCCCAGTTGTGGCAGATAAAGGGAACTATACACGGGAAGACACAGTTTTTTTGCCAGGTCCACACAATGTGGTCAAGTAGGGAGTCCTGTAGAGAGCTAAAGGCTCCTGGTTCCATTTCGAATCTGAAAGAGAACTCCAGGTGATTTACTGTTCCTTCCCATGTTATATTTCAGGAACCAACAAGAATGAAACCTCCTTTGGCCTGGAGATGTCCCAGGCTGGATTTTCATCACATGTTGTAGAGGTAAGGGGAAGGCTGTGCGTCGCCAGAAATCTTCGCAGCTTCAATATAGAACGAGCAAAGAATAAAACTTCTATGTTTTATTGGCAATGTACCTATTTGTGCTGGGTGTTTAGAAGTCAGCATGGCCAGCTATCACCCTACTTTACCTTTGTGTTTCTTAACATGACTTTAATTGTATATAATCACGCATGAGCACTGTTACACCCACTTGACCAATGTATAACCCCTGGCAAGGCCTGTATGACCCCAGATTACATTTTGGTCAAGTGACAGGACTACTCTGTTACCTCACTTAGGGCCAGATGTACAAAGGTTTTTTGCGTGCGCAAATGGGTTTTAGACCCGTTTGCGCCCGCAAAAAACCTGTGGCCCATGTACTAATCCTATTTTGCGAGTCGCAAATCAATTTGCGACTCGCAAAATAGGATTAGCGACTCGCTATTAGGAAGGGGCGTTCCAAGGGCGTCCCTTCCTAATAGCGACTTTTTAAGCTATGTAAGAATGTTTTGCGAACGCAGACTCGTAGTTTACCACCCTTCTTAAAAGGGTGGTAAAGCACTCGCAAACGGGAAGGGGTCCCCAGGGGACCCCTTCCCATTTGTGAATGCATGCACAAATATTTTTTAAGGGCAGGCAGTGGTCCCAGGGTCCACTGCCTGCCCTTAAAAAATGAAACTGAAAAGTTTCATTTTTATTTTTTAAATGCATCCCGTTTTCCTTTAAGGAAAACGGGCTGCATTTAAAAAAAAAAACTGCTTTATTTAAAAGCAGTCCCAGACATGGGGGTCTACTGACCCCAGCAGGCCACCATCCCTGGGAGTGCCAGCCATTCCTAATGGGGTCGCAAATTGTGACAGCCTCATTAATATGCATGAGGCATGCAATTTGCGACCCCATTGGGAATCGCAAACAGTGTCTCAGACACTGTTGTGCATCCCAATTAGCGAATCGCAAATTGTGAGTCGCAAATGCGACGCAACTTGCGACTCGCTAATTGGCGGGTCGTACATCTGGCCCATAATTTTTCACCTCACATGCCCCTCGTAAACCATGTGTCATGTCTCATTTCCTCTCTCGTCTCCAACAACAGTGTCACCTTGTGTCATCTCTGTATCATCATACAATGTGTTGCCTCGTATGCCTTCTATATCACATTATGACCTGTTGCCTCACACATCTGACACTTCACCTGACTTTGTTTTGCGAAAAGGACCTCGGAAGCAACTCACAATCTGTCACTTCACAAGATTTCTGATACCTCATTTGACTTTTGGCAACCCACAAGACTACTGAACCATTTCACTTTACCACTCCATTCCCCTAAGTGACCTCTGTGTCACATTTTGGAATCCATGTATAACTTCACGAGTCCTGTGTTGCTCTATGCGACCTGTCACATAAAATGAGCCTTCTGAGCACTAATGTGATATTTCCTGAGCTTCCTATGACTATGTCAGTTTCTAGAATGATCCATTCTAGTACCCTAAATGACCTCTGAACTTGGGATGGTTATGGATGAGGATATGGTAGAGCTCAGAAGGAGATGGTGCGAAGCATAAAACACTGGTGTGAGACTGACTGCAAGGTCGAATGTTGTTTGGCTGAAAATTGAATGTTAGTAGGTAGCAAGGATTGCAGCAGAGGAGGTTAAAGTCTCTGGAAGAAATACATTTTGACAGACAACTTAAAAGTGCTAATTGAGGGAAGATTGAATAATGGAGAGCAGCAGGTCCTTCTTGAGGTAGGGGGTGGAATAAATGTAGAAGTTCAACACTGGGGTGAACAGGGGTGTGTCTGCATCTGATATACTCATATCACACAGAGTTGAGATCATAGGTGATACTATATGGGGTTATTGGCAAGGATGTGTAGAAGAGGGTTGTGGGTATGTTTGATCAATGAGTGGGCAATATGACAAAAAGCAAGGCAGCCAGAGGGCATACAAAGGGTAAATATCAAATAAAGTGTGTAATAAACGAAAGAATTGGTGAATGATTCAGACAGCAGTAATACTTTATTTACTTACTACCCCTGATTCTCTTCTCTAGCATCCGGAGGACAGGGGCGTAACACAGGCCCCTGCATCCCCCGTGGTGCGGGGTGGCCCCCAAACTGCAGGGGGCCCCCTCAGCACAGTACTCAGGTCTGAGCGCTCCGGATTAAATCCGGAGCGGGGGCCTCTCCGTGTACATTGCAGGGGGACCCCTTAAACTTTCGTTACGCCACTGCCGGAGGACACCAAACCTCAAGGAGTGCATATTGAAAGTGGTCAGTCATGGTCAAGAGTTTTAATTGGCAGCGACACCTATAGAATCAGGTGTCGGCAAGTGGACCCACAAACTCCCAATTTGGAACTTTGATTTAGTTAGGGTTTACCCGTGGCTTCAAATGATGTTGCTTCTTTAACTGCAAGTGCGAGAAAGAGAGAGAACTCCAATGGCTCTTCAATGAAGGGCACCAGCCGAAGGCAAAGAGATACTAGCTAAGAATCATAGTGAAGAGGCAAAGCCTCTCCGTGTCTCGGTCTGGAAAGTGGCAGATATTATTTGGCAGGTCAGGGACGACAAAGGCTATCACACTCACAGTTTTAGAATTCTTCTCTGCAGGTTCTCAACCACCTGGTCACACAGATACTTTTGAGTCAATCTAGACCAGAAGGGTTGCAAGATCAGTGTAGCTCCTGGGTAACATGTCGACCTATTGATGTTAGGGGTCATCATACCTACTAAACATCCCACTGTTTTTATCTTCACCGAAGGACCTTTGTTATATTCCATATAGGTACCCTATATAGGCACAGGTAACATTGCAACCTTTCACCTATATTCTTCCCTACATTACATACATAACGGTTCTTAGGGACTGACCTTTTACCTAGATACGACACTGCATTCAGAACGCGGGTTTCCCCCTAGTTCGAATCTCATACATTATGCATGAGGCTTCTTGGAAGCACAGCAGGACTAACAGCAGGACGAACATCTCCTGTATAATATCTCTGTATAAAGTTCAGGCCCGACGTCATCCTTTAGGCCGACACAGTGACACAGCAAGGTAGGACCCCTGGGAGATCTATGGGTATATATACATCACATCTTGTTTAGAAGGACGGAGGAGACCGAGACTTCCCGGCTGACACACTGACCAGAGACGCTGAGGTTCCTGCATGCAGACACTCCAGCTCGCAGTGGTCTAACATCCCTCGCGGGGTGTCCAACTCGAGACCAGGACGTGGTCCCTTATTCTCTCATTCTCAGGTAATGGGGTTGACCAGATCCTAGAGGGATTCTTGGTATAACACCTACACAGATGCTAGGTACATTTAGGGACATCTAGTTAGGGAGACATCGTAGGAGTACGCACTTTTTATCATGTGTTGAATCCTCATCCCATCCAACATGGTTTTTGTATAATGCGGGTGCTTGGGCTACCGCCCACTGCTGCGCATATGTGTGTTGTAGGTGCCTGGGAATATGGTCTGAGAATGCTGGTAAAATTACTGTTTCTCCTTTAGGGCAATCCATGACGAATGCTGGTGGCCAATCTTGTTCAGCTAATAAAATATCATAGCCAAACGTCAGGTTCTCCCAAAAGAGACCTCTAACTGTCCTACATTTGTCCCCCTCCATTGGGAGTGTTATTTCATATAACTTATGTGGGACACTTACCCTAGTATCAAGTGTCTCTACCGTGATATAATCATTCAAGTCCGCTGTCACCAGAAATTCCATCATGTTCTGGCGAGCTATTATTACTTCTGCCGCACTGTCTAGCATCGTCAGAGCCCATTCCCCGTTCAGTAGTCGAGTCCTCAAAATTCTGGGCATGTCTGATCTTTAGACCTGCAACCTTCTTCTTTTTGAACTGTGGCTTTTGCTTTGGTTTCTCTTCTTTTTTAGAAGTGTAATCTTGAGCGTGCTGCTTGTCTCTGGACTTTGTACGCTCTTCTTGTCTGTCTGACCGACCTTCCCTCTCTGAGTTTTTCGATGAACCCTGAGAGGAACTAGAGGAACGTGTATCAGTATCCTGATACCTGTCAGGTTTCCTAATATTATCCCTATTCCTAAGGTTATACCTATTTTCGAAGGGCTCCTGTGGAGGAGATCTACCTCTGGATTGAAATCTGTTTCCTTTAAAGTTTTGTTGTTTTTTTATTGTCCCACTTCTTTTTTGTTGAAGCAGGTGTCTGCTTAGAAGTGTCCTTTTCAGGACTGCCCATCAGTTGTGGTTTTAAAGCTTTCCCACCCAAACTGTCTCTGCCTAATTCTGCATACGCAGTTTCAATTATTTTCGGTAGTTCTTGTTGTTGTTCTAAAGGACTGAACTCCCTTAGGCGTTGGCGGATAGCCACTGAAGCTGCTTCTCCCTTAATGTTAACTAGTATTATGGCTGATACCTGGGCGTAGTTACCTAGTAACTCCATCCCTAAGTTCAGAGCAGGCTCTGCTCCGTACTCGTTCTGTATTTGTCTCAATGCATCTGGTACTACTGCTAATGACGGGATACCATGAGTTCTGGTATAAATGGCAGCAAAGACCGTACCCCAAGTGGTACAATCCTCTATTTGTGGTGTTATCCACATGGGCAAGCAGATTGTTAGCATTCTGTGTTTTTCATACGGGGTAGTATTCAGGAATACTGCCTCTAGCTGTGTTATTTTCTGAGCTACCCAGAATGGCATTTGTTCACGTTTTGTGGGCATTTTACCCATTACCGCGTGTAATGTTTGTGGTGTGATTTTAGTTGCTGTACCCTGAACTTGAGTTCCATCTGTTGCAACTATTGCTGGTTGGACTGTAAGTGTCCTCATGACGAATTGCGTCAAGTTTCTGTACATTTTTATTAAGTCTTTGTGTTGTGTGAGTAAGTCTCCTACTGGCATTGTTTCAATGTCAGGATGTGTTGTGTAGGCCGCTAATATTGGCCATGTTGCCCCTTATCTTCCGAGCGGGCCGAGTCTCACTCTTCTTCTTATGTGGGGTAGGGCGCCTTTAAACCAGTATAAGTGTTCCTGGTCTAAAGGCGCCCTACCCCACATAAGAAGAAGAGTGAGACTCTGCCCGCTCGGAAGGAAGGGGTAACATGGCCAATATTAGTGGCCTACACACCACATTCTGACATTGAAACAATGCCAGTAGGACCTAAATCAAACTAGTTGCATAATAGTAAAAAGGATTCGGGATCGTGAAGGCGATTTCAAGTTGCACTTGTAATCCCTTGGCAAAAGAGCTCCGCTTACAAACTGCTTCCACCCACTCATATTAGGTGTAGTGGGTGAGGATCCGATGATTAAGCATGCCACTGGTGGTGCCTGTGGGTGAGGATCCTGCTAATATATCCAAGAGATGCCAGGATCGCACTAATTCACCTGGGTGCGGATCGACCACCATTTTGAGGTATATTGTGACCAGAAAATTTACCTCGTAGACTATAAGAGATCACAATTTGAAAAGTTAACCCTCTCTTGTGTAATTATTTGACAACACAACATTATCTTTTTTTTTCAGCGAATCATTTTCTTCTGCTAATCCACATAACCAATGGTACAGATTCTTAATATTGCTTCATTACCCCTCGAAATCAAAAGGTGATCAGTCTCATCATTTATGAAAGCTAATCAAACTAGTTGCATAATGCACAAAATATTATCTTTTCCTAAATAATTTTATTGCAGTTCGTTAATACTATAATGTCTACTACATGGTGTCTACTACTCCAGTTATTTCTGAAATACTATCAAATATTTCAGTAAGTCACTGTCTAGTTTACTGCCATTAGATGCAGCATGAACGAAATTTGACTCCTTCTTGCACCAGAAGCGCTTACTAATTGATTCACAAAAAAATTGTAATTCCGTAATGATAAATAATCCTGGTTCATAAGGCAGCCAACATCTTGTGCAATATTGAATATAAATGTAACCAATACGAGGTTTTATACTTTGTACCCAACTATTCACTCCAAATTTAAATGAATTTTGTATGGGTTTTGAATAGAGAATCCATTTGCAACTTACAGAACGAGGCGCAGCGCCTAGAGTTCTGAACCACCTGTATTATTTCTAGCAGAGATTCTAGAGTTATTAGGAAATACGTTTTTAGCCAATACTTAGAATATCTAGATATTTGTTTATACATAAGGTAATTTATTACAAAAGAACATAATTGAGCCAATTGAGCTTAAATGCGGGTACCTCCTCCTCTTATCGCAAATTCTTTACTGTCAGAAATTCTGGGGCATACCGGTTACGGTTTCCCATACAGAATATCATGTCATCCAAAATGACAGTTTGTTCATTTGTTTTTAAAAATTGGATTCATCAATAGCTAATGGTTTTTAAAAGTTTTAAAAAACTGACAACCAATAATAAAAGCTTCCATGCAGGAGAGTCCAAAAACATTTTATCTTAAGGGGACGAACAATTTTACACCTTTTAAGGTGATTCATGGCGTTCTGTAACTCTAGGTTAATTTTGTAAGTCAACATTTGTATTTTGCAGATAATACTTGCAATAAAATTGATCCATTCAGTCAGGACAAGGTATAGGTTATCCCAATTAATTCTCATAATAACAGTGAGTAAAATTTAGACAAGTTAACGTGCCAAAGTTTATAGAACTATCGAGAAGCTAATAGACCCCGATCCTGAGTGAAGGAATGTGATGGTCCCTTGACTTTTCAATGTAAAGTTTATATATGGACATCATATAATCTAGGCTGTTCCGTCAGAAATCCTTGATAAATTAACACATCATATATTAACATTTTGTCATCCCGTTGTTTTAGAAGGGAACCTATGTTGTTGCGCTTCCATGTGACTGGACCAAAGGCTTCCTATATGAAGAAAACAGCACTAAGGAGAAAGCAGACTTGCCTTTTACAACAGCTCATTTGAATTAACAAAGTTACTCTCTGATTATTTACTATGTTTGTTTATAGGGATCAATATAACTTGAAATGTAAATTCATGAAATGAGGACTCTGGAAAATAGTTACTTAGTTGTAGGCGGGTCTTGCTGTCCAAAAACATACATTGTACCTTTAAAGTTTACATTATTTCCCTTTCGTGAGGTTGTAAACCTTTGGTAACTTTGCAAAACTTTGCACTGGAAGATTTTCCCTCATAAATACATTTGCTGTTTTTTCCCCTCACCATTTAACCTTTGTAATGGTTGTGAAGCTTGCAGAGATTTTAACAAAACTTCACAAAGTTTGTGGAGGAAAAACTTTACAACTTCATACACTCCTTTCTCTGTGTTAATAGGCAAACGTCAGTAAGTAGGCTTGCTTTGCTGAGTCCTCCCTACCTTCCCTTTCTCTGGAAGGCCAACTGCATTAAGTAATGAAGTCAAAAGTGAGAAAGACAAACAAGCGACGTGGGAGTGGGAAATCAGTAGAAAAGTTTGCTTGTACTAATGTCCATAGGTCCCCGGACTGAATTTACATAATTCCCTATTCGATTAAAATGACACCCCGACGGAGCTGCCCAGGGATTGAAGGTTAGGGGGACCCACAGACATGTGCTATCCTCCGTAGGCCGAGGCCGGCATCTTGTGAGTTTCCTGTTCTCTCTGTGTTCCTTCGCACTCCAGCCTTGGCACGTTTTAGTTCATTGCTGCTCGCTCTCCGTGTCTTCTGGGCACACGTCCATCCTTCATGCCTTGCCAGTTTTGCACAAGCCATAACTTCTGCTATTTTCCTTGGAGCATTTAAGCTCCCGGTTTGGCATATTCCTGCTCCCTTTGCTGCATGCTGACTTTTAAATGCTTATCATGAAATCTTTTATAAAGGAACTCCAGGATTGGTCGAGTGTTTAAGCTCATTGTAAGTTAATGACGGAAATACCTCGCAAGACGTTGTGAAACAATGTTGCAATGCCTTGGACGCACCAGATCTTTCTAGGTCAGGAATCAATTAATCAAAAATTCATAGCAGCTGAGCAACTGGAAGTCTTCTGTGTAATATTAGTAAACAATGTCTGAGTTCCTTTAAGACTTATTAAGAAAGGTAATAGTTAAGCAATATAAAAGGTAAAGAATACGTTGTTGTTGTGCAGTAAATAACCATTCTGCAACTGCATTCATCTTATTGCTGGTCGTTCTGTCACTTCTGTCTGTCTGTTTGACAGAAGATGCACCCGTTCTAAGATAACACGGATAGACCAGTGGCCTGTTCTGAAGTTTCACTAACAGACCATGGACCTGTTTTGAAGCGGTGCTGGAAAAATTGAGGGCCTTCATAGATAACCCTGTTTGGTAGTAGTACAGTTCTCCACCGGCCTGCTCTCTTGTTGCACTGATGGGCTATTGAGTGCTTTTGTGCCGTCACTGACAAACCCATGGGTCTGTTCTCTGGTCGTACTGGCGGGATATGGAATACTTTTGTGGTATTACTAACAAACCCATAGGACATTTCTCAGCTACCACTGATAGTCTGTGGGTTTGTTCAATTTAACACTGATACAGCACCACTGTGCCACTGATACAGCATCACTGGTAGTGGTGATGAACCGTGGTGCTCTTCTCTGGTAACACAGAAGGACAGTTGGTCAGTACTGAGCAGGCCCAGGTGAAGCAAAAGGATTTAAAATGAATCAGTAGAACAATTTCTTCACCCGGGAATTCATTGGACTCCTTATCTTTGATCCCCCACATAAACAAAATCTCAAAATTCACAAACTTTTACCTCTGCACCTTGAACAAAATCGAGCCACTCTTGTTACCTTCACTTTTAAAACCAGCTGCTCACGCCTTGATTCTGTCATGACTGGATATCGGCAATCCTGTCCTTATGGGCTTCCACAGCTGTACTTATATCATCCACCAATAAATTTGATCATATTACTCCAATCTTCATAGAGTTACAAAGGCTCCCTGTTGAAGCTAGAATAACATTCAAACTGGATTGCTTGACCTACAAAACTATCCACAGCAACTCTCCACCTTACCTCAATAATTTTCTCAAGCTGTCAGTTGGCATAAGCGGTCATAGAAGCAAAAACAACCTCCTTCTGAAGTCTCCTATCTTCAAAACATCTCATGTTTCACATTTGTGCTTACCAAGAGCCTCATCCTCTTTATGGAACGCACTCACTGTGTACCCGAGGACCAAACTGACTCTGCTGTCTTGGCACCAAAAACGAAAGACGCACCTTTTCAACTGTAGCTTACTCAATAGGTCTAATGTTTTTTTGTTAGTCTATATCTGTGCATTGCTTCCATCTTCATTTATTACAGGTGTTAGACCTGGCATCCTTGGCGTGGTTTCCCCTAACATTTTGCCCTCAGACCTCTTGTTTTTGATGGCCTTAAGATTATGTGCACTTTACCAGTGCTGATCAGTGCTAAAGTGCTTATGGTCTTTCCCTAAACGTGGTAACATTGGCTTATCCCCAATTGGCATATTTAATTTACTCATAGGTCCCTATTAAAGTGCACTACATATGCCCAGGGCCTGTAAATTAAATGCTACTAGTGGGCTCACAGCACTGATTGTGTCACCCATTTAAGTAGCCCTTTAAACATGCCCTCAGGCCTGCCATTGCAGAGCCTGTGTGTGCAGCTTTGAACTTCCATATCTACCTGGCAAGTTAACCGTTTTGCCAGGCCCAAACCTTCCTTTTTAATAAATATACATCACCTCTAGGGTAGGCCCTGGACAGCCCAGAGGGCAGGGTGCAATGTATTTAAAAATCAGGACATATACTTTTAAGTTTTACAAGTCCTGGTAGTGAAAAACTCTTACATTCGTTTTTTCACTACTGCAAGGCCTATTATTCCCATAGACTAACATTCGGATTACCTTATTGCATTTCATAAGCGTAATTTCCAAATGGGAAGATATAACTGGATAAAGTTTGGTGTCTCTGGACTCCCAATTTAAAATCCTAACTTATGGTAAAGTCGGATTTTAAAATTACAATTCTGAAAATGCCACTTTTAGAAAGTGGACAATTTCTTGCCTTAGCCATTTGGTGCCTGCAGCCTGCCTCTGATCACATGTCTGGGGTGGGTGACAGCTGGGCTTTGTGTATTCCACCTAGACAGCTGGACCCAATGGGAGCTTAGGTGTGACCTGATGGGCCATCCTGACAGAATGGGAGAGAGGCGCTGGGCACAGCCTCTCTTACGCCTGAATAGGCTGTGTCCTGTCCACACACAAAGGGCTGCATGCATCCCTGTAGTGAGTCTGGAGCAAGAGCAGGAAGGGAGGACATCTGTGCACTTCATAGGCCTCTCTTTGAAGTCTCCCCCACTTCAAAGGCACCAACGAGTATAAGTACTGGACCTCAGACACCACCACTTCAGTACACTTTTGGAACTGTGGATACTCTGCCAGGAAGAAGGACTGCTGTGCTAATGAAAGGACTGCCACTCTGCTGGACTTCTACTCTGCTGGATTCCTGCTTTGCTGTGCTGAACTGCTGCCTGCTGCCCTCTTGCCTGGGTGAGAAGGACTGGAACTACATCTTTTGAACCCAGAACCCAGAGTGACTTCAAGGGCTAGTTGGCTGGTCTCCTGATCTGAAGCCTCAGGGACATAACAGGCTTCCAGCAGCCTTGTAACTGCAACTGGACTCTGCCATCTGTGAGTATACCTTGCCAAGTGGTGCCACCACAGTCCTGGACCCATGGAAGTGGGCCTAAGGTGCTTACCAGCAGAACCGACGCATTTTCTTTGCTGAGCGGCACATGCTCTAGCCAAACCAATGCATCTCCTCGGGTGAGCGGCGCATCCTCGAGCAGAACCAACGCATCGCTGCTGTTGTGTGGATTGGGCACGGCACAGAAGGTCCGCATCACCCTCTCATCTTTGGAACAGACACATCGCTGAAGTCGTGGCGCATCTCCAACCCAGGTTCTTGCATCCCTCATCGATGGCAGCACATCGCCGGCCTACACATCGCAGCCTCACAACTCTTCGGAACCGATTCATCGCCTCGGGCTGTGCGCCACATCCTAGATACTCAGACTTTGCATCGCAAACCCCATCGATGGGATCCCCGGCGGCTACGCACAGGATGTTGCACCACATCCTCCTGAATCTCGGATCGATGCATCGATTCGACTGCGCAACTCTTCTTGTCTCGGATCTACGCAACACTCCACAACCAGAATTTAAGGTACTTTGTTCAGCGGGTCTAACCTGGTCCCTGTAGCTGGCCCATGCTCCATTGCGGTTGGCCTGAACTTGTAACTCTGTCCCAGTCCAGTGTGACCAGATATCCTTTGTTGGCGCTTTGTAGTTTTTGGTGCTATTTTAACCTATAACTTTGAAATTCAATATCTCTAGTTTCCCTGATTGGATTTTTGTCGTTTTGGTCTTGTTTTATTTATTAAAATATACTCTGTTTTTTCTAAACCTGGTGTCAGATCTTTTTTTGTGGTGTTTTCACTGTTTATACTGTGTGAAGTGTTGCACAAATACTTTACAGGTTGCCTTCAAGTTAAACCTGACTGCTCTGTGCCAAGCTACCTGAGGGTGAGCACAGGTTACTTTGAGGGTTACTGGCACATTACCCTGACTAAGATTGTGGTTACTGCTTGACCAGGGCTCACTCCGCAGTCAACCAGGAACCCAGTTTGTAACAGGTCTGTACAACCTTGTGCTGCTGCCATTTTGCTGCATGCGTTCAGGTGTCTTACCACCCTTAGGTTTCACAACCTGCCCCTCACTGGCTTCTCACTATCCTGCCCACCCCTTGTTACCTTTCTTCTGTGCCATCTCCTCTTCTTTCTGCTCTTTCCCATGAATTCCTCCCCCGTTTCCCGCCCCTTGATTTACTCCCTCATTAACTCCCTTATTTAACTTCCCCCATCGCCTCCTCCTCGGGATCCTGCCCCACACTGTCTGCCCCCTTCTTCCTGCCTGCCTGCCCTCTTCTTCCTGCCTGCCTGCCCTCTTACACACATCCACTCACCCTTCCTCAGCTGCCTATTATTTTCCTCATCTATAGCTTTCTGCTCCTTCCTCCCCCTCTCTTGATTTCAATAATTCTTGAGTTCTTATGTTGAAATGAATGAAAGGAAAATAAATGTATAAAGTGCTCAAATACTAATTGGCGTCAAGGCGCTACGAGCCATGTAAACAATATTGAGGCTGGGGAATAAAACAGTTGTGTTCGAAATTTGACCCTCGGATCCTTATTTGTGGTTTGACCTTCATGTCACTGTTATGTAAAGTGTTCCCATACCTCATGGTGATGAGTGCTATATAAAGCTAGTAAATACATAAATAATGGGTCCGGAGGCGTTATTTACAATGTGTGTAACAGGTCTTTTTGCAGTATAATAGATGGACAGAGAGTTTGTTCTGCTGCAGCACTAGTAGACCATGGATTTGTTCTGTGGTATCACTGATACGTAAGGGGTTTCTTCAACAGTAGCTCTGAGTTGTCACTCTTTGCCAATTAATGATGGATGACATTGTCCTCGACTTGTGGTAATACCTTTATTTACGTCACAAGTTCCTTTACCATCGCACATGGTTGAACAGTCTTATGTGTGTTCTTTTTGCTGCTCCTCACACAGGATGGCATTTTACTGGGAGCTGTTGGTGCCTATGACTGGACTGGAGCTGTCCTCAAAGAGACCAGCAGTGGAAAAATAGTTCCAAAGAGGGAATCTTACCTCAGGGAGTTCCCAGAAGAACTGAAGAATCATGGAGCCTACCTTGGTAAGCAGATCATAGCGGTAGCCGTATTAAGGCTGGACTTCCAAAACCAAGACTATGGCACATCATATTCTTCCATTGGCTGCGAAGGGTTCTGCACAGCCTTCTAAGGGGGCAGGCAGCACTTTAATTCCATGCAGAGGTTGAATGTTACGGTATTGAGGTTAATAACATTAACTTGCACATATCTCTACTCCACAATATCGGCTACTGCTATATTGTCCAGGTAAGCATAAACGGAGCACTATAGATTGTATTTTCTAACTCTGCATCTACTCACCTGGATGATATAGTACACGTCAGTATTACAAACGTCCATATTGTGACTACTCACCCACAGGGATTGGCCACTCCAAAGCTCATGGTGTGACTGTTCTCTCTACATAAGTGGAGCTTGCACTGCTGCTGGCTTTACTGGGTCTGCTGTGTGTGTGGGGAAACTCCCACCACTGTTGCCTGTGCATAGGAGAGAAACTTGCACTGCTTCCAAAGGTATCGCATCTTTTTTGTGCAATAGGGAAGCTTGCGCTGCTGCCACCTCTGATGTACATGTTGTCGTTGTGGGCATACTGGTGACCGTGCAGGCAGGCACAAGGTAAGGAAATGGCCTATACGTCTGCATGAAGAAAACAGCCTAGAGTCCTTTCAAAGAAATGATAGGTTGAAGAAACAGGAAAATGACAAGTAAGCCTCACAGGACACTGGTAGGCTAAGGGAAGGGAGGCTCTGGTCCAGGTGTGGGCTGGCTCACTGGAGAACTGGTAGGTACAGGCTAAGAAATGATTGGTAAGTCAGTAGGAAGAAGTCATCAGCTGGTTGGTCACATGACCTGCAAGTGCAAGAAAGTAGGAAGAGGTCCAGCAGGTCTGCCAGAGGGTCTGAGGCTCCTATAAAACAGGGGAAGTGCTTACAAGATACGTAATTGTGTAAAAGGGCAGCGGAGGAGGCATTAGTTCCAAACAGGGGGGGCACAGGAAGGCTTGGAAGGTACATTATATCAACCTGATGCTCATGGTTATTTTTTATTTGCCTGGCGTAGGGCCAAGGATGTGTCAAAGTGAGCTTTACCCTTCACCAGTTTCTAACTCTACCGGATCTCTTTGCTGATTCTGAAAAGGCACATATAAAGCTGAGAGTAAGTGACCAGTTAGTCAGTATTTATTTGAACCTACCTGGGTGCAGCTAAGTGATTTTATCCCAATCAGAGAGGTGGTTTATTCCAGAGAAGGGTAACCTGCCCACTGAAGCCTCTGTTGTCCACGAGTATTGTTTTAAATACAGTGAGCTTCAGCAGACACAAGTCAAAAGGGCCCAGGGCCCATGCGACCTGGCACCTGCCGACTCTCGTTCACATTGGTATTTGTCATCGCTGGGTCGAGCAGCTAATGTAAACTAGACTCAACTGGCATCCACTCTACATTGGCTTGGCGTCTGGACCCCCTCACTGCACTGGAGGTATAGAGAGTTGGCTCACCCTGCGGAAAAACAGTTTGAAACATCAAATCTAGAAACCTATTCTGTGTGCGGGAGCCTGCACTGCTTCTGGCCTCTGTACCCCTTCTGCTGAGAGAGGGGATATTTGGTGGCCGCTGCTCATGCTGTACAGGGTTTGTGTCTGCTAGTATAAGCAGGCTGAATCTAAGTGCGAATGTGAGGGAATGTTGTGTTTCCATAGTCTGTTGTACAAGTTTTATGTGTGGGAAAAGCGTCCCCTTCTGCTGCCTGTACTGTACCGACAGCTGCTGCCTGTACTGTACCGACAGCTGCTGCTGCCTGTATTGTATCGACAGCTGCTGCCTGTACCGTACCGACAGCTGTACAAAAAAATATATATTGGTAGTAGCAGTTCCCATGCTCGGGAAAACACAGCACAATCAGTAAGAATAGATATTTCGCTAAAAACTTTATACAGTGTGAATCAATGAACAATATTCTAACATGGGGTGCTAATTTAGCTCACTTGCACCTACTACCAAAAGATGCTATTATCACAGAGGTAACACACTGTGTAAATATACAAAACAAGGGAGAGAGCAATTCCAAGTACACCCTATTTCAATTACGGCCACCCCAAAATTTCGGTGTTGGTGCAAATTGATTCAAATACCAGCTGGTATAGATGCCCAATATTTGAACATAAATCTGGTGCGAAAAGTAATACACTGGTGCTAATTATTCAAAATATACAGAGTCCACAAAATTAGATTTCTTCAAAAAGTTAACCATTTTATTCATATTCTTATTTCATCCAGCACGAAAATCAGCCAACACGTGTTTAGTCTTCCCTTAGACTTGGCTACAGAACAGAGACAAGGTGGAGGACGTATCTCCACGGACTTGCGGAGGGATACTTATCAGGGTTGCCCTACAGTTAATTATTGATTTCGCTGTAAAACGCGGGGGATGGATGGAAACAAATTTTGCAGAATGTCTACATAACATCTCCATTCTTCGGTGTGTGAGACTTGATCCACATGAGGGACGTTACAATTCTTCTCCACATGCTATACGTGGGATGTCATATTGCTTGTCAATCGCCTTGAAAAAGTCTAAGGGAAGACGAAACACGTGTTGGCTGATTTTCGTGCTGGATGAAATAAGAATATGAATAAAATGGTTAACTTTTTGAAGAAATCTAATTTTATGGACTCTGTATATTTTGAATAATTAGCACCAGTGTATTACTTTTCGCACCAGATTTATGTTCAAATATTGGGCATCTATACCAACTGGTATTTGAATCAATTTGCACCAACACCGAAATTTTGGGGTGGCCGTAATTGAAATAGGGTGTGCTTGGAATTGCTCTCTCCCTTGTTTCGTACCGACAGCTGCTGCCTGTATTGTACCGACAGCTGCTGCCTGTATTGTACCGACAGCTGCTACCTGTATTGTACCGACAGCTGCTGCCTGTACTGTACTGACAGCTGCTGCCTGTATTGTACCAACAGCTGCTGCCTGTATTCTACCAACAGCTGCTGCCTGTACTGTACCGACAGCTGCTGCCTGTACTGTACCAACAGCTGCTGCCTGTACTGTACTGACAGCTGCAGCCTGTACTATACTGACAGCTGCTGCCTGTATTGTACCAACAGCTGCTGCCTGTACTGTACCGACAGCTGCTGCCTGTACTGTACTGAGAGCGCTGTCTGTATTGTACCAACAGCTGATGCCTGTATTGTACCGACAGCTGGTGCCTGTACTGTACTGACAGCTGCTGCCTGTATTGTACCAACAGCTGCTGCCTGTACTGTACCGACAGCTGCTGCCTGTATTGTACCCACAGCTGCTGCCTGTATTGTACAGACAGCTGCTACCTGTATTGTACCGACAGCTGCTGCCTGTACTGTACCGACAGCTGCTGCCCGTATTGTACCGACAGCTGCTGCCTGTATTGTACCGTCAGATGTTACCTGTATTGTACCGACAGCTGCTGCCTGTATTGTACCGACAGCTGCTACCTGTATTGTCCAGACAGCTGCTGCCTGTCCTGTACTGACAGCTGCTGCCTGTACTGTACTGACAGTTGCTGCCTGTATTGTACCGTAAGCTGCTACCTGTATTCTACCAACAGCTGCTGCTTGTACTGTACCGACAGCTGCTGCCTGTATTGTACCGTAAGCTGCTGCCTGTATTCTACCAACAGCTGCTGCCTGTATTGTACCGTCAGCTGCTGCCTGTATTCTACCAACAGCTGCTGCCTGTATTGTACAGACAGCTGCTGCCTGTATTGTACAGACAGCTGCTGCCTGTATTGTACCGAAAGCTGCTGCCTGTATTGTACCGAAAGCTGCTGCCTGTATTGTACCGACAGCTGCTGCTGCCTGTATTGTATCAACAGCTGCTGCCTGTACTGTACCGACAGCTGCGGCCTGTATTGTACCGACAGCTGCTATCTGTATTGTACCGTCAACTGCTGCCTGTATTGTACTGACAGCTGCTGCCTGTACTGTACCGACAGCTGCTGCCTGTATTCTACCGACAGCTGCTGCCTGTATTGTACCGACAGCTGCTGCCTGTATTGTACCGACAGCTGCTGCCTGTACTGTACCGACAGCTGCTACCTGTACTGTACCGACAGCTGCTGCCTGTACTGTACCGACAGCTGCTGCCTGTACTGTACCGACAGCTGCGGCCTGTATTGTACCGACAGCTGCTATCTGTACTGTACCGTCAACTGCTGCCTGTACTGTACCAACAGCTGCTGCCTGTATTGTACCAACAGCTGCTGCCTGTATTGTACCGACAGCTGCTGCCTGTACTGTACCGACAGCTGCTGCCTGTACTGTACCAACAGCTGCTGCCTGTGTTGTACCAACAGCTGCTGCCTGTATTGTACCGACAGCTGCTGCCTGTACTGTACTGACAGCTGCTGCCTGTACTGTACCGACAGCTGCGCCCTGTATTGTACCGACAGCTGCCATCTGTATTGTACCGTCAACTGGTGCATATATTGTACCAACAGCTGCTGCCTGTATTGTACCAACAGCTGCTGCCTGTACTGTACCGACAGCTGCTGCTTGTACTGTACCGACAGCTGCTGCCTGTATTGTACCGTAAGCTGCTGCCTGTATTCTACCAACAGCTGCTGCCTGTATTGTACCGTCAGCTGCTGCCTGTATTCTACCAACAGCTGCTGCCTGTATTGTACAGACAGCTGCTGCCTGTATTGTACAGACAGCTGCTGCCTGTATTGTACAGAAAGCTGCTGCCTGTATTGTCACGAAAGCTGCTGCCTGTATTGTACCGACAGCTACTGCTGACTGTATTGTATCAACAGCTGCTGCCTGTACTGTACCGACAGCTACGGCCTGTATTGTACCGACAGCTGCTATCTGTATTGTACCGTCAACTGCTGCCTGTATTGTACTGACAGCTGCTGCCTGTACTGTACCGACAGCTGCTGCCTGTATTCTACCGACAGCTGCTGCCTGTATTGTACCGACAGCTGCTGCCTGTATTGTACCGACAGCTGCTGCCTGTACTGTACCGACAGCTGCTACCTGTACTGTACCGACAGCTGCTGCCTGTACTGTACCGACAGCTGCTGCCTGTACTGTACCGACAGCTGCGGCCTGTATTGTACCGACAGCTGCTATCTGTACTGTACCGTCAACTGCTGCCTGTACTGTACCAACAGCTGCTGCCTGTATTGTACCAACAGCTGCTGCCTGTATTGTACCGACAGCTGCTGCTTGTACTGTACCGACAGCTGCTGCCTGTACTGTACCGACAGCTGCGGCCTGTATTGTACCGACAGCTGCCATCTGTATTGTACCGTCAACTGCTGCATATATTGTACCAACAGCTGCTGCCTGTATTGTACCAACAGCTGCTGCCTGTATTGTACCGACAGCTGCTGCCTGTACTGTACTGACAGCTGCTGCCTGTACTGTACCGACAGCTGCTGCCTGTACTGTACCGACAGCTGCTATCTGTATTGTACCGTCAACTGCTGCCTGCATTGTACTGACAGCTGCTGCCTGTACTGTACCGACAGCTGCTGCCTGTATTCTACAGACAGCTGCTATCTGTATTGTACCGACAGCTGCTGCCTGTATTGTACCGACAGCTGCTGCCTGTACTGTACCGACAGCTGCTGCCTATACTGTACCGACAGCTGCTGCCTGTACTGTACCGACAGCTGCGGCCTGTATTGTACCGTCAACTGCTGCCTGTACTGTACCAACAGCTGCTGCCTGTGTTGTACCAACAGCTGCTGCCTGTATTGTACCGACAGCTGCTGCCTGTACTGTACTGACAGCTGCTGCCTGTACTGTACCGACAGCTGCGGCCTGTATTGTACCGACAGCTGCCATCTGTATTGTACCGTCAACTGCTGCATATATTGTACCAACAGCTGCTGCCTGTATTGTACCAACAGCTGCTGCCTGTACTGTACCGACAGCTGCTGCCTGTACTGTACCGACAGCTGCTGCCTGTATTGTACCGACAGCTGCTGCCCGTATTGTACCGACAGCTGCTGCCTTTACTGTACCGACAGCTGCTGCCTGTACTGTACCGACAGCTGCGGCCTGTATTGTACCGACAGCTGCCATCTGTATTGTACCGTCAACTGCTGCATATATTGTACCAACAGCTGCTGCCTGTACTGTACCGACAGCTGCGGCCTGTATTGTACCGACAGCTGCCATCTGTATTGTACCGTCAACTGCTGCATATATTGTACCAACAGCTGCTGCCTGTATTGTACCAACAGCTGCTGCCTGTACTGTACCGACAGCTGCTGCCTGTATTGTACCAACAGCTGCTGCCTGTACTGTATCGACAGCTGCTTCCTGTACTGTACCGACAGCTGTAGTCTGCATTGTATCCTTTTTGAATCTATGAAGGAGGCTTGCACTGCGCCTGCCTGTCTTGTGCCCTTTTGGTAATGGTGAAGGATGCCTCCACAGCTGCTGTCCTTCCTGCACCTGTTGTGTGAGGGAAACTTTACCTCTGTATCTTGTTTGTGAACCTTTTTATGGGAGGGAAGCTGGAACTACTGACGTCCATTCTATACCCTTGCAAAGGATGTCTGAGGGAAGCCTCCTCTGATGCTGCCGGGGCTGTACCTGCTTCCACTGCCACACTGGGCCGGCTCTAGGGCGGTGCGATCGGTGCCACCGCACCGGGCGTTCACTTGTGGTGGGGGCGTCATTTTTGAAAATGTATATTTTCATTTTTGAAGCACCTGCTGCCACATTCCTGCCCTCCAGCAATTTTCAGACATCAATTAAAATGTCAAGTGAAGTCCCGTGACTAATCGTCTTTCTGGAAAGAGACCTGAGGTTTGTCTAGTGGAAGTTTTGAATCGTATTAAGGTAGCGCAGAGGGTTAAAATGCCTGCTGCTAAGAACGTGTACCATGGAGATAACAAAGTGCATATTATGTAAATAGATCAGTGGGTTACTGCTTCTGTAAGAGAGCTCCTTTTGTAACTTGTCGTTTATAAGTCAAAATCCTAATATAGAACATTGAGTTATTAACTGTCATCAAAGAGCTTCATGCAAACTGCAAGGTATATATTAGAGCTACATGTTTTTTTGCCCAGTCTTTTATCATCCTAATCTTGTAAAAAGGGTTCTTTTGGGTTGAAAACAATTCTTATTATTAAAGAGAACCCCTAACAATGATGTTACGTTTTAAATTCAGAATTTGTGCTTTTCCAGAATAAGGACTCAAACTATATTGCCCACCATGATAGATGACATGTCACTCCTACAGTACACCTTGTAGTCCTGTCTGATGTAACATTTACTATACACATGTATGATTGTCTCTGTGCAATGTGTGTGTGATGTAAAGTGCTGCAACACCTTACACTGGTATGAGTGGCGCTATAAAACTAAATGAATCTGAGAGACAGTGGTTATGGAAACTTGAGGGGCACTGTTAAAAGGTGCTAGTGAGGGAATCCAAGGCAGAGGTGGTCATTGGGGGGGGGGGGGCAACAGACATTGTCGCACAGGGCGCCACCAGCGCTAAAGCCGGCCCACTGGCCGTTCATTACTCTGATGCTGCCTCGTTTTCATTATGAGTGAATGAGGCCTGCACAGAGGCGTCTTGTGTCCTGTTCTACCCTCTCAGTGACTGTGAGGGAGCCCTCACAGCTGCTGCCCTTGGCTCCTGACGCTCCTGCTGTGCTAGTGCTGTGGGGCTGGACAGCTGCTGCCTGGAGGGACTCATTCTATGCACAGGAGAAGCTTGCCCTGCCCGGGACACATTCTGTGTTACACGCAGACGCATTGTTTCTCTCTGCTGGCCCGAACCTCAGTACTGTGGCCTGTCCTAGTCCATCCCCAAGAGCCGCACTGTCCCTCCCGGATCTAACCTGTTATTTTCTTGAAATTAGTCATGAAAGTTTGTATTTTTGACCCCTGCTTGAGCAGAGAGTTTTCCTCATTTCTACTGTTTCTTCTTCGAACAGTTGATTTTGTGGAGCTTTTGGCAGTTTTTTAGGTTTTGCCTAGGCTTTTGTTTACATTCAGTGGGCTTACATTCTGCCCATAGCTTACCATTTGTCAGCTTCACAGTCGCTCTCATTTCCTTCATTTCCATTTGCCTAGGCAGGCATGGGTCATGTCTTCGTCTTGTGCGTGGCCCTCCCCTGGAGCATGGACCTAGTACTTGTGTCCATCCACTGGTCTCGTTTTTGGAGCTACTTTTTTCTTTGCGTTCAAGCACTCCATGAGTTCAGTCACTCCCATATCTCCGTCAGTGTAGCTTCTATTCCGTTCCACCCGCCCCCCTTCCATGTTGCTTCTATTCCCTCCCACCCACTTCCATATTGCTTCCTTTCCCTCCCACCCTCCTACTCTGCACTCTACTACCCTGCACTCTACTCTGCACCACTCTACTCTACGCTACACCACTTTATGCCACTCTACTCTATGCCACTGCACTCTGAGCCACTCTATTCTGTGCCACTGTATTTCGTGCCACTCTACTCTGCACCACTGCACTCTGACACTGCACTCTACGCCATTCTAATATACTCTATACCACTCTACTCTATGCAACTGCACTCCATGCCACTGCCCTCTACGCCACTGCACTCCAAGCCACTGCGCTCTATGTCACATCATTCTACACCACTGCACTCTATGCCACTCAATCTAATCTGCACCACTCTACTCTATGCAACTGCACGCTATGCCACTGCACTCTACGCCACTGTGCTCTACGCCACTGCACTCTACGCAAAATACACTCTTCTCTGCATCACTCTGCTCTACACCACTGCACTCTACAACTCTACAGCTTAAGTCACTCTACTTTGCTGTACTCTATGCCACTCTACTCTGTGCCACTGCACTCTACTCTGCCCCACTCTACTCTACGCCACTGCACTCTACTCTGCACCACTGTACTCTATGCCACTTTACCCTGGACCACTGCACTCTACACCACTGCACTCTATGCCCCTGCACCTTATGCTACTGCACTCTGCCCCATTCTGCTGTGCACCACTCTACTCTATGCCACTGCACTCTATGCCACTCTACTCTGCACCACTCTGCACCACTGTCTTCAATACCACTGCACTCTACACCATTAAACTTTACTCTACGCCACTCTACTCTACTTTGCACCACTCTACTCCAGCACAACTGCACTCTGTGCCACTGCATTCTACTCTGCACCATTCTACACCACTGCACTTTCTGCCATTGCGCTGTACAACACTCTACCCTGCACAACTCACCTCTCTGCCATTGCACTCTACGCCACTGTACAGTACCCTGAACCACTCTACCTTAGGCCAATGCACTCTACGCCAGTCTACTCTGACCACTCCACTGCACTTTATACCACTGCACTATACGACACTCTACCGGACGCCATTGCACTTTATGCCATTGCCCTTTATGCCACACCACTTTGGTATAGGCCACTGCACTCTATGCCACTCTGATCTATTCTGCACCACTCCACTCTATGCTACTGCACTCTATGCCACTGCGCTCTACTCCACTGCACTCTGCCACTTCATTTTATGCCATTGCACTACTCTACGCCACTGCACTCTACTCTGCACCATTCTATGCCACTCTACTTTGCACCACTGCACTCTACGCCTGTCTACTCTGCACCATTCTACTCTATGCTGCTGCACTCTACTATACATCACTCTATTATATGCCACTGCACTCTACGCCACTGTACTCTACTCTGCTCCACTCTCCTATATGCCACTGCACTCTACTATGGACCACTGCACTCTACGCCACTCTACTCTATGTCAGTGCACTCAGTGCCACAGCATTAAATGCAACTCTGCTCCACTCTGTACCACTCTATGCTGCTGAACTCTACGCCACTCTACTCTGCAGAACTCTACGCCAATGTACTCTATGCCAATGTACTCCATGCCAATGCACTGTACTCCATTGCACTCTATGCCACTGCACTCTACGCCACTCTACTCTACTTTGCACCACTCTACTCTATGCCACTGCACTCTATGGCACTCTACTGTAGTCTGCACCACTCTTCTGCACTCTAACCCAGTACACTATATGCCACTCATCTATTCTGCACCACTCTATGCCATTGTACTCTAGTCTACACCACTCTACTCTATGCCATTCAACACCACTCCACACAGTGCCACTCTGCGCCAGTCTACCCCACTCCACACAATGCCATTGTGCTCTACCCTACTTCACTCTACCCCACTTCACTCTACCACACTTTACTTTACGCCACTCCAAGCCACTCTACTCCACTCTACGTCAGCCTATGCCATTCCACACCAGTCTATGCCATGCCACTCTAGCCTACCCCTCTTCACTCTACGCCACTCTCTTCTACCCAACTCTACTCTGCCAATCCACTCAACACCACTGCACTCTACACCAGACTGTTCAACTCTATGCCACTCTACTCTAAGCCAGTACACTCTACACCATTCTACACCACTCCACTGTATGCCACTCCAATCTACAAATTCTACTCTATGCCACTCCACAGCAGGGGCGGCCGGCACGGCTCATGGGTGGGGGGGCAGGTGCACGGGGGGAGGTGGGAAGGACAGGGCGCATTGAAAGAAATTAAAAAAAATAACACTTACCTTGCCGCCACCGGGTCCCGCGTTTTCTCTACTGCTTGCCGGTGTCCAACTTCAGGTCGGAACAGGAAGCAGGCAGCCAGGCTCCCACGCCTAAGCCAATCACAATGCTGCAATGCAGTGTTGTAATAGGTCTGAGCGTCGTGACACGGTGCTCAGCCAAGGGCTGTGGGGGTGGACATGTTCTCCATGCAGGCTGTAATGCAGCCTGAATGGAGAATGGGGAAAGAGTGCATGACTGTTTTGGGCAGCCCGAGAGGGCCGACCAAACAATCATTGTGCACAGGAGTGTTCTACCACTCCTCCCTTGCAGCTCCGCCCCCTCACGCACTGCTGCAGCAAGAGGACAAAATAAAATGATAATAACATTCCATTATTATCATTTTATTTTTTCCTTTCTTTTGTTGCTTCCTGGCAGTGGGGCGACGCTCCTCCACCTTAGCAGAGGAGCTGCCACTGCTCCACAGTACTTCACTCCACTCTACATCTCTCCACTCTACGCCACTCCACTGTACTCTACACCATGCAAAATCACTTTATGCCTCTCCACTCTACGCCGCTCCTCATCACTCTATGCCATGTCACTCCACTCCACTGTACTCCACGCTGCTGTACCACATGGCTAAAAGATGTTGGCAAAACCAATAGCTTTTGCTTGGGTGAAACCTATTGACTTTGCCAATGCTTGTTTAAAATGCCAGTGGCGTGCATAGGTTAGGAGAAGTTAAATTCCTCTCTGACTGCTAGTAACTACTCGGTCACTTCTGCCTGCCCCTTGTACCCTGTTATGTATGGTTGCCACTCAAGGTCTAAAAGTCTTTTATGATTAATAATACATTGTTTTCTTATGTGTGTAGTTCAGTTGTTTGTGGATTCTAAGCACTGTAAATAACGTGTGTTACTATTAACCAATGTAATGGTGCTGAATCTAACTGCCCTGGAAGAATGAAAGGCTGAGTTAGCATTGCAAAGAATTAAACTCTTGGACTGCAGATAAAACCAGATCTCGACAGCAAGGGCTAAACTCACTGAGCTATCTTGCCGGGTGACGCGGCAATGGCTGCAGCCATGAACTAAACCCGTGGGCACAGAAACAATCTTCAGAAGTCACAGTGGTAAAGTGTGCCCAATCTGTTTTTTAAAAACAAGTATTGTACAAAAGTTGTATCCACACTTTGATAATTGTGGTAAGGAACATGGATGTCTTGTTGATATTAATCCTCCAATCTGAACTGGTGTCAGTGTGCTGAACTAAAAACCAACCTCCTCAACCTACCTAACCCCACTCCATGAACCTCTGGACACAGTGAAACTTTAATACTATGAGTGCTCCTCAGCTGAAAAACTACCAGAACCCAAAAACAAACTTTGTTCTCGCAGAATAATTGGACTAAACGACCCCACCCTTCCTCAGTAAACCTAAGGCGAGTGTCGATAAAGGCTCCACCCTAAGTCCCCAGGAACTTGCATCAAACCAAGGCAAAGCCTGAATTTTGCGTCGCAACTTTATCAACAATAGAGTTATACAATGTGTACAATACAGTTCAATACACAGTTGCCGGAGCCATGTAGGCTGCAGCCGCTTTCATATTTAAAATGTTATTTAAATACAACTATTTACTTTTTCATAAAATTACAGCATGTTTTACAGGTATGTTTCCGTATTTACTAAAAGCAAGTTTTGTTACATTTTATCAAAATTACATTTTATTCAGCATTCCAAAGTTTATGTTGATTTTCGAAAATCTAGCCATATTGCAATGCAAAAAGTGTAGCTCATGAAAGGTGATATGGGGCGTATCATCATCATATAATCCTCAAATTATCAAAAACCTACTTTACCTCACGTGTGCTACAGATATTCTCTCTAAAAACACCTTAACTAAGTTAAGATAAGCAACTGTGTGTGACAACCAAAATAAATTTAAATATTGGCCACGCCGCTCAGACAACCACTGCTGGGACACTCATCTAAGCTGCAGAAAACCTGCCACCCTGAAAAACCACCATGTGCAATCCAACAACCTCAACACTATCACCCCCTGCCCCACACTCCTTTCCCGCAGAGCTTTTAATCTAATTCACATACATTTCAACTGGTTACAGGGTTCAATGACTCTTCTCAGGCTACCAATTCACTCTGCTTGAAGAATTTTTACTCTGCTCTAACGACTAAGTACCTTATTGACTAATATATTTCTAGTAATATCTGTGACTTATCTCGACTTGTGTGTGCGTAGCCCTGAATTTCCAGCAGCAACTCACCTTGGTAAATCGGAGTAGGGCTCACATCCTGCTTGAGAGCAAACAATCTCACTCGAGCCTCGAACTGACGTGTGGTCCTACTGTCTCTCAAATAAGGAGAACTTCATTTGTTTTTGAACACTTTTCCTTTTCCCATGACTTATAAATGATTAGATCCAATCAATTGAGCAAATCTGTTTATAAAACTTCTGTGAAACTAGAACTAGATATGTGTGAATCAGCACAATGCAGGGGATTGATCACATAGCAGAAACATCTGGCTGCCGTGTTACCAGCAACCAGGAATACACATCAAACTAGATCGCGATCTTACACATCAGGTGGAATTAAGTGAAAAAAGATCTGGATTCCATTACTATATATCCTTAAATTTCCATTGCGAGTAAACAGTTAATTAAAAATGTAATCAATTCAATTTATATTTATCAAATACCTGAGCCATGTGTCATGTTTCAAAATCGAACCCTTAAGTAATCACACCAATATAGACAGCCTGATAGCTTCATGTCATGTTGTTTGGGCAGCATCGACTTTTTTATTTTGACTCCCTGTTCTCGAAGTCACAGAAGTATACTAAGTCTCTCCTCTTTCAATGCTCTAGGAGTGGTTGATCTTGGTGAAAGAACAGTTTCTCCTTTAGTCCTCAACTATAGCTTGTGTGTTCATGAGGTACCTGGTGGTGCTGCTTTCGTCCTCAGAATCCCTAGTCGTTGATGTCTCCATTGGTGTACATGAACTCTCTACAAGGTGAAACATTTGAGGAGGGGTTTTACTCCCTCAAGATAGCTTCTTTAAGGCAAGGGCTTTTCGTCCCTACCTGGAAGGTCTGCACTCATTCATGTGGTATAATTGCAAACGCTGTGATCGGGTTGGATGATCGGGTTTGTTCTTAGGATCAAGAGATATGGTCAAGCAAAGGTGAACTTCGGAGTGGTCTCAGAAGTGCAGCATTGACTGGAAGGGTGTATAGTTACTTTTCGCATTTGAGTTTGATGAATAGTTTGGTTCTTTCGCGCTTACAGAATCCAACGCATGAAAAGTTCTTTTGCCAGACAACTATTAAGAGTGCATCTGTTCAATACTTTAATGCAAGTTGCAGGTACTTGTTGAAACATATCCAAAATGGTAGGATGGCTTTCATTGGTGAATTTTCATTGGTCTATCCAGTGATTTTAACAAACAGAGATATGCAGGTACGTGTCTGAGCCACTTCTTAGTGTAGAGGTGGGGGAATCTCCAGTTTTCCTATATTAGAGCCTCAGTAAGCTCCATCTTTTGAAATTCTTGACCCGATGGCCAATCCGTCCAGGGTATACCAGGTCAGAGTGGTCGATGTCAGAGCGAGGCATATGCCAGTGGTGTGTGTTTTCCTATGACCACATTGTGACTCGTGGTGGACCTGGGCAAAAAAGCAGGAAAGTTTCGCTGATGTGCAGGGGAAAAACGTGTACATTAGCAACATTCGTTTTTTCTGTAGCATTGTCAAGACTTCTGGCGGGATGGCAGGCTGCTCACCAGCTTCTAAATGAGCCCTGGGAATCTTGATCGAGTGAGTTACACCTTCTTTTGAACTTCCTGTAAATTTGAAGCAACAGTATTGCATTGACCTTCTCTTCTGAGACGTTCCAGGACCGTGGGGAAGAAAAGACTACCCTAAGGGTGCTCAACTGAAGGCTCATAGGGTTGGGTTGAGAGTGACCACCTAGGTGGAACTGGCTCTTGTGAACGTGTAGGAGGCTGCTGAATGTGTTCAACGTAGTTTGATTCAAATGGGGTTACCACACACAGATCTACTGAAGAGAGTTTATTGTGATATAGGAAGAATTTGCTCTTCCTTTTTCTTGATGTAATTTTTTATTTTTTCATTTGAAACATCCGGAGGGAGAATGGCGGGTAGTGCAGAGTGGCGATAGCTTTTCATGTGCATGTCTGCCTAGGCTGATCAGTGCCTGTCTCTCTTTATCTGCAGGTTACACAGTCACATCAGCAGTGACCAGGAAACATGCCAGGGTGTACGTGGCGGGAGCACCCAGGTTCAACCACACTGGCAAAGTCATCATTTTTACAATGCACAACAACGAGAATCTCACCATTCATCAGTCCCTGAAAGCAGAGCAGGTAATATGGGTACAGAGACACACCTATAACATGAGGAAGGTGACATCTCTGTAACACTGGCATGGGGCAAACGTGTGTCTATTATACGTGAGGGTCAGATTTGGAACCATTCTTGTTCCATATGGCAAGGGGCTCTGTGCATCCATGTAATTCACAGATAAGGGCTCAAGTCAGTGGCATCCTTCCAACACTCACACAAATTGGCATGATATCATCTTTGTAGCAAACTGACAAGCGGCATGGCGCTAGCCCTAAAGCTAAAGGGCAAGGGTCACACTGGTGATGAACAGAATGCAATTCCTAGTACTTATGCATCCTTATAACAAAAAGGAAAAAGAGACCATTGTATAATACACTAAAGTGGCCTCGAGAGAGGCTTTTAAAACTCTGACCGTGGGCGCAATGCCAGCCCTCTAACATAGGAAAGGAGACCCTCATATATTACAGTTACATAAAAAGGCAACACATTGCAACTCCTGTAACACACAGGGAAAGTGCAAGGATATGCCATTTTGACACGAGGCACACATTGAAACCTGCAACATACCGAAGGAGGCCATGTCTTCCCTATGGTGCTCAGAGGGTGTACGCAGTGCCATCCCTAAATCTCACTGTATGGGAAAGAGTGGTATCCAGTGACAGACAAGTAAGTGGAATGGTGCCATCCTTGTCACACATGCTAAACGAAAATGTGACATCCCTGTAAAACATTTAAAAGAGGAACGGTACAACTCGGCACGTTGACATTCCAGTAAGACATAGGCAAGGGGTACAGCACCAACCCTATTGCACAAAGAAGGGAGCAGTATACCATCCCTTTAGAAGAGAGAAATGGGCATGGCACCACCTTACAACACATGGAAGAGGGCACGCTGCCATCACTATAACATACACAGGGCTGCTAGGCACCATCTGCAAGGAGCACATATCTAGAGGGTTGTATGATACAACCACGCTTTCCTTTCCCACGCATTCCTTAACAACGAGGGCGGAAGGACAAATGCGTTTGAAGAACGCATTTCATTTACAACGCAAGTCGTTACAACAACTTCCCTTACGGGGGCACTTGACTTTGGAATAGTATAATTTACTATTCCAACTCCAGTCCCCGCAACAGTACGGAAAGCGTTGGACTTACGTAACGACTTGCATTGTAAATGGAATGCGTGGTTCAGACGCATTCGTTGTTCCTCCTGTGTTGCAAAGGCAACGTGTTGTTCGGCAGTCATGGTATTTGCTGTTTACCCTCTACAACACACAAACAAAAATATCGGGCCATCTCTGTAACAGATAAAGGGCACACAGAGACATCCATGTAGTTTGTAGTCAAAGGGCCTTCATCATTTATCCAGTCCACTGAGGGGAGCACACTGACATCTGATCCATGCATTTACTTATATTGCTTCTGTAGAACGGTTTGATACATTCACCACTTTCTCTGGGAGACTGTTCACTAGATCAAATACCTATCTCTTTATTGATTATCATTACATTCATTGCCTCCCCGAGAAAGCTGTTTCACACACCCACCACCTCTCCAGGGGCTACTCCATGTTTTTGCCTCTGGCTATTAAAGGCTGTTCCATACGTGAATCTGCTCCCCTAGGAGACTACACTAGGCATACATAATTCCTGTAGGAGATTTTACACACATTCATTTCCTCTTTCAGTACTCTGTTTTCTGCATCCACACTTTCTACTGGAGTCTCTCCACACATCCACAATCTACTCTGGGTGTGGTGAATTCAGCAGTCACCTCGACTGACAATTTTCAATGACTCCACCACTTCGTCTGAGGGCTGTTCCACACATCTACCCAATTTCTTAGGCTCTGTCTTCCATCCACAGTCGTTCGTTAAATTAACGAAAGCTTCCTGGAATGCCTTTTAATCTGTAAAGATATTTTCAGTGCAGTCAATGTAGTGTAGTTAATGCAGTGCACTTAGGTGTGCTAGGCTTGCTCCAGAGGCATTCGTCTGCAGTGCACATGCAGGAAGCACCTCACAGGAGCCAAAGACTGCCGAGTCGCTTCACGGTAGCTCCAGTGTCTTCATGCCCCACTGACTGGTCTATTTTCTGTTTTTCCTAGATTGGATCCTATTACGGAAGTGAAATTGACTCTGTTGACGTTAACGGCGATGGGATAACAGACGTCCTTTTGGTGGGAGCTCCCATGTACTTCAGCGAGGGCAGAGAAAGAGGCAAGGTGTATGTGTACATCTTAAGAGAGGTAATCCAAATGCCTCTCGCCTATTTGCTGTGGAGCTTTTGACATTATGCGGAGGGTTAGCAAAATGTTTGCGTGTATCAATGGAAGTACATGTTCAAGCTTATCGGAGATTTTGGATGCTCCGAGGGCTGAGGGTTGTTTGTACATCGGTTCTGTAACATTAGGTGTGTTTTTGAGCTATTTTTCTATACTGAGCTGAAACCTCACTGAGAAACAAGGAACCGACAGTCACATTCGTTGTTAGCACAAGATCGTTGAAACTTAAAGTTGTTTTCTAGGTGGATAACTAAAATAATTTTTAGGTAGCTTGTTTAAGATACTGGTGCAATGTGCCAACATATAAACCCCCTTTTGCGGAATATTTGAAGGGCCAGGAACAGGTGAATTGTAGGAATGTCTGAAAGTTGGAGCTGTGGTTGATGATGGAGCCTGGGTAGGGTATTCTAATCGTGCTGTATTGTTGTACTGTGCCATAGGTAGTTTCTTGTACAGCGGTTGACAGCATGAAGGGACTTTCAAGCCAATGCAGTCTGATCAGCTTTTGTTTGGCGTTTTGTATTTTGTTTTAATTTGGTGTCATACATATTATCATCTTGATTTGGTGTTATATAGATTATCTTCTTAGATGGGTGTGATATGGTGTATTGTATTTTATTGACACATAGGTTATCATCTTGGCGTTGTGCCATATGTATTATTACTTTGTTTGGAGCGTGGTGTATTCGTGTCTTAGCAGATGGTCTTAGAGGTTGTCTTTTTAAATTGGTGTGATGCAAGTTTTCATTTTGTTTTTGTGTTCATAAAGTGTATATTATGACCTGGACTTGGTGTGATGTAGATTGTCATTTTGGTTGATGTCATTTGTTCTGTTACCTTCATTTGAAGTTATGATGTTTTTGGTGTGATGTAATGGAGGTTTTTGTCTTCTTTTGGAGCTATGTGTTTCGTCTGTGTTTATTGCACATTGTATATCAGTTGAAGAGCTCGCCTGCAACTTCGAAGCAGGTTGTGTCTCCGCTCCATGAGCAGAAGCCTGTCTTCCAGTTCCCTAGGCGATGAAATCTGTTTTAGGATTCTCTATGGAGAAGGTATTCTTTAAATGGTGTGGTTTTTGGAAAGTTGAATCTTGAGGCTAAGTGGGTCTTTTGTGATTATGTAGGTGTTATGGTCCAGGTGGGTATTTTTTAACTCTGCAGTTGGAGTTAGGTTCATTTTAAAGGTATGAACGTGTTGATACAGGAGCTCCACATATCACTGGCCCACATGAAGTGCAGTGCACTATGTATAATGATTGCTGACAAGAATCTATTTAGGGTGGGGCGGATTTCTATTGGTGAGTTCTTAGTCTGTTTTGTTTTATGCTGAGTAGACATATTTGTTTATGGATATGGTCTCTTGCTTTTCTGTGGCACCTGCAATCCTTTGAGAATATAAGTATACATTTGAGATTTGCTTGCTAGTGTTGATCTAGTCTTGTGATTTGATGCTGACTTAAGAGATGCTTTTTCCAGCTTTTGGTCTAAATGTTATAGTCTTGGTGAACCGCAGGAATATGGTGGGGCCTGACTTGTCATCAATTAATGAGAGCAGATGGGTTCCATGTAGTGTTATGGTACGTTTCAAGGACGTTAATTGGGGTCTGATGTTGGTCAGAACACATTTGCATAGTGGGATAGTTGTGCATATGGTGGTTTGAAGACTGGATTGGACTGAAGATTGTGTGATGCGCTGGTGTGGTGTTGTCTGATCTGGAGGCTTTTGGCACTATGGTCCTCATTATGAGGAGTAGTATTCCACTCAGAGTGCTAGCATGCCAGGGATACCGCCCGGGCCATTACAATTCGCACAATGTCTCCGAACCCGCTAGTTCCAGAGACACCAGGCCTGGTTTCAATAGTGCCCGGTGCACCTTATAACAGGTGCGCCGGGCACAAAAAGGGAAAATGTTCCCTATTACATGGAATGCACTGCCCCCAGGGTAGCTGCAAACTCACACTGCCCCCAGGGCAGCACATTCAGGTGAAAAACAGAGTGGCTGCTTTGAAGCCGCTCCATGTTTCACTGTGCAGGCGGCAACCCGCCTGCACTTTTAAAGGGGATTACAGATCCCCTTGCAGGCAGGTGCAGTGAGTGACTGTCCCCGCCTGCAAGGAGATGTCTGTTGGGTTCATGGGACCCCCTTTTCCCCATCTAGAGAGCTGCAATTAGGGGGCGCACTGTCAGTGCGCCCCTGATAGCTTCTTAGGCTCGGCGCCCGCATCTATAATACGGCACGGGCACAGAGGCAAAGGGATTCCCTCATTTGCATGGGGCCACGCCCCCATGAAAATTATAGAAACGTCCTTTGGAGATATTGCTAGTGTTTTATGTGCACCAGCACTATCGGTATTAGTGAAGGGGTCACACAAGTGTCTGCGCCACTTCTGTAATACCAAAGTGCCCCCAGGGCACTTCCATAATACAGCCCCAGGTGAAACGGCTGCAGAGGCAGGGCAGGAGCTGCAGGAAGGAGCACAGATTGGCCCCCACCCAACCCCTGCAGTACCACCGAGGAGCAGACAATGCATCTCCTGTCCTAATCCTACCCTGACCTTGCCTGCTCTTAACCTCCCAAACCAACTTTCCTTGTCGACTTCACCGACCCCTCCCACTGACACCTTCAGCCAGCTCTGAGTAGGTGGAAAATTTCAACAGATTCGTTTTCAGAATCTGGGAAAAAACATGGAATTAAAGCTGGTATTCCCAGTTCTGTGTGGCCAGTCCCCATTCTGAGGACAAAACTCGTAATTGCTGGATTTTTGGGCAGGATTACCAGGTAAAATGAGGCATCCCAGTGCTGGTATTACCACACCAAAATCCATCAAACTCGTAATTAGGACTACATTTATTATTTTACTTATGGTTGAGGGAGTTGGTACATCACAGTGTGTTTGTTCATGTGGAATCCTGGAGTATGCAGGTTGGCCAATGTAGACTGGGGCATATGAGTATGTTATATACTATGACTGCTAGCAGCAAGTTAGGTATTGACAATGATTGAGGTGGACAGAGGGCTGGCATGGAGATACTGTGGCACTGTAGATTCCTTGAAGGGTTTGATTGGTGTGCTGATTTGATAGAATAACATGAAAAACCCTTTGAAGTGATGCAATTTCAAGTTGCGTTGTCAGTAGTGTGGGCCAAGGGGTTGGCGTTTGGCTGCCCTGGGAGTGTGGCTGAAGTATTCAGGTAGCCCATCTTGGTTATATTGGGTGTTGGAAGGTAGGGAGAGGAAGGCATGAGGCAGCATTGAGTGGAGATCTGGATGGACTGGTGCTATAGACAGCTGGTTTCCTGTGACTAGTGATATGGTGTGATCATGGTGGGGATTCTCATGGTAGACAAGTATATTACGTTTTGTCACTTTGTACTAATTAAAGAATCCTTAATAAGGTGTGGCATGCCGAACTTACTTTAAAATATGGAGAGTTGTGTTGTGAGGGGCATGTTTCTGAGTAAGGTAGGAGTGAGGTTAGTGGGGTGAAAGTGGTTTAAGGTCTTGGGAGATGTACATGGCAGCGGGCTCACATGGGGCTCATGTAGTGTGTCAATAGCAATGAGTATCCGGGTAGTAAAAAGCTGATTCACTTCTTTGCCTTTTGAATGTTTCCTTTTCGGTCTTGACCCCATCATGTGATGGAATGTTGAATCCTAAAAACTTAGTTTCTTGATTATTTTTAGTATTTGAGTTGAATCGTCCTGGATCTCTATGCCAGCTCGCTGCTCCATCTATTCCAGATATGACAGGCTTACCATCGTTTTTACAGTCCCATTCACCCCAAAACGGCAACGTGCTGTGTATCCATGTGGTACCTTCCTTAGTACAGGCTTGGTGTACTGTGCTGATCTCCTGATCTCATTCAGTCTTGCAGGAACCAGAGTGTGCCTCACTGTGCCTGATGGCAGAGCCCAGGTGGTTTGATACATTTACCTGAGCCCTTACAGCTATTGAGGTGATAGACTGTGTCCTCACACTAGTTTCCTGAGCTAACCAGCACTAGCTGTGACTGGTAATGTGTCAACCCAATGAGCATATCCAGTCCCAAAATGTCTTGCTCTGCATCCTTTGCCAGTCCACTAAGCCCAGCTAGTTCTAGAGGCGACAGCATCTGTGTCCTGTCTCAGCCCCCTGAATCCATCCGGTCTAGAGTGCAAGTCTCTGTATCCTGGGCAGATCCTCCCGTCCCATCCAGTCCTAAAGTGCAAGGCTCTGTCTCCTTTGCTGATCTTCCTTTCTCATCCAGGCCTAGAGTGTAAGGTTCTGTACCCTGCACTGGTCCTCAGTCCCACCCATTCCTATGCATCTCGGTGTCAATTCTCTGGCCCTATCTAGGTCTAGTTATGACAGGCTGGGCACCCCTAGGCCACTCCCCAGGCCCGTCTGGCTCTAGAAGTGACAGGCCCTGCATTCCAGTGCTAAATCCCTAAGTGTATGTGGCTCTCGAGGTGGCATGCTCTGTATGCCTGTGCCATCCCCCTCAGCGCTTTATTGACATTATTTCTACCTCAGTTCTAATGATTTCAGCACCACCCAACAAACATCTGAATTCCGCGGTAGGCGGAAGGCCAACCACAGTAGCTGTGACCCCCAAGGTATTTCTGTTTTCTATAAAACAATGTTAACCCATATGGAATCCCAGGTAACGCACAGATGGAGAAGCCTTGATGGCTTATTGCTTGCAGGTTTCTGTACTTTATGCCTTTAAAAGCAATGGTGTAATTTCCTCTACATCTTAAAAACCTTTTGAAGTGAAAGGGTGAAAATAAGCTCCCTTTGATGTGAGCTCTATTGTTTCCAATGTATTCCCCATCACTAGGAACCTGCAGTGTTTTCTCTGGTCTTCCTTCAACATGTTGGCACCAGGCGAGGATCTGTGTGGTGTGTATTATTGGCAAGGATTGGGCGCCTCTGGAGTACAGATGCCATTTACAGACCATAGCCTGTGTTTCCCAATCTGTTTTCAAAGCCATTGCTTACAGGAGTCTACGCCCCTCTGTAGCAGACTATGCAAAGTCTGGAATCAATCTTCATTAGACAGAGAACGAACTCAACTTATTTCTGATTTTTGTGAGCATTGGCCTAGTCAAGAAGTCTTTGTTACTCGTTTGTTAAGACCAGATGAAGACCATTAACACACTGAATCGGATGGACAGGGGTAGCAAGAAAACACATCTGAAAGAATTTTGAGGACTTTTATCTGATGCTCATAGAAAGCCATATCCTAGCATGGAACTGTGATCAGGTGCGAGGTCCTGGAAAGCAGGACACTGATGCAGAGTCTAGGGAAGAAAAATACAAATCCAATACAAGGAAGTTCTGATCCAAATCACGAGAGAGCGCGAGAGAGAGTTCCAACCATAGCATGATACAAATGAATAACTGGTGCCAATAAGCCAAAGAGTAGTTGCCAGTAATCCAGTTCATAGCAAGTGAGCAAAGAGATTGGCACCTTTCGTTGTGAAGCATCGCTGCTGTCTGAGAGCTGGCCTATATAGATATTAATTCAAAAGATATCTTCTATGTAGGTGTACCTCAGACTGGGCTTGCTGGAGGTTATGGCACATCAGAGCTAAACCCCTATTGGCATTCATTGGTATCTGACACACCCCTGCCATCCTGCCTCAGGTTCCTGGGGTTGTTGGTGAGGTTGCCTTTGTCCACATAACCAAGCCGATCTGCTTCCAGACCAAGTGCATCGCTGCTGCCTTGCCCAGAAGCCACATTTTAAGGTTGGAAAGATGGGTCTGGTCTTGCTCCTGGGCCCTAATACCGGAGGAGGCAAGCTTGGTTGAGGTGCTGGGCATCTGTGCAGGGACCAGAGGTACAAGAACATCAGGGACTGTGGTTGCTGTTGAAGGAATGCAAAACACAATACAGGGTACCATTTATTAGAATGGGACATGGCTTTATTCAACGTTACTCGTTATTGAAACAAATATTTACAAACTAAGTTACTTAGCATGGACAACTGCATTTACACTTATGACCCATTCAGTGGAAGACAAGGGAAGTGGGTGAAGGTGGGGTGTGTGGTAAAATGATAAAACAATTTATTATACATAATTAAACAAATCTATTTTTTATAAAAATCCATCAGTCATATAAATAGCATCATATTTACAGTTCTTACATGGGTGTTTGAGCCAAAATGATGTTTATGGGATCCGTAGAGCCAACAGCTACTCATAGAGTGTCCCCGCGCTATAGTAGGCATAGATCCTTGAAGTAGTGGAGTTAAAACGCAGAGCAGAGAAAACATCTGCAGGCTGAACCACATGAACACTGCGAAGAATTCATCAGGGTGAACTTTCAGTGCGGCATCCAGCCAGTCTTGGTACAAACAGTGTTTTCTTGTAGTTATATATAATATATAATTATGATTTGCCAAACTGGTCATTACAACACACTTGGCTTTTGTTTCCCCAGGTAATGGCCTTTGTTAGACAGAAATCTCAGGTCCATTTCTTCAGGAGGTTTAGAGGTGAGAGGCTGTAAAGCCAGAAGAACCAAGAGATAATTATTTTGAGAAGCTGTGCAACCCACTAGATATTTAGGGGATTATTCAGAGCTCGACAGGCTGTACTCTGTTCCGATAGTGCAGAGAAAGCATGTATTCTGATACCCTGGTGGATTACAGCCCGCCATATTTAGAGCTCGCCACTAGCCCGGCTGATAGCTACATGCCTTTGGAGGATCCACCTGTCAGGATCTCTGGTAAAGACTGGTGGCAGGGTAAACAAAAGAAAGAGAATATTGGTAACAGGGCTGCCCTAGATCACACAGGAAGTCAGGGGAGAAAAAGGGATCCAGTTGGGAAGCGCTGCACAAGATAACAAGAATATCAAGGCTCAGAAAGAACAGGCACTCAAAATGAATTCAGCATTTTGAATAAATAACACCTAGGATGTACAAAACATACACATAGCAACATAAACAATAGAGGGAATGTGGTGTAACACACTGAGGAGCTCCTTACTGTCAGACTGAAGCTCAGTAAGTTCTTCACCCACAATTGCTGTTACAGATACTGACTGCAAATTCCTACATATATGATATATATGCAAAGGCATATTCTGTGGGGCTTATACCTTTGGTGATACCTAAGCACTCCATAGAGATATGGGATTTGGTCTGAGATGTTATGCCCGGTGCAGTTTTTATTACGGAGACTTGGCTCAATGAGAACGCCTTACTCGACATAGCAGTGTCTCTGCCACTAAACTACAAGATTTTAAAATGCAATAGAGCAGGACGTCAGGGTGGCGGCAAAGCCATTATCTTTAAAGATATGTAGACCTGCTCTACAGAAGGTAGCTCCTCGTCAGATGATATTGAATGGCTTGCTTTCCACCTGGCATTAAAGGATAAGAGGCTATTGAGTGGCACCACTGTTTATTGACCGCCGGGCTATAATGCTAAATGGGCAGACAGGCTCTTCACATGGCTTGCTCCGCTTATGTTGAACCATTCTAGCTATATTTTAGTTGGTGACTTCAACCTACAGTTCAAAAACTTAGAAGACCCACTGTGTAAACAGTTAAACAAAGATATTCTCATCCTACAACTGGCTCAAATGATTAAGGGCCCCAAACATTCAGCAGGGCACTTCCTTGATCTGCTCTTCTCAAATTTTAACAACATAAATGATATTGAAATTTCTCCACTATTATGGTCAGATCATTTCTGTATTAGCTTTTCTATTGTTCTCCCTCTAACCCAAAACTCTACCTCCAAATATCCCAATCTTCCCAAAAGGCCTTGAAGAAAAATCAGTGTTGGCATTTTACTAAAGCTCAATACAGCCTTCACGGCTGCTTTAGACTCCTGCGCTCCTTCGAAATCAAATACTTCTTGCAGCTCGACACCATCGGAAAAATGGCATTCCTCTGAGCTGAGAATTGAGAAAAGGAAATGTAAGGCGGTCAAAAGAATAGGGAGGCACTCCAAAAATTTAGCAGACCGACTGACGTATAAACACCAACGAAACAAATACTATAAACAGGTTAAAAAAGGAAAGAAAAAGTACTTCATTAAAAGGCTACATGATAATAGTGGCTCCTCGAGGGAGCTGTTTAAAATCGGGAAAAAATGATCCCAACCAGTATGCTTGTCTCAAATCATTACTCCTTCACCACATCACTGTGAGGCCATAGCCAACTATTTTTCTGATAAAATAGAGACAATATATGCTACTTTTGGACCGCAGCCCACCTTTGATTACCTTCCAGATGCCTAGACGGGCCCCTACCCCGGAGCCAAAGCCCACCTAGGCAACTTACCTGAATCACTAAAGAGCAGGTGGAGAAAACCATGATCGAAATTAAATCAGGTTCCCCACTGGATCCCTGTCCCCATTTTATTTTTTCTCTCCTATCACCTATCCTGAGGGTCCATCTGACCGAAATCTTTGACTTATCTCTGAAAACAGCTGCATACCCGGACCAGTGGAAGCAAGCCTTATTCCTTTTGTTGGCTAAAACAGCTGGACTAGATGTATCCACGTTATCAAATTACTGGCTCATCTTATTGCTGCCATTTATCGCTAAAGTCTTTGAGAATCTGGTCAATCTCCAATTGACAACTTCTTGGAAGATAATAATCTTCTTGACCTTTCTAAGACAGGCTTTAGAGCAAACAATAGTACGGAGAGTACCTTGCTTGCCGTCTTGGGTAATGTCAGGCTGGAGGTTGATCTGGGCAACTGAAAACAAGGCTCTTCCCTGACTGATGCATTTGTTTGTTTCGCCCCCTGCTGCTACCCCGTCGACCATAACATTTGGCAGTATCAGCGCTGTGATATCCCTTTGGGATGATTGTTAGCGCTCTACAAATACTATAAAATAAATAAATGTTATAAAAGTAATCTAAAGACAACACAGTGGCTGGAAAATATGCCAAGGTTTTAAACTATGCCAATGTATCTTGGAATCCACACAGGAACACGCAAAAGTGTAACAGCAAGGATGGAGGGTCATTGTTAAAAAATGACATCAGAACGTCTGCCCTAAATAGGGCGGATAGTCTAAGGTGTGCAGCTGCAGAGCCAGCAGAGGCACGTCCAGCAGAAACATGACAGTCCATCTAACTCCAAATAGAGCTGGCGGACTGTCAAATTGGGGTAAGGATACTACAGCACATCTTTAGTGGAGTACCCAGCCCGCCAAACTCAAAATAACCCCCATAGTCTCAAAGCTGTGGCACGAACAAGAATATCAGGAATTCAAGCATGAAACCTTGTCCTAAACATCTTGTCCCCTGTTGTTACCCACTGACTTCACAAGTTAGATACAGACCCATTGAAATTCCAGGATCTTTATGGGATCACAGAACTTCATTTCAAACCCTAATTTTAACATCTGAAATCAAAGTGATTCCAGTGATGGAGGAATACTTCCAAGGAGACTGGGCAAAGGAATTGGTGAATTCTATTGGTCACTTCCCTGCAAAAACCCTTCCTCGTAAGACCAAGCCTTTCAACTTCCAGACTCTCTGCCAAGGATGCTGAAGAGCTTTCCCTGACATATGAGGTGGCTGAAGCATTAGGGAAAGGACACTGGAAACTACCAGGAAGCACCCTGCTTCCTGAGGCTGTGTTAAATCCAAAGAAATCCAAATGTACATGTAAGAAGAGCGTTTATTAAAGACGGCACAGTACACTTCAGCAGCCAGGTTCCCAACCACTCTGAGTAAGCGTTCTAAGCAGAACAGTACAAGAGTGTGGAACTGGCATGAGAGAATCAAATATACACAGATCATTTAAAGGGGAAAACATACAGAATATATAGCAAATATCCATGCACAAATTATAACACATCTCCCTTCCTAACAGTAATAAAATAAAGAAAAACTAAAACTAAGGAAAAAAAACAAATCAAACATAATCCATGAATTTACGAGGACCCCGTCTAATACGAGTTTCATTCTTAACTATAGATGCCACCAATACTTCTCGACCTTCCAGGTGACGAGCACAATGAGTTTGTGTTCCTGCCTTCCCCTCACTCCTGGCCACCCTCCTGACATTCCACACCTTCCCATCCTGCGTGACAACACTGTTAAGGTTTACTTTGACTACTCATACAGGTTTCCCACACCTGGAGGCCCCTTTGACCAGTACTCCTGGTTTGCGAATCCTGACCCAATTACCCACATGAAAATTAGGCTGTTTGACTCTCATTTTAGCATCATAGGCATGCTTAACCTTACTCTGCATCTCTTTCACTCTTAATGTCACACCCTCCCTAATTTCTTCACAGTCATTCCCACTTTGCCTTCTTTTAAACCACCATGGGCGCAGTTTAGAAACTGGTTCCCTACCTTTGAGTAACTTGAAGGGGCTAACCTCAGTGGTGGTATACGGTGTAATGCGGTGGAGCCATAACTTCTCTCTCAATATGTCTTTCTATTCTGCACCAAAACCACGCGCCCACATAACATCCTGTTTCAAAATTCGGTTGAACCTTTCAATTTGACCATTCCCTTGAAGTTCATAAAGGGCAGTGGTGACATGACGAATATTGGAGTATTTAAGGAAAGCCTATATCTCAAGAGACCGCAATTGTACACCATTATCAGTGATGAGGACTTCAGGAAACCCCTCTCTGGCAAATAATTCCTTGACGAATTTGATCACACTTGCGGTGGTGACTTGTAGCACAAACTTCACTTCAGGCCACTTCGATTGATAATCGACGAGCACCATGGCAAACCTGCAATCTGTGGCAGAAAATTTAAAGGACCTGATATGTCAAACCCAACTTTCTGCCAAGGATATTCTGGCCAATCAACAGGAATCAAAGGAGCAGGGCTCACCTTTAACATCTTTTCGCTATTAGCACACACATCACATTCCCTAACTACCCTTTTCACCATCCTATCCAAACCTGTCTTCCAGAAAACGGTCCTTATGAGCCTTTTCATAGATGACATACCCAAATGTCCCTCATGTGCCACTGACAAAATATGATCTCTCAAAGACACAGGTAGTATACACTTCCCTTCCTTGAAGATCATGTCACACTCAAATTCCAATTCTCCCAACATTTTCCAATAAGGAAACAATTCCGCTGAGTTCTCTCTCTTGGCCGGCCATCCTTCTCTCACATAATCCACAACAATCCTCAGCAGAGAGTCATTCTCCATGGCATCCTCCCCACATCTCCTCAATAATATTTACAAATATGTCAGATACAACCTCTGCTATGCTAGCTGTCACCTCGAAATCATTCGTATTGTCAACCTCCTCATCCATATTACAGGGTACTCTGGACAAACAATCCGCTGTGATGTTTTTCTTTCCTGGCACATACACCACCTGAAAATTGTATTCCTGCAACCTAGACATCAACCGTGCAATGCATGCAGTGACCTTTTGGCCCCCTCCAGGGGATAAGATGGCAACAAGGGGCTTATGGTCAGTTCTTAATGTGAAGCGAGACCCCCATACATAATTCCAAAAATGTTCCACAGCCCACACACAAGCCAGTAGCTCCCTCTCTATGACTGCATAGCGTCTCTCAGTGTCGTTGAGAATGTGGGACGCAAATTTCACATTCCATTCCTCTTTACCAGATTGTTGTGACAATACACTTCCCAGCCCATAGAGACTTGCATTCACAGTGATGATGCAGTTCCTGTTCACATGGAAGAGGTTTCAATGTAGGCGCCTCCATCCTCTCTGGTTTGATGTGATCAAAGGCAAGCTGTTGTCTTTCTGTCCACAGAAATTCCACGCTCTTCCTTGCCAGTTCCCTCAATGGTTCCATCTTCATAGCAAAGTCTTTTATAAACTTGCTATAGTACTCACACAGACCTGAAAATGAGAGTAACCTTTCCTTTGTGTCAGGTGCAGGTGCTTTTAAAAACCACCAATAAGAGATTTTTTGGGTATAACTCCTTCTTTGGACTAGGTATGCCCCAAGTAGTCTACAGATTTACAGTAAAGTTTACACTTGTTCCCTTTGAGGGTCAACCCATGTTATTTAAACACCCCACACACTTGCTTCAGATGTTCTGAATGCTCACACACATCCTTAAAGAAAATGAGAATATCGTCTAGGAAACATTTAACAAATGCTTCCATTCCCTTGAATATGTGAACCATCACTCTTTGGAAGATGATACCGCTGATGCGAGGCCAGACGTCATCCTTTTAACTGGAACAAACCTTGTGGGGTAATGAATGCAGTCAAACACCTGGAGTCTTTGGCAAGCTCAATCTGGTGATACGCAGATCGAAGATCTAGCATAGAAAATATTGTGGCACCCCCTAACATACTCACATCCTCATTAATATTCGGTAACGGGTGGCAATTCACCACTATGCTAGCGTTGAGAGCTCTGAGGTCAATGCATAACCTCAAAGTTTTGTCTGCTTTCCATGCTAAAACAATGGGAGAAACCCATTCCGAAGGTTCTACCTCTTCTATAACTCCCCATTCAACATTTCATTTCATTTCATCTAAAATGCACTTGACCTCCTCCCTCATACCACAATTTTTGTTTCACAGGTTGTGCCCCTTGCTTGAGCTTTATGCGATGGGTATATCCATTCAGTCTACCTAACTTTTCAGAAAAAACCTCAGGGAACTCAAACTCAATCCCTGCAGCACAGTCACTTCCACTAATAACCAACACAGGTTCCTTGCTGGGAGGATTGAGTATGATGACCAGCTTCCCTTGGTCTCTCCAACTCTTTTCTTAGCCACGTACAATTTGATATGCGCTCCTCTTCCTTTAAATGATATGCCTGCTGCACGATAACCCATAAGATCAATAATAGACCCATCAAAACTCTGAGCTACTACGTCCGAGCCCTTTAAATCTACTTTTGTGACAACTCCCTTGAACTTCTCCTGGAAGTCGTTCTCATTAATAATAGTCCATGGGTACTCCGAGTCTGCCATGAGTTCCAGTTCCTGGCCCAGAAACTGGACAGTGCATTTCGGAGGCTTCTTAACCTGCTCATTGTCATCACAGGAGTCACTAACCGACAACACAATCCCTTTTTCTTTCTCACCTCCGTTATCAAGACCGCAGGCACACATCACACATGAAACTTCTCCTGTACTAGCAGGTCTCCCTTTTACTGCACTTTTCCTTTTGTCATATTTGCAAACACAGGAAAAAAGGTCCATCCTACCACACTTTATACACTCCTTCCCAATAGCAGGGCACTGCATGGACGAAGCTCCACGACTGAAGCTTCCACACCTATAACAGGAAATGAAGTTGTCACCTCTCTTCCCTATTTGTATATATTTACAGGAAGGATTGACCACACAAACTTAATCCACAGCATTATCACTCTTAGTTCCGGCATCTTGTACCGACTTCATCCACTTTTCAGATTGTTCAAATGCTTTAGCTGTGGAAATAGTATTGTGAAAGCTAGGGTCTCCCAATACCCAAAATTGTTCTGTATTTTTTTACTTCTAACATTGACAGTAATCTGATCTCTGATCATTTCATCACAAATGACCCCAAAGTTGCAAATCGACAGTCAACGCTCTAAGAGCTGTTAAAAATCGTCAAACGATTCTGCATCACGCTGTTCTCTGGTGTAAAATTTGAACCTATTTAAGGCTATACTTGTAGTAGGTTTAAACCGACGTTCCATCCGTAACATAGCTTCCTCAAAACTGTTCAATTCCCCCCTTTCAGAATTTGACGTAAAGTTCTAAATATTGCCTGCCCCTCTGACCCAAAACAATGGAGTAATATACTTTTTTTCTTTCAACTTGACCATTCCCTTGAGATTCATAAAGGGAAGTGGTGACGTGACGAATATTGGCGTATTTAAGGAAAGCCTCCATCTCAAGAGACCCCAATTGCACCCCATTAACAATGATGAGGGTGTCAGGAAACCCCTCTCTGGTAAATAGTTCCAGCGCATGGAATCTTGTTTAAATAATTCAGATGTAATGCGGCGTGTACCAGCATGGAAAATACACCTACTGTATTTCTTCCTGTGTTCAAAATATATTCCTGGAATTGTGCTGTGCGCATCAGCGTGTAATAAGTACAGGCACAGATGCTGCCAGATATGAGGCAAAGAATAATGATAAAAGAGCAGCCATTCTCATAGGCGTTTTGAAGAAAGAAGTCTTGTAACGCTATGTGGTGAATGTAGATATAACACACGGAAGCCGTACTACTGGTAAGTTGAGTATTTATTTTTCCGTAAACTTCACCCACGACATGGAGCGTGTCTCCGGCATGAAGGTCGATCAGCAACTGACATTGCCCATCGAACCTATAGCCAGACACACTCCATGCACGGGCCAACATTGTTTAAACAATAACATTCTATTAAAGCATTGACGTAACATTGCCATTGTAATACAAACCCACTACATCACCTCCCTCCTTATCACAAAAAACAAATTAATATGTAACTAAATCCTTGAACCTAGCTGAAGCCCTTCTCACTCGGCCACCGTGACCAAAGGTGAGTGGGTTCACAGTTGAAGCACTCCCTATAGACCCACCAATGAACGGCCTTTCATTCTCAACATTAGGCCCGACCCTTACTTCTGGCTGCAGCCAATAAGTCCACCCACTTATACCTCCAAAGTGTCTTCCCTACGACTAATAATCTTAGCTTGTTCTTGTGTCACCTTCACCAACTGCCTTTTGTTCCACCATCCTTTTCTTTCCAAGAAAGCTGCACTCTTGCTAACCCTGCTAGCCTGAACAGGACTTGAAAATACAGAATTCACTTTCATAACTTTAATGGGTTTTTTGATCATTACCCAATCACCTACCGAAATTTCTTTGTCCCCCGAACAGTTTTTCCTGTCAAACTTTGCTTTCATGTGCAATTGCTTTTCTTTGACCTTGTCTGCAACCCCGCCAGCACTAACACATTCCTTTACCTTTTCTGACCTTTTCCTCCCTAACCAAGAAGGAAATAAGTCTGAGTGAGCCTTTCTGCCCCTTAACAGTTCAAAACGAGTGACCTCAGTGGTGCAATGAGGAGACGTACTATAATTACACATTTTCTCCTCCAGAAATTTTCCAACGTCCAAGCCGGAAGCGATTGCTGACTGGATTCCTTCCTTCAGAACCTTATTACCACGCTCCACGAGCCCATTAGAAGTAGATGAAAACAACGCCACCTTAATGTGTTTTATATCTTGCAAGTCCAAAAATGTACGCATCTTGTCAGACACAAAATGTGCCCCATTGTCTGTAACTAAAGCACAAGGAGCCCCTTCCAGCAAAAATACCTTTTTCAAAACCTGATAGTATTATCAATATCAGGTGATTCCACAAATTTATAATACATCCATTTTGAATAATAATCCATAGCCAAAATGAGGTATCTCATCTCATTTGGCTTCACATTATAAGGACCCGAAAAGTCCAACCCAACCTTTTCCCAAGCTGCCCCGGGAAACTGAGTCGTATGCAGAGGCGAGTATGCTGTCTTCCAGTGTTTGTCCGACAACAAACACTCCTCGCAACTATCCACCACATTTCTGACTTGGGAGTCAATGCCGAGCCACCAATAGTGTTGCCTAACTCCCATGCTTGTTTTGGTAACTCCCATGTGACCCTTGTGAGCCACTCTTATTATAGAATTTCGCAGATCAGCTGGCCGAATGAACTTGTCCAATGTTATCCTTCACAGATAGCTCATCTGCCACCTGAGCGAAATTTCCTAAATCCCCAGACAAATTTCCCCCCCATCGGGCTACATTTTACAAGAATATTCCATCATCTTGGATAGCACAGCATTATTCCTACTAGCCTCCCTCCATTCGTTCTCTTAAATTACCGAACTCCATTCTTCAATTGCATCCACCACCGCCACACATTCTACATCCTCCTCAACCAGATCTTCTTCATAATCCTTCTCCATTAGCATCCTGGACAAACAATCCGCAAGAAAATTCCTTCCTCCCGAAATGTGTTTCATTTAAAAATTATACTCCTGAAGCTTTGATACCAGCCTGGTCAATCTTGCTGACATATTATTGCCAGTAACCTTGCTAAAGATAAAAGAAAGAGGCTTGTGATCAGTGTAGATTACGAATTTGCAACTCCAAATATACATTTTACATTTTTGGGCTGCCCAAACACAGGCCAAAGCTTCTCGCTCGATAGTACTGTAGTGACGTTCAAACTGCTTAAGAGATCTTGAGGCAAAAGCTACCTTCTGTTCTCTGCCATTCACCTGCTGACTAAGTACCGCCCCCAAACCATTCATGCTGGCATCAACAGTTATGACTGAGGTGCAGTCATCTCGAAAAGCGTGGAGAGCTTGAGCCGAAACAATCAATTCTTTCACTCTTTAAAAACCTCATTCAGCTCCTCCGACCACAAAAACTTTTGGCCCTTCTTAAGTAATGCACGTAAAGGCTCCACAACCTGAGTATAGTTGACAACAAACCTGGCATAATACTCCGCCAGCCCCAAAAAGGAGCACAGGGTGTCTTTATCACGCGGTGCTCTTGCTTCTTTCAATGCCCTAACCACCGAAAAATTTGGTCTGATACCTGATTCGGATACCGTATGACCCAAGTATTTCAATTTGTTCACACCAAACTTGCACTTGTCCTCTCTTACAGTCATGCCATGTTCTCCCAAGATAGACAACACTTTTTTCACCAACTTATTATGTTCTTCCAGACTTTTAGAAAATATCAAAATGTCGTCCAGGTACGCCCTTTCATGTTCTGAAACAGTGTGTCCATCAATCTCTGAAAAACGCTGGCAGCCGATGCCAGACCGAAGGGAAGTCTAAGGAACGTGTACGCCCCAAACGGTGTTACAAAGGTAGTCAGTTCCTGAGACTCCTTGGACAATGGGACCTGATGGTAGGCAGACTTTAGATCAATCAAGGAGAACCATTTGGCCCCCCCAAATTCGCTAAACGTTTGTGGATTCTAGGAAGAGGGTGACAGTCCACCATACTGTTTTTGTTTAGGCCCCTGAGGTCCGCACACAACCTAATCTCACCAGTTTTTTTTCTAGCGACTACAATGGGAGCGACCCACTGTGATGACTCCGTAGGTTGTATTATGCCACGTGAACATAAATCCTCCAGCATAGACTTTAACTCACCTCTCACACTCAACTGCATGGGCGAACCTTATGTACAACAGGTTGAGCCTCAGGTAACAATCTAATTTTATGCTCCACACCTTTCACCAGACCCACCTGTTCGTTGAATCCATTACGAAATTCGGCTACCAGTTCCTTGGAATCGAACCTAGACTCATTCACATTGCACACCGACATCTCCCTTGCCCTTATAGGATTATCCTCCCCGGGTACCAAGTATAGGCCCATTCGTGCCAGATCTTTCCACCCAACTATGTTCTTTCCCTTGACTGCCACATACACTTTAGTACAGATTTCTCTGCCCATAACTTGTAGTTTGCCCATGAAGAATCCCACCATGTCAATATCCTTTTCGCCAAAAGCCTTAGGATTCATGTCCATTTTAGACAAAGTAGGTCACTGCTGGGCTCTGCTGGGCTCCTGTTGCTGCTTTTCCCTCACGGTCTCCTGCAAGGCCCAGGAGGACCACAACTCCCACTGACCACAGCGCGCGGACGCGCTACAAAGCAAGGACGCCGGCCCACGGCACGGGACGCGTGCGGGGACGCGCCCGGGCAAAGCGCGGGCCCATCCACGCCCGTCGGAGCCCGGAGGTGGCTGGGCTGGGCCCACTCTCTTTCATCTGCACCCGACTAAGGTACTGTTTTAATAGTAGCAAGTATGGCGAGAAGAAGGGGCCCAAAGGAGAAGATCGGTGGGGGGGTTGGAGCTTCCCTGGACTCATTTCTGGTAAGAGCGGCCATTGTTCTCTCGCATGAGATTGAGTTGACCGAAAGACGCCTATCCTTGGAGCCGATCCCCTTAACATCGGGATTGACTACAGGGTCTGCTACTGATCCCCTTCTGGATATGCAGTCATCATTACCCACATTACCCACAACTTTACCAGACTCTGTACAAGATCAGGGCAGTCTCTCCCCACCCAACCTGAACATAGAGATCCCACCAAGAAGGGGTATAGTTCACTCCCCCTTGAATGTATCATCATTGGACACTTCGCTGATACCACCGGCTCAGCGCACCATAGCAGGGGGTGCTGTTAGTGGTGCAAAACGAAAACACTCAAAAAATGTTTGTGCCGCTAAAACTAAAGGCCCCCCAAAAAAGGTGCATATAACGAACTGCAAAATATCTGTGACTCCTAATACTCCATCGCTCCAAGTACTGCAAGATGACACCATTTGGTCAGAAGTCACGACATGGCTAAATAATATAATGGTTCCTATCTTAGCCAAAATGTCCCAAATTGAACTTCGGCTGGCGGAGTTAGAGTCTCAGAATCGATCATTACTTGTTCAAGTGTCTCAGTTAAATGCCCCTCCTTCGGTAGCATCTACAAGTACAGACCCAGTGCAATTAATGGAAGCAAGAGGGCCACCTGTTTCTTCGATAACGACATTGATAACACGAGTACTCCTGGTCGACCCCATTAATGTCTCAGCACAGCCCCTAAATGTGATTTCCAACACTAATCCAACATGGGGCAACCAGATTTCCCAAGGGTTGAGCAAAGGGGGCCCATTGTCCCAGCCCTTATTAGCCCAGAAGGAAACAAGAGGGGCTATTCAGCCAGCAGGTCTATTTGAGAACTCTATGACAGTGTGAGAGTCTCCCGCAACAAACTCTCCATCTCCCACCCACTGCTGTCCCACTGGTGCTGGTTCCCTCCGAGAAGACCAAATTGAATCTACAGGACAATTAATGGACAAATGTCTTCATTGGTTATCAAACAATGTTAATGTAACAGAGAGGGGGAGGAAGCAATTGGCTAACGAAATTATCATGGCCAGGAGAGTGGGATGGGTGGGTGGATTAAGAAAATCCCTTGCCGGCGACTGTGTGGTTATCAATTTCAATAATGTTCACACGGTTCCTAATCTCCTAGCCAACTTCCATAGCCTTTCTTTAAGGAATACACAGATAATACCCTTATCATTAGATTACTTCTACATTGGCTATGGTGCAATAGCGGGAAGGGATTATAGGGTCAGAAAAACGTCACCATTCCCTGGCGTGAGAGGGAAAGAGGGTTCCATCACAAAATGTGGGATCAGACTACATAATAGATTTGCAGCCCTGTCGAACCTGGAGGCCTGTGATTGACTAACTCCTCTACCCTCTTTTTTATCAGCCAAGGCAATTACCCTGGCCCTAGCAGAGATTAGTCTATTGGAGACCCCATTCACTATACCGCCTTCAGAGAATGCTCCTGTAGTTGTAACTCTTATACCTAGTAGTCAGGAGCATGTGCAGACCCCTCTACCTTCCATAACTGATATCGAGGGAATTAGGACTAACATGATATCATGGAATGTGGCAGGTATAGCTTCTAAAATAGGAAACCCCCAATGGACAAACAAGTGGCAAACCATGGAGATAGTATTCTTTCAGGAGACTTGGGCCAAAGAACCCAGTCTTTTTTCCTGGGTTTCGCACCTTCCACTCTCCGGCAATCCCATCATCCTTTGGAAGGGTGAAGGGGGGTCTACTAACTTTAAGTTCAAACACTATACCCATTCAAGTCAGGCAGGTTGGTCCTATACATAGCCATTTCCAGATCTTTCAGCTGGGTCACAGGAATCAGGACATTTGGACAATTGTCAATTTTTACAACAATGAAACTGGGAGAAATATGAAGGTTGTGGCAGATGACCTAGCAAAGGAAATTGAGAAACTGAATATGGCAAAAAACGGGGGTAGCGCAATCCTCATTTGGGTGGGGGACTTCAATATTCATCTTTGCAAGTTTAATGGGACTAGGGTATGCGGAGTAGAAGACTTCCATGGCAACCCACTCTCACACTTTACCCATAACGAGTATGGTGAGACCCTAGATAGCTTATTACATAAGTGGAACCTGTGTAGAATAAATGAAGTGAAAGAGGGAGGGCAAGTGACAACATTTAGACGGGGCATTCAAGAGTCTACTATTGACTTTATTTTAGCCCCGGCACACTCATATGGGAAAGTGGTGCATATGAGTACTTGATTTACTTGCCATAGTGACCATGCTATTTTATCTATTCACTTAAGTATCCTGTCTAAAGTTAAAGATCATAATCAGGTAGTTGAAGGCGTGAATTTGACTAGGAAAAATGGTTATCAATTGAAATGGTCACAGGCTCATAAGTTACATTTAGTTCCTGAAATTTTAATCCAAGTCAAGGAGGAAATATTATCATGTCTAGGAGAGAACTCATCCCCTTCATTCCTGGTTACCCAGTTCTGCGCCCTTTTGGCGAAAATAAAAGTAGCACTTACCCGGTTTAAGTCGCCAAATGCTACTGCTAACATTGGGTGGTTTGACACAGCCTGCTCTAAAGCAAAAAAAGCCCTCGTAAATGCCTTAAAAACCAATCCTAGAAATCCCACCAAGATTCGTGCATTACGTAATGATTACAAACTAGCTAGGAGGGACAGAGAGAAGGATCTTAGGGCAAAGGCTTGGGAAGATCTTGAGCAAGCTGCCATTTCGGGCAGTAGCAGAGACTTTTGGAAAATAGTGAATGCCTCGCATTTTAAAGATCCCAGCGACCCTTCGTTAGACGTACATGTAGACGAAGAGGCATGGGTGAGATATTTCGAAAATATATTTCGTGTATCAACTTCCTCAAACCCATCGCTACCTAGCTCAGTACTTCTACCTCAGGGGGGGCTAATTTTTTCTATATTAGAGGTCAGAAAGGCACTAGAAGCCTGCACTCCCGGCAAGGCGCCGGGGCCTGATGGGATCCCAATTGACCTCTTCCAGGATAATTATGATATGTGGGTCCCTCTTCTAACAAATATCTTTAATAGCATTCAGATAGTTGGTCCCCCTTTATCCTGGAATCAGAGTGTAATTGTGCCTATCTATTAAAAAGGGGAGAGGGGGTCTCCAAAGAACTATCACCCTATATCTCTCCTCGATAATACTGCCAAACGTATGGGACGGGTGCTCTTGGCCAGATTGGAGGCGCAGGCCGAAACCCATAATATTTTTATGAAGGCACAATATGGATTCCGTAGGGGAATGGGGACTGTGGATCAATGCCTAAACCTCTCCTTATCCATAGGGAAATATACTAAGGCAAAAGGCGGGAAGATCTATATGGCCTTTATGGATCTGACCGCAGCCTTTGATTGTGTTTCCCATCCGAGGTTGTGGTCTATGATGGAGGGGATGGGCATTGATCCGCCGATAATTGGTTTTATTCGTCATTTGTACGCCAATGCCACCTCTTGTGTTCGGTATGGCAGGAACGGGGAGTGTACACGTCTCTTTAAAATCGAAAAGGGAGTAAGACGGGGGGTGTTCTCGCCCCGTTTCTTTTTTCCATCTACACAAACGGGGTTGAGTCGTCCCTGTCTGCTTTACCTGTGGACGTGCCCAAATTCGATCATGTCCCTCTTCCGATCTTGGCGTACGCTGACGATGCAGTATTGATGGCCAGATCGGGGTTAGCCTTACAATCGCTAATTTCGGCCTACTCCACCTTTATGGCCTCCCTTGACCTAAAAGTAAATGAATCTAAATCTTTTATAATTGTGGCAGGAGCTGCCAGAGGAGAGAAATACCCCCATTTCCAGCTGGCAGGAAAGAAACTTGAGGTGGTTGATTCCTTCTCATATCTGGGAGTTCTTTTCGATAAGGATCACTCATGGTCCAACTTAGTGGCGGCAAGAGCCCAGGGTATGCAAAGGAGCTTTAATGCTGTCAAAAGATTCGCAAAGAAGCTGGGAGGTAGCCCCCTGGACATAATTAAAAATATCTACTTCGCAAAAACAAAGTCCGCTGCAACTTATGGGGCAGGAGTTTGGGGGATGGCTAATGTCGAACAGTTACAGCAAGTGGAAGACAGCTTTTTTAAAAACCGAGTGTCATTACCGCAATCAGCCTCAAATTACATTTTACATCTTGAATTGGGTCTTCCTTATCTCAGTGATTGCATAAGATTGGCACCAGTCTTGCTGTGGCTTTCAATATGGCGGAGGTCTATGGTGGAACTGACACAAACTATTATCAGGGATTGCTGTAAATTGGATTATTACAAGAGGATTGGGTGGTTAAATTATGTAGAGGTCCAACTGAATGCCCTAGGGCTGGGAGAACTATTTAAAGACCCTGATTCCTGCAAAAGAGTCACAAAGAAAAGAATAACGGACTTATTCATTCAGAGAGCAAATTATGTTCGAAGGGAAAAGAAATGTACTCATCATTCCTCCAATGCCTATGATCTGGTTCCACCAAGACCAGGGGTGGGTTTTTATTATCTCTCTCGCATTAATAATGCGCAGCACAGATTTATCCTACTGCGCTTTCGACTGAATATGATTCTGTTACTCTTGGGGTATCCGGGAAAGAGATACAAATTGGCAGATTTGTCACCTTGTCCCTGCAATAACTATGCCTTGCAGTCAGACCCACACATTTTACTATTTTGTAAAAACTATTCAGATGAAAGAAAAATATTCATCCTCCCAATCCTGAGGTATCACAAATTCAAACAGTATCGGGTGGCTATGTATTTTTTAAAGGCCCTATCGGATCCATTTGTATGATTTTCGGTAGCTTCATTTCTGTGGGCCCGTTTTAGAAAGAGGAAAATGGTGGGATCGTTAATACTAATGATTAATATTAATTTTTAACTGATTTTAAATGTTTTATGTGAATTGATTACCTTGATCATGGCAAAACTGTTTAATTCTTTTTTAACACTGTACACACGCTTATATATTTGTGGTGTAAACTTTAGGATGTTTTGTGCTTTTATGGTCTGTTTTTACAAAAGATCGAATAAAGCTGTGTGACTTGACTAGACAAAGTAATACCTTCACCCCATTTTTCATAAAAGGTAGAGTCACAAAGAATTGTTATGGGTGAACCAGAGTCTGCCATGACTTTGATCTCAATTCCATTGATGGCAGCTTCACACAACGGACCTTTTATCTCCACGAGTTCATCTTTATAATCCAGAGTTAAGAACACATTGTTGAGAGATTCGGTACATAAATCCATATCTACATCCACACTGCCCACCTTCAATGGTTTCTTCTGACTTTTGCAGACTTTTTGGAAGTGCCCAACCTTTTTGCAAATGGAGCAACGTTTACCTAAAGCCGGACAGCCTTGGAAATTGCTGAGATGAAATTTAGGCCCATACCTATAACAAAAGTTTTGACCTTTTTTTAAAATGGTTTCTGAGCTTTATCTTTTGGACCCACAGCATACAACCCATCCTCACTAAACTCCTCCAGAGAGGACACCATGTTCACCTTGGGTATTGACCCAGCAAGCATTGCCTTTGTTGAAATGACAGATCTTTCTATACTTAATGCTAAATCAATTACCTCAGACAGTGAAGGGTTTTTACAACTTAAAATTAATTCTTTCCTTAATCTTGTGAGAAGCACAATTAAATACAAACTGGTCTCTAATGTAATCATCTAATAATGGGCTGAAACCACAGGAAGCTGCCAACACCCTCAAAGCAGATATATACTCCTCAACTTTTTCATCTTCCATTTGTTTACGTTTATAAAAATTATGCCTTTCAAGCATTCTAGGAGAGTCAGAAAATTGCTTCTTTAACCTAGCAATCTCTTCCAAGTAGATATCCCATTGTCTGTCCCCCGATTGCCCTTGAGGGGGAGGTATCGGAGCCAAACTATCAAAAATACGTTGTGCAGCTTGACCCAGACTCCCAAACCGATTTACGAGAAGGAGAACACTCTGTTGCGTCAATGGCCCCTAAATGTTTTTCAAATAATCTGAACCATTCTGACCATAACATAACAGGTTTACCAGGCTTCCCCAAAAATAGCGGAGGTTGTGTGATTTGATGAGGTGAAGACATTATTTTTGCCCTCTAGTAAGATAACAATTGCAGATCTTTTTTTTTTTTAATTTCCAAACTTGTAACACCCCTAAAATGTGTAAGAAAAACATACAACAAATGAATATTGTTCACTATACCGTTCAAATAGGATAATGAAGTAAGTTGAAGAATTCTGAGGTGTGCGTGTCACCAATGATGGAAGGAAAAAATGATATGACGGTGTGCGTGTCACCGTGACATGCTGATTCCCTAATGATGAATTTACATATCACTTGAAAGGGTGTGTGTGTCACCGAAACACCCCGTGATTTGTAGGAAGGGAATTGAAGTAAAGGGCGCGTATCACCGTGACACGCTGATCCTCAATTACTGCCCCTTTGACTTAATTAGGAGAACTGCTTCGCTGTAACGCTGATTACAGTTGGTGCGCGCAAGTGATCAAAACAACTGGTGTGCGCGTCACCGTGCCAAGGCTGTGTTAACTTAATTAGGAGATGAGCATCGCTGTAACGCTGGTAACGGTTGGTGTGCGCAAGTGATCAAAACAACTGGTGTGCGCGTCACCGTGCCAAAGCTGTGTGAACTTCACTTTCAAGATGGCGGCCTTGCATAGAGTACGTGCAGGAAGACGTGACCCCTACGCCTACGCACTAAGATTCTGATGCTTCTCCCAGGAATGTGTGTGGCAGCGAATCACTGCCAATTGTAGATGCGCGTGGACGATGCAGGAGCCACAGATAACAATGCTTGGGGTGATGTGCGAGCAGGAGATGCAGGAGCCACCGTTAAACCTGCACGTGGGAATGCACGAGAGCCCCACCAGCACAGCACCAGGGGGCGCGAGTTAAGCGTGAGGCCAGTCACTCATGCAAAGTCACCGTTAAAGGTAAAATGCACGCAGAGATGCGCAAGAGCCTCACCAACACACTCAGCCCCAGTTAAAGGTGCACGCGGGAAAGCGCGAGGCGTCCCACCAGCACAGTCAGCCACGGAAGCGTGAGACCTGCCACTCGCCAGCAATTTTAAAATTGCAGATCCTACCATGAAACTCGCCCCAGAAGAAGCGAAGGGAACAGCGTTGAACCTGGCTTCAGACGAGGGCCAAATGCGTGTGTCCGTCTGCTTCGTTGTAAACCCCAACCGGACAACGTTGAAGTGTCCCCGCCGTGAAAATTATTCCCACTGCGTGGAGTTCGATCGTCAGTGGGTGAAGTAAATTCCAAATCGTCGCCAAATGTGGTGAATATAGATATACCACACGGAAGCCGTACTACTGGTAAGTTGAGTATTTATTTATCTGTAAACTTCACCCACGACATGGAGTGGGTCTCCGGCATTAAGGTCGATCAGCAATTCACATTGCCCATCGAACCTACAGCTAGCGCACACTCCATGCATGGCCCAACATTGTTTAAACAATAACATTCTATTAAAGCATTGACGTAAAATTGCCATTGTAATACAAACCCACTACACGCTACGACATAAACACGTGCATTGGTAGAAAACAATGCCTCTATCCAAGATGGCAGCGCGTAAAGCGTGTAACTTCACAACATAAACACGCACGTCGGTAGAGATGCAGGCAGCACGTCTGATTCTCGTGTCTTCCTGCTACGCATTTGGTCTTCATGTCTTCCTGCACTCGCGTACTGGAGAAGAGTGCACGTGCCTACTGCTAGGTTCTACCGGAGCTTGATTCTTCCTGCTTCGAGTTTAGTCCTCACGAATTTCGTTGTGAGCGCTGCATTGCCAAATGCGATGCAGTGCGCGCAACGAAATTTGTTTTATTTATTTAAATGTTCACTTACCTGTATTCGGCCTTAATCCGTAGTTTACTACCCCCCACCCTACCCTCCCCCGCCCCACGTCACCGCCCGACCGGCACTCCTACCACGGGCCGCGCCTGTGGAGAGTGCGCGCGTCTACTGCGAGGTTCGCGGTAAGAAGAACGTTCCAACTAGACTTTTTTTTTTAAAATGCCAAAGTCAAAGTAGATGACTCTGCAATCCAAACAGTTAGTAGAATGATAAATAAAGAGTAGAAAGTACCTCCAAGTGATAGGGAACCTCTGCGAAGCAAGAACTAATTCCAAAACAAACAATTCCAGATGAAGTAGAAACAGCACGTTCCAGGAAACTGTCCAAATCCTTTAAATGCTGGAATTAAAATCCAAAAATCTGTACCGCTCCTATGCCGTGTAGATTCAAGAAGCCAGTACCATAACAACTTGTCTCCAGTGTTAAATCAAAAGAATTCCAAATGTAGATGTAAGAAGAGCATTTATTAAAGATGGCCCAGTACTCTTCAGCAGCCAGGTTCCCAACCACTCTGAGCAAGCATTCTAAGCAGAACGGTACAAGAGTGTGCAACTGGCATGAGACATAATCAAATATACACATTGTATGTATGTCTGAAGAGGAAAAACATATAAAATATATAACAAATATGCATACACTAAATATAACAGTGTGCCAAAGGGAATCTCCTTATTGTACCATTCCACTAAGATGTAAGTCTGAGGCCTTTCAGAATTCACCTGAAAGTACTGGTACTGCCAGTGACATGGCTTCAGGGGGGTGTTTGGGGTGTGATGCCCCACAAATAAATGCATTCTTGGCTTGGTAGTTGGTTCTGGGGGCCCTGAGTCAGGTCTGCTATCGCTCTGTCAGTGTTTCTCGTCCTGAGCCAAGAATGAAAGACAAAACTGTGAACTTTGATATAAACTGGGGAGAGAGAGAAAGAGAGGGGGGGGGAGAGAAAGAGAGAGAGAGAGAGAGAGAGAGAGAGAGAGAGAGAGAGAGAAATTCCCAGGTGAAGGCTGACTTTCAAAATGTGAAACCAGATAACCATTACCGGCTACCATGCTTGTCCAAATTGTGTGATTCTAGGAACATAGTTTTTTTCAGAGAGACTCCTTTTTTTATTATCACATATGAGTTCTCTTTTAAATACTAGAGTTCAGGATGTGTGCTGTACAAGCACTACTTATATTTGTTCTAATAGACTGTAATGCTGTTCCATCTTTAATAAACTACATTAGGGAATGTAGGCCATTTTTAGGGCTTACATGACTACTGACTTGCCTCTTAATTCACTGATGTCGATAGGGGAACCACAAATCTTTCTAAAAGCAATCACTTTTTATAAATATCTGTCTGTGAAGTGATGTAAACTGACATACTAAGGTGAAACACTTCTGCATGTTAAAGAAATACAATTTTTTGAATTTTGAAGAGATTGTATCATATTTTTACATTATGTTTATTGCACGATATACATGCTAAACGTTTTCAAGGCTCGGTTCGTGCACAGACTCTTAGAGCCAAGCCAGACCCACAGCTCAGCTTTGGATTTGCTTGCCCTATTAATTAGCCTGCAAGCTGTCCGCTATGTGCGACTCGGGCTAAGTACACAGGGTCGTCAGTCAATTGATAAAATGATTTGTAAAAGACAATGTCTAGAAACATGGAGCCCTGCCCATATGCACCGATTTGACAACTCTATCATCAAGGGTTCTTTTTTTTTTTTTGTCCTCATTTATGCGATTAAATGTGGTTATGGTAAGGCCAAAGTCACCTTATATACCCCAAAACTCTTAAAGGAGAACCGCCAATAGGGTACAAGGTTAAAACCAGGTCTCAACAACCTTCAAAGAATCTGAAAAATGGTCAATCATGGTCCCACCATGATAATTCCATCCATGTCGCATCATCAAGGGTTCTTGTAGCAGAGAAAAAGAATAGGGTGAGTAGTGAAAATACATTTAAAAACGTGATTCCAGGACAGGACTCTAGACTTTTGTGTTGTATGTGACCATAGTCATGTGTTCTTAGAACTACCAGGCCCAGTTGGGACAGTCAGGGACGTAGCTTCACTGGGGGTGTTTGGCGTCTGACACCCCTCACATCTTTTCTTAATTTGATAGTTGGGTCTGGGGGCCCTGAGTCAGGTGTGCTATGTCTGTCAGTTATTTTGCATCGTTCTCATTACACTAAAAGGTTCTAACATGCAATTTTTTTAATCTGGATTTTAAATATATATAGTAACCAGTTTACAAAAGAGTCGTAAATCTGCATCCACAGAAATTCGCCTTGATTTGGTGCATATTTACTACTTTTTGATATTTACAAACATTGGTAGTAGGCTTGGACAGCTGCACCAGTTTCAAGTTTTCATGCATGCATACCACTGGCAATCAAACACCCAAAAGGTGAGAGGATGAATGGTAGCAAAAAGTCTAACCAGTGGCAATCACTTGAGGAAGCATATCAACACATACATTTTCATCCAGTGTGCCACTCTAGACCGAGGCCCAAATAATGCAAAAGTAGCACTGATCCTGTTCCTCATGGAAGCAGTCCATCCCAAATCTTGGTCATCGCAGCCCTCCCTCCTGCAGCCCACTGCTTTTTTTTAGTTGAAAAATTTGAGATTCACACCCCCCAAATCTCATTGACTAAGCTACGCTCCTGGGTACTGTGAAAAATCCAAGATGGCCGACGGATGAGGAGCTCCGGCCGGGAGCTCCCGGCCAGGGATTGCCTTTTTGGCTTAAATCCCCGATTTCTTCCTCCCCCTGGACCCTCTTGCTCACCTGGGGTCCTGCTCGACAGCGGTCTTCATCTTCTCCAATCTCCCGCATATCGACTCGAGATCTTCAGAGGATTGCGGGATCGTTGTTTTCAGGCTGCGGAGCTCGAGCAAACATGGCTGATGCCCGGTGGAGCTGCCAGACAGCTGTAGGGGAGATTGGCTCCGGTTTCGCCGCCGCGGCCGTCACCTACCCAGCCGGGCATCGGGCATAGTCTCTCCTCGCCTCTCCTGCGTGCCTCCCTCTTCCCCCGTCTTCCTGATGATGCCCTGATGAGGGGTTTCTTTCTTCCGTGGTGGCTGTTGGGGAATTGGCGGGGACGCACTCCTCCGGCCATCGCCTATCTTTCCGGATTGAAGACGGGGTTGCTGGGCATCCTGCTGCGCTGGAATGAGAACCAACGCGAGTGCAGAGTTGCTCTTCCTCCTGACCGGCTGTTGCCTTTCCACTTCTTGGGGCTGCTGCCTGGACGCCCGCGCTCTCTTCCCCTGCAGTGGATTACCCGGGAGAGAACAGCGATTTTCGACCTTGCCTCCCTCCAGTGCCAAGCTGCTGCCTTCCCCATTCAGCTCTGCCTTTGGGGTAGGTTTTTGCACTCACGCAGCCCCGCCATCTTGTCTTTGTAACTCTTGGGGTCCGAGTCCTTGGTGCCTCCATCTTGTGATTTTGGCTGTGCCCCTGACTGTTCCTTGCCACTAGCCAGCTCCCTCTGCCTCTGGTGTGGTCATTGCCCCTCTTGCTCGGCTTCACCGTGCTCTTCGTGTTTCGGCTTGATGGGACTCGGCGTGCAGCTCGACACCACTGCTGCCCTCGCGGCCCAGAGCCTGGGCATCCGGACAGACTGTTTGGGTTCAACACCCTCGACGACTCTGCTGCCCCAGCAACCCTAAACGTTGGCTCGTTTGTCTGTGTTCGGCGATCCTCGAATCCCTTCCCCTCCTGCACCCGTGACTGTCCCCCCCTTACTCTGCTCCGTAGTTCCAGCACCCTCGTTATTTTGCGGATTGGATCTCTTGAGCTGCATCGCCATTTTGTGACTTTGCTTACGGTGCCCGTATCCCGGGTCATCCATCTTGGAGGATTCGTCCGCCTCGCCCACTGCCGGACTACGCACTTTTGTCCACTGACTATACTTTTACTCTGTCCTGCCCCCCCATTGGTCTCCCTCCTCCCTCCTTTCAGTCACTGTGCTTCCGGATGTGTTGACTACTGACCCCCTTTTGAATTTTCTTATTGTCTTTTGGTCCCCCTAGAGCACCTCCATCCCTTCCTGTTCCTCCTGGCCCGATCCTCTTTCCTCCCCTATTCTCCTTTTCCCCCTGCCTTACTTACCCCTTTGGACATGTCTATATTTTATGCTAAGTTATTGTAACTGCTGTTATTGTGCAACACTGTTTTTAAATGTGTAACTCGCTGTTCCTTATGTAAAGCGCTCTGATACCTCCGGGTCTAGCCAGCGCTATATAAAACTCTAAAAATAAAATAAAAAAATAAAATATTTAGAAATACTTTGGAAGTACTGACAACCAGTGGGCATCAAGTCTGCTTAGGAAGCATGTTGTTGACGGAAGGCAAATTGGGAGGGCAAGAGCAAGGCGGCGTCCTGGTAGCTCTAGTGGAAAAGCGTAAGTGTCAATCCAGTGATATCAGTGAGGCATGCTAGGTTCCTGCTGATGACTGCACCATCCACTATAATGCAGCCACACATTCATCTGCCCTGTAATGCGAGTGACTGCAGCAGGGAGAAGAGTGTATGTCTCTCAACCACCCCGTTGCTTTTTAGAATCCATATGGAGAATCAGGTCTGTATTGTTGCTTGCAGGGAGCAGTGGCACCTGAGACACCCTTGCTGCACTGCTCAGCCACCCCCCAAGGACTTGAATGAAGATTCATGCTCAGTCATCCTACTAAACGTAACAAATTTCATTTCCAAAAAGGAAGATTGATGCGTATATGTGTGTTAGGCTCCATCAGATGCCCAGCACCCAGCAGCCATACGTGGATCATCTAGAGGTCGCTCTGGTCCCTATCCCTCGAGGATGAGTTTTGTTCGGCTCATCTTAATGCCATTAAACTCCACCCCCACTCTGCATCAGCTGCCAAACCTCCCCCTTTACATGACCAGAATCCTCTAAGCGAAGAGGATGCTGAGAAGTGACTCCCTCCAGAAAAGGGTTTGTCTGTATCGCTGTTGGGCCACTTCAACAGTTTCTCACCGCTCCTATTTCCCTAGACATGTTTTGTGTACAGGTTAGGACGTGAAAAGGGAAGGGTAATGGGGACCCGTGAGCAAAAGGGATAGAAACATCAACAGAGCCAGGTAACCTGGGAACCAGGCATTGCTATCAGGATATTGTGTTATTATACAAAGTGCCATGAAAGGGTTTTAAAGGGGCTTCTATGTAGCAGTAATAAAGATAAGAAAAGTATGTCTGGCTGGCATGAGATTCAGGTTTCTATAAAGAGCACATGCTTTGTTGATGCTTTGATTTACCAAGAGTGGCGCATGGCACTGATTGGTAGTTGTATCCTATCAGCAGCGGTCACGTGGGTGGCACAACTCATGTGGAGGGCACAAGGTTTCAAAGCATGCAAGGCCAAGCACACAAACAATATTGCATTCCTGGTCAGTGATTGGCAGGACTATTTTGTGGACACATAGTTGTGTGATCATGTAAGGAAGTCAGACACAGCTCCCAAACGGGCTTTATGCGAAAATAGTGCTAGAAATATAGTCTGACATAAATATTGTGCCCTAAAGACCGATTACAATAATATCTTCCCATTCAGTGTAAATTTTCAATTATAACCTCCGTTGGGACAATATTTTTGTGAACTCTATTTTGGACTTGATATTCTGACAGTAATATTTCTGTGACCTTCCCCCTAAGGCTTGTGTGCTTGGATGACACGCAGGTGCAATGACTGTGTGTGGAAACATGCTCATAATATCAGCCACTCAGGTAGAATGCACAAGTGATATCTGTGGTGTGATAAGTGATAGCATTGATGATGTCAGTAGGTTTCATGGCTTAGGGTGTAGTCATGAGTGCTGCCATTGTTGATACCGCGTGTTGCCCTCAGTGATATGAATTGTGTATATTTTTGTGTTGCCCGTGACGTCACAAGCAGTGGTTGGGGCAAAAATAAAGTTCTGTGCAAGTCTAAACTTAATCATTTCCTAATTTTTAGCTTTTGATAGAACCTTGTGGTAAACTAATAACATTGTAACTCACCAGTATTATATCAGACTTCCTTTCTAATTCTTGTTTTGTTGTTTCCATATAGATTCGCTTTGCTTACGAAGGGTATCTGAGGGACTTACCTAGTTCCCAGAATTCCCGTTTTGGCTCTTCCATTGCATCAGTATCGGATCTCAATCAGGACTCATTCAATGATGTCGTAGTTGGGGCCCCCTTGGAGGACGACCACCAAGGAGCGATTTACATCTACCACGGCTTCAGGACCACCATCCTCAAACGATACAAACAGGTAACTGTCGGCAGCAGGGCTAACTGCTACCATCTACCATTTTGGGTCAGCAGGCCTCAGCGGAACGCTAACTGCTGTGCTGCCTGTCAGGGGGTAAGAGACAAAAGCCGTGTGTGCAGGAGTGAGCAGAACTGGGATCACTGCCTGCAGAACCTACTACATTCTTTAAGGTAGATGGGGTTGGTAGTAGCGAAACGGTCTAACACTCGCAAAGCACTTTTTGCAAGACTGAGAACAGGACTTGTGTTATGCCTGCAGTTCTGTCTCTGTCTTTCCCATGGCGAAAAATGTCAGTATAATGTTTGTTTCTACTCTGTGCGTGGACAGTGAATAGCTACAAACGATAGGAGTCTGAAGCAAGGAACACAAAATGGTCCCCATGCTACCACAATACAGGTTTGTTTCATTTATCTATTTCCTTAGTGAACAAGGTGCTGGTCTAGTGCTAGTATAAGGTCTCAGTCACCATAGGACAACACCTTCCTACCTTTCCATTGAGGAGAACAAAGGCACAGATTGCAAGCTCTCTTGTGGGAGACGAGGTACAACCTGTTCTTCTAAAGAACACACTACTAGAAACGTTCAGTACAGTGTAAGGCGCAGTTCCCTGAAGGCCCCACTGTCTATAAGGCCCCTTCCATAAAGGCTCTGTTTACTGTAGCCCTCCACTCCAATAAAGCCTCACTTCCCACGAGGCACCAGTTCATTCAGTGACACATAGGCCCTAATTTTACCAGATGTCCTGGTAATTCAGAGGGTGGGAAAATAATGGGGATTTAAAGGATTTGGGGAACAACATGTGGGAATTGGTGTTTCCACACCAGTTACATATGTTATCCCCCCTAGCTTCACATTGAGATTTTGGCGCTTTTCAGCACGAAAACTCAGAAATCCTGTGCGCCTGGTGACTGCTTTGACCAGGCACATTGGAATTTGTGGGCCAACTTAAGAGTCGCAGTTTTCCAATGTTGTTCCTCAGCGCAAAATTAGAACCTTTTTTCATATTTACATCTTTGTAACCTTCCTGAAGATGTGGTTCTACACTTCTGTAAATGGCACCCGACCATGCCATGCCTTCAAGAAGTTATTGGGTACCAGATGCCTCCCACTAGTTATAAACACACACAAACCTGTTGAATGAACATATTTTCTTCCCAGTGCAATGTTCAGAAAACAGATTTTCTGTCTGCCAGACCCCCTGGTGAAACATCACCCAACATTCTTTCTCAGCCGTTCTGATATAGGATCAAGGTGTCCTGAACGCTGCGTTAACAGGGGATCATCAAGTCGGTCTCAGTCTGGAAACTCTAGTGAAAGATACATTTTTCTTTTTTTTAAACTAAGGAAGAATTTCAGTTGCTCATCTAGGGTTTATTCTAAATAGGAGTGTCTTAATTATAATTCCGGCAGCAAAGTTTTGGAAAGGTGACGAATTTTTACAAAGTTGTGAAGCTTATCTCTTTCAGAAAACGTAGTCTCGAAGCGAAAATCACCATAAAAGTTTTTATGGAACATTTTTCCAGCGTAAACTTATTTTTCAATAAAATTCTCCTGCAAAAAATGTCGTTTTGCTTTTTTGTCTTCTGCTTTATTGTGGGCTTTTCACATGTTTTCATTTAAGTTTCGTAAAAATGGTTAAGTGTTTAAAAAGTCACATAGATGGTAAAACGCTGGAAATTCTACAAACCCTTACTGCTAAAGCAGGTGACTGCAAGCCTCTATACACAGTTTTGGTAACCCATTCTCAATAATTGTATGCCTTTGTGCGCCCAACATATTCATATCTTTGTATAAAGAAATGGTGGCTTGAATAACTAAGTCTTAAGATCTCTTCTGAGTGGTAGAAGACCATAGGCCTCCCTTGAGCTGGGCGGTACGGTGCACCACAGACAGGGCCCTCTTAATATATGGACCAGCCAGGGATTTACATCTGAAGCAAAAGATATGTGACATGTCTACCAGATAACCCTCAATATCATGCAGATCTATAATAGCAGAGAATATCTTTAACGTTAGAAGCGCAGTCCTGTGAACAAGCCTCACTATTTTAAATTTACGTTGCTACAGCTTCATCAGGGGACATTATACCTGTTGACACCAATACCTTGCCCCTCTCTCAATAATAACTGTTTGTCTGTCATAATTCACTCCTCATAAGATATTGGTCTGTCACGAATGCAAAAAAAACGTTTTTACACTACCTTTCAATTCCTTTGCCTGGCTTTTTCCCCAGAAAGGTTTTTTCCTATCAGAAGGCTGGAAAATACATTGCTTCAATATTTTGCATAATGATGATATAGAAGATAGTACCTCTTGGTCTCTTCTTCTCACCAGGCACACAGTTAGTTGAGTAAGGCCTCTGGTTTCTTTCTTTTTATTGAAAGTTGTATACATACATCAACAACCTTTAACAGTAGCACTGTCTTGCATCTCACAATACCTTCAAGCATTGGTCAATGCCCCTCCGGTTCCACCTTCATCTCCCTACTTGTTGTATGTTCCTCTCGGAATTTCCCTTCGATTTTCCACTTCTTCATCAGCTAGGTCCAAGTCCCCTTGGATCAGGCCCCTACAGGCATTCAAGCCATTCAAAATTTCCCTCCACTTCCCGGGAGATCCTCTACCCTCATAAACCACCTTTTCGGCTAACGTGCGCCAATCCATGTCCAACTTCCGTGCCCCTGTCCGGTACTCCATGACTTTGCCACATTTCTCTTTGCCACTTTTGGGCCCAATGTCATCCATGTCTTCTCCGCCCTGCTGACCCCTGCCTCTCCCCAGATATTAAGAAGACATTGTTTGGCGGAGCCCGTTAGGCCCCCCCATCCCCCACCTCACCCAAGCACTCCAACACTTCAGACCAGAATTCCTGTATTGCCGGGCATTCCCACAGGATGTGAAAGAAGGAACCAGTCTGCCCACAGGCGCGAAAACAATGTGCTTCAGCAGCCCTACCCATCCTTACCACGGTTAATCGAGCGCAGTAGGAGCATTGGAGGATCCTTAACTGGACCAGTCAGAAGCCTGATCACATGGCCACATCCCTAGGGGCTGCGAGGACTTCCTCCCATGCTCAGTCTTCAAGACCATCGATGTCCCGATCCCATTGACCCCTTAAGTGTTGCAGGGCATTAGATGTGTGGTTCATTCGTTTTTGATAGGTCAGTGACATGGTCTTCCGGGGCATGGGATCTCCCAACATTCTATCCTCCAGCAGGGAGGATTCTGCAAGGTCAGTCCCCCGTGGCAGCAAGGCTCTGAGCGCATCCTGGAGTTGCATATACCTGTATGTCTCGGGAGGTGCTAGTTGGTATTCCCGTTGTCAGTCGGGAATCTCCCTGGGTACATACGTCTGCCACTGTGGAGATTCCAAAGCGGTCCCATTTGTCAAATCCCGCCTGCTTCCTCAGGGTACCCAGAATCTCAGCATCCCAGAGCAGAGCCACCTGTGTAACTGTATTTTTCCATCCCAAATATGTCGTGGCTATTTTCCAAAGTTTGACTACCATCCTTGTGGGATCGGGCCAGTCGCCTCCCTCCCACGACCGTATAGGGTGTTCAGTTCTCCCCCCTGTAAGGGTTGAGGCCCTAGGCCCGCATGCAGTTAGAATGACCACGCAGACACAGTGGTATACTATCTGGAACTGTCCCAGGGCATGTGCGCCCGGCCCTTTGTATTGACAGGGTCATCTGACCGGTGACACCTGTGATGGATGAGTGTGGGGTGACTGTTGAAGCCAGCCCTCAAGGAATGGCTGGTGGAAACACATATTTTACAAAGACTAGAACATTATGAGCTGGTCACTACATCCCTCCAACACTTTATTAAAAATGGGACAACAAGTCCAACCTGTGGGAGAGAACAAAACTACAACACAAAACTCCACTGAGTCTATTCAGGTTGCTTGCAGGACAGGATGAGTGGACAGGTGCAGCTGGGAGCACCAGGCATCACGGTATGCCTCCGTCGTTTTAACCAGACTACTCTGGGCACGAATGGCAGTGTTCATGAAGTCCAGATTTCTTGCTCGCCTGTCCAAGTTGTCACAGTCTACCTGGGCACTGTGGGTCCTGTCCCACCTGGTCTCCTTGCGTGGAAGTCTATTTACAATGTTCACTCTCAGGGTGCATTTGGAGCAATAGTGAAGTCTGTTGCTGATATGTCTTCAAAGGCACCCTGGCTCCATGGATAGCAGGCCTCCAAAGACAGATGACATCCCAGCGACTGTTGAAGATACTTTCTCAGATGCCACAGTGCTTCCAGCTGCTAGATGGTGGAGCAACTTCCGGCTTCCCTCTACCAGCCGGATTCCCCTCTCTTGCCAGGATTGCCCTCTCACAGGAGTCACCTGAGGTCCTCTTCACCGGGCTTCCATGGGACTGTGTGGACTGTGCAGTATACCTCCCATGCCACACCAGAGGGGCCATGGGGAAACCGCAATCCGTACCACCTTCAAGTCACTTGCTCCACTTCAAAGGTATTTGTTTCTAGGTCGGTGTACTTCTGCCATCCGGACTCTGTCTCAAAGGCATCTACAGGACAGTCTTTGGGGTGACCCAGTCTCCATGCTCACCTTCGTTGCTTCCTGACACCTGCCTTGGAGTGAATCCCTTGAGGCCCTTGCCCCTGGATTGCCACGGGACTGCGTGGGCTGTGCAGGCCTCTCATAGGCATTGCCAAGGGGTCACTGAAGAACTGCCAACAGGGCCATGTCCAAGCTTCACATGCAGTCCCTAGGGTGGATGTTCCAATGGACAAGATTGCTCTCACCAGCAGGCGTCAGATTCACCGGTGAACACAGCTGGTTCCTGGTCGGCCAGCCTTCCATGATGCCAAATATGCCTCATTGACCTCTGGGTGTTTCACAGGCACAGGGCTCCACTCTAGATGTCCAGTGCTCCTTGGATGTCCTTAGGGATGCACTTGATTGCGATAACACTCACTGTTCTTAGTCTGTAATTTGCGGTGTGCCAGGTGTCTTCTACACACCATTCTCCTCTTCTTCTTTTTCTTCACGCTTTAGTGCCGTGGCCTCGTGCCACACATTTCTTCTCCTCTTCCATCTTCTTTTCTTCCCTTCTTCTGTTCCTCCTCCAGACCTGGCCTCTCCATGTGACGTGCCCTTCACTTAGACCTTCCTGGTCACGTCCTACCCCCTAGGACTGACTCTCTTCTCTTCTTTCTTCCCTGACCAGGCCTCTCTCTGTGATCTTCTTTTCACAGGGACCTCCCTGGTCGTGTCCTGTCCTTTCTGTAGAACTAGACTCTTTCCTTGGACCTCTTACAGGTCTTCTCTTCGTGGACCTCTCACAGGTCTCCTCTTCTTGGACCTCTCACAGGTCTCTTCTTCATGAACCTCTCACAGGCCTCCTCTTGAGTTGAGGACGCACTCCTTGCACCTCAAGGCTACGCCGTCCTAGCACTCGCTCCTGCCTCCACTCATGCAGGCTCTGTCACACCCTGTAATGACATTGGCCCTCTTCCTTGCAGTGCTCTCACTGCCGGGCTCCTGCCCGTACTGTTGGCTCTCCAGATGCGGCCCTTTCTTCCTCTTCTGGGCTGCTCTCCACTCGGGCCTTGCGCTTCCATGCTTAAGACCAACATTAGAGCTTGTTCACCATGAGGGCCTGTCTCCTTTCACCAGGGAGTTTCCTTGCTGATGTGTGAACTCTGCACTCAGACCAAATGCATACTGCGCAGTCTCTGGGGACAAACACCCATATCTCGCTGCACTAACAGGGGTTCTTGGCATGGGGACACATAGCCTCTCACTCCTCCTTCACAGTTCATCTGGGGTGCTTCCCCCACTTCAGCCTGGGTACTAGGCAGCCTCCTCAGCGCTGCGGAACTTTCCTCAATAAAGTGTTCCTGTGGATCCATTGCATTAATCACCTATGGACATTAGGCGGCACTGCAACACCGTTTAGAGTCCCCAACAGCTGTGCCTTGTCCCTGCAGGTCACAGTGCCTCGCGTGACTTCACAGTGCCTCGCGCGACCTCTAGGTGGCACTGTGACTGCCTCTCCTCTTAGGCCGCAGCATTATTTCCTCCGACTGCAGGCCTTGTGGGGTTGGAGACACCAGATGCTGCCCCATTCGCACAGTGATGCTGGCGCCTTTCCCCATGGGCGGGGCTCTCGCGCTGCACCATGTTCTACAGCAGCCCCACCCGTTTACTCCAGGCAAGTCAGCAGCCTGAAACCAGGTAAGGCTGCAGCGCTCCACCTCTCTGCATTCTGTCTCTGACGCAGCTTCCTCTTTCAGTGAACTAGGCCCGCTGCTGCCAGAACATGCTGCAGCCCATGGACATCTCAGCATGGGCACCAACCAGGCCCCCACCCTTGCCGGCTGCCTCTCCATTAACGGGCGAGTGTCGGGCCAATTCACAGCAGCCTCCTCGATCCTGCTGGCCACACCGCGCACTCTTCACCCGCGGGTGGGGCACATCTCCCAAGGTCGCCACTTGGTCTCACGTGGCCGGAGACCTCCTGCAGGGCAGCGTCAACTCCTCCCGCTCTAGGGTAAGTCTTTTTGCTTTTCAAAATGATGGCTGCTGAAATTCACCTCAAACTTTTAGAGCTGGGAGCGGCCTCATTTTGTTCAGCTCTCACGTGGCTGGGATGCTGAGGGAACTCTCTTACTCTCCCGCGGCAGCCACTCCCTCTACTTGCAAGTGCATGTATGGGGCCTGCGCATTCCCTGGCCTTTCCATACTTTGAGAGGGGTACAGGGCACATATTCTAGTCGCACTGCCCCGGCTCTTATTTCCAGGCACTGCCATGGCAGCTCTCAAGCTTCCCCTCTGGTGTGTGCTCACCGGGCAGTTTCTATACGCTCCTGTGACAGTACGGTGCACGGCACCAGGCTCTGCCATCTTCCCCCACCTCCTGCCGATATCCTCATCATGACTGATCCCCTCTGCCGTACTGCGGGTGCAGGGGCATCACCAATGTGGAGTCCATCGTCCTCACAATTTGGGTGGCAGCAAGCTGGGGGGGTGGGGTGCCTCAGGCAGAGGTCACTCTTTCAACCCCCATGCAGCATTTCGGGGCTACAGCCTTCCTACACGTGGGGCAGTTCCTGCCCTTCACCAATGTAAGGGTCGGGCCCTAGGTCCCCATGCAGTTAGAATGACCGCGCAGACACAGTTGTATACTATCTGCAACTGGCCCAGGGCAAGTGTGCCCAGCCCCTTTTATTGGCAGTGTCACCTGACTGCTGGTACCTGTGATGGATGGGTGTGGGGTGAGTGTTGAAGCCAGCCCTCAAGGAGTGGCTGATGGAAACACATATTTTACAAAAAACTAGAACGTGACCAGCAGATCACTACACCCCTGGTCTCAGTACATACCTATCCATACGGAACACTGGCTTCTTCTGTGGTAGGAAAGCCCAGTTATTAATTGTGCTCAGCTGTGCTGCCCACTAGTATTTCTGTATATCGGGCAAAGCAATGCCTCCTTCATACCAAACTCTAGTTAGCTTGGGTAGCGCTATTCGCGCTGGGCCTCCATCCCATAACAGTAATCGGACCTCCCCCTCAATTGCTTTGAAATAAGATTTAGGGACCTCATATGAGGTGTTCTGCAGTGCATATAAAAAGTGTGGTAAAGACATCATTTTAAATATCACCGCTCTCCTTAATAGCGAGAACGGCAAAGCCCGCCAGTGTCATAAATCCTGCCGTAGTATATCTAGTAACGGGCCAGATTACTCTTGAAAAAGAGTTCAGTGCCTGGTGTTATGTATATTCCAAGGTAACAGAAGCCCGTCCGTGCCACTGTTGCCGCGTAGCCCGGCGGCAGCTGCAGGATCTGACCCCTAAGCGGATACACCAAGGATTTATGCCAGTTGATAGTGTAGCCTGAATAATCTGCATTATTCTAGTTAGCGTTAACTCTGATGCCAGCTACATACAGCAGCACGTCGCCTGCTTATAGTGATATTTTGTCTTCCCATTGCCCCCCCCACATTGTAATCCTCTGACCAGTGGATCCTGACGGATCTATGCTGCCAATGGTTCCAGGACCAGAGCAAAAATCAGCAGGGACAGGGGGCAGCCCTGGCTGGTACCTCTCTGGAGTCTAAATCCACAGGAGTGCCCACTGTTAACCTTAACCTTTGCTAACGGGCCAGTGTATAAAAGGTGGACCCATTGCGTGAAGTGGGGGCCAAATCCCAATTTGGCCAGCACCGCTAAGATATAGTCCCATTCCACTGTGTCGAATGCCATTTTGGCATTCAGTGACAGCACCAGGGCCTGCTCACACAAGTTGGTCCTCAGCCCCAATACTCCGTGGATGTGTTGGAGATTAAGTGTGGGGCTTCGGTGTGGCATAAATCCCGACTGATTCAGCTGGATCAGGGATTGGATCACTGTATTTAGGTTTGTGGCTAACACTTTGGCCAATATTTTAACTTCAGCTTTTAAGAGCGAGATCGGTCTATAGGAGGTGCAGTCCCCCAGCGCTTCCCTTATTAGTGTATAAACACTTTGGTGGCCAGTCTCTGATCTTGCGGCAGAGAGCCCTGCCATTAACTTTCCTTATATATCTTTAATAGGTGGGGGGCTAACTTAGTTGCCAGCATTTTGTATAGTTCAATTGGGATCCTGTTTGGGCCCATGGCCTTTCCGGAGCGAGCTCCCTCACTGCAGTCAACAGATTTTCTTCTGTAATATATGCCTCCAAGAATTCCCAATCTGCACCACCAAACTCGGCAGGCGTATGTCTTGGAGATAAGCACGGGTCGCAATGGCCGTCATATTTACAGCTGGGGAGTATAGTTGGGCGTAGTAGGCTGCGAATGTCTCTGCTATACGACTTTTCTAACTGGCCTGTTCCCCTGCCTTGACCACTAGGAGCCTGTTTCTGGAATGATCCCTCTTATCAAGCCACGCCAGAAGCTTGCCCATTTTATTCTCTATTTAATAGAGGGGATGGTTTGTGGCGCAGTGTATCGCTCAAGCAACTTCCGTTGCCAGGTCATCATATTCCCTTTGTTTTAGGGCTGAAGTGTGCCACACTTCCGGTCTCACACTGTCGTGAGGAGTTGCTCCTGTGACAGTATGACCCCCTCGATTTAATCAAGTTTGTCCCTCCTGTCCCTCTTGAAACCTGATGTAAGGGATATTGCCGGACCCCTAACCACAGTTTTATATGCCTCCCAGAGGGTTTGCGCTGAGTCGATCAAGGCCAGGTTCTCTTTAAAGTATTGGTCTGTGCTTTCAGTGCATTGCTACAGGTAGCAGGGGTTTATTGGTCGGGTCGCCTCAGTGTCACCATATCTCGAAGGGAACACCTCCCATACCGGGGAGTGGTCAGAGATTACCCCTCGCTAAATGTCGAACATCTAAGTAATGATGTACCTGTCGGTATTTTGTGAGAAGGTAATCGATGCAGGAGAGGCTTCCATGTGCACCCAAGTGAAAAGTGTATTGCTGTTTCCCCAAGTTCTATGTGCACAGGCCTCGAAAAATCATTAAAATGTTACTAGACCTGCAGGTCTAGTGACTTAAATAATCTATTCAACCTATTTGTAATGCTCTTGACCCATAAACTGGTTTCAAATGATGTGATCGTGGGCAAGTAATTTAATTAATTGAACCGCCATTTTCTTCATTATCACATATGAGAGCACCTTCAAATGTGCGAGTTCAGCATGTCTGCTGTACAAAAAACTATTTTGTTTGATTTACTAGACTAAACTTCCTTTCCTTATATAATACAATTCTAGCCACATATAGGATACACATTACCCCTGGCTTGACTCTTAGTTCATTAACAGCATTGTCATCAGGACGGGGGCAGGAATGTTTCTCAAATCATGTTTAAAAACTATCATTTTTAATAAATACATAACTAAAGCATAAAGTGGTAGCACACTGCCATTTGTAATCAGCAGATTGTACATTGAAATGGCCACAAACTATCCCACTGACATGCGGTTTTGCTGATAAAACTATATAGTGTACAAACAATAATGTTTGGAAATAGAGTTTCTGCAAATATGTGTTACTTGCACATCACCAAGAAAAGTGTTCTGGTTTGTTTTGCTCCTATTTAACTCTGTTTGCATCACACTTCTCAATTACAAAAAAATTTGCTTTTGTAATTCCTGATATATTTTGAAATATTTGTAATATTAATTTTGAGGCTATCTATTTAAATGTTATGAGTTAGAGAAAAATAACTGACATCTTCAGACAGCTCACTTGACAAAAACCTCTAACTCTAGTAAGAGAGAGAAAAATAAACCTCATTTTCCAAGCAGCAATTAGTTAAAAGACAAACTGACATTTGACTTCTTTCCTTGAACAGACAGCAAATGTGTCAAGATAAAAACAAGATTTAATGGCATCTTTATTGCTCTTTCACTTTCTGAAAGAACAGAACACCTGTTCTTTTCCAGCCTGAGTTTACGATCCAGATGGGACGAGAAGCTCGATCTGATAAAAATTTTGTTGCAATTGCAAGTGGATGAGTAGATTTTTCAAGGCCTGGTGCACCATATATCAACCATACACAGAGCGGTTAGAAATTCTGAAAGCAGATTTTAGGCCATCCATGTGCGTCTTGCAGGGCCATCAGTCCTGCTCTTCGCTGTCCGCTAAATTGAAGTCACCCCCCCAGGGAAACATTCGGTCTGGTAGTTGCAGTAGCGGGGCGCCCAGGTCATGGAGCGTTGCAGATATGGTGGCACATATATTGAACATGTGTTGATTGCCAGCCCCTCCCATTGCCCCGATAGCGGCACATACCTCCCACGTAAGTCCGGCCATGTGTGTTGGACCGTAAAAGGGATTGTCCACCTCATTAAAACCTGCACCCCTATCAAGCCCGATGTATAGCCTGCATGGGCTACCACCTTGTAACCCCATCTGTCAGGAGCTTGGGATGTGTTACCCATCAGGTATTGTGTCAGGAACGTGGCGCTTGAGATATTGCAGTGCCACTCCCCTCTTAATTTTGTCCCTGAGTCCATTGACATTCCAGGACATTATCTTCAAGGAGATCCCCCCAGCCATTCTGAATGTATGATGCCTGGGACCAGGAGCTCTGAGTGTCTACATACCCCTGTCCCAGATCTCAGGGCTTTCGGGTCAGCTTAGAAGACATCTTTTCCCAGTGTGAATCGACAGTGTGTCAAAACAAATAAAAAACAATCAACTCAGCAAGAAAAATTTCCCATTCAATTCCCCTCCCTGCATCCCTGCACAGTGGACTTAGAACTGCCCAACCCTGCAACATTGCAGAGCGCCTGTCTCCCCAGCAGTAGTATAAAACAGTGGGGCTCAGTGTTCCCAACGGATAGGAAAGCCTCCTGCTGCCAAATCCCCCCCTATGTCTTACTGTAAACTGTTGTCCTTCAGTCAGCCCAATGGCCGGCAAGTCTTCCATGAGTCATGTATTCTTCTCCATCTCTCAAGCTCGCATGCTATCTTACATCAACGCATGTCCCAGGCCCATGTCGGCAGTCCAGGGTCTAAGCCTGGGGCGTCAGACCAGGTAAGGTGTTCTGCGAGTCTCTCATCAGTGGTGATTGTTGAGTCAGTTCCCCACCATCAGTCGTGGCCCTGTGGTCTGTCCCCCTCACTTCAGGTCATTGTTGCCGTAGCGATTCTAACCCCCCTTACCCCAGTTGGCCTCCAGCCTTCGAGCCAGTACCAGGCCTCCTCCGGGTATCCAAAGTGCCAAGTTTTACCCTCCGACACCCCACTTGGCTTGGCTGGGGGACATCATTGAATATTTGAGTTCTCGTTGTCGCAGTGTCCTTTTCACTTCATCGAAACTTCGGCAGAGCCTCTGGACCCTAAGTGTGAAGTCAGGAAAGTAGTTGCTGGCTGTATTGTCAAATTTAAGAGGTGGCCCTCGGTGCGTGGCCTGGAGGGTAGCATCACGATCTCTGTGATTAAAGATGCGGGCGATAATGGAGCGTGGCGCTGCGCCCGGCATTGGCGGGGGACCAGGAACCCTATGCGTGCATTCAATTAAAAAGAATTTAGAAAGACACTGTGGATGTAGCTTGTTTAGGATTAGGTCTTCAAGGAAGAGGTGTGCATTTGGGCCTTCCGCCCTCTCCAGGACACCAACCACTCTAATCTTATTTCTCCTGGAGCATCCTTCAGGGTCCTCCAGCCTGGCTCCCATTGCCTCTGTGCTCACCTGAAGGCCATTCACCTGCTCTCTCAGGGTCCAAATCTTCGCCTATAGGGCTGCAATCGAGTCTTCCCTCTCCTTCACCTCCTCCCCCATTTTTCAGAGGTCAACCCTGACAAGTGTAACCTCTACGGTGACTGAATCGTTCTTTGTCTCTAAGAAGCCCCAGAGCCCTTGTATCGCCTCCATATTGTCCTTGAGGGAGAGGGCCTTGCCGTCCTTGGAGGGGCCTTCCCCCAGCTCTTGAGGCCCACCCTGCTGCTGCCCCCCAGGCATCTCCTTGAGGAGGGCTTATTTGTCTAGTTTTGCTTGTTGTGAGGCCCTTGCCTCTTTTTCACCTGTCATCATGATCTATGTACCTCTGGTAGACCACGCTCGGAAGTATGATGGTAGTCGCAGCCATCTGCCAAGTTCACTGTTGCAAGTGGAGCCCTCCTCGTGGCCTCTCGGTTTTCCCACCACCTGTCGAGAGGCTCCCCTCAGCCCCCGTCAGCCGAGACTGGGATCATCAACTCCAGAGGGGCCAAGTCCTGTGTCTCTGTCCCAGATCTGGGATATCATTAGCCAGTAGTAGTTAGCCAGGGGGTCTAATCACCAAGCTGGTCCGCAACACCTATCAGCCCTGCGCCGTGGCTCAATGTCTTTTAGCACTTTTCAAATCAAGTGACCACTGCTCCTTTAAGTCTTCCAGCGAGCACCTCCTCTAGTACACTGGGGTCTCTCCTCTCTCAGCCACTCTGGTGCTCCATCTGTGTGTGGGCCTGCACCAGTCCCAAGCCCCTCTCACTGCAACAGACCCACTCTGTCTCCTGCACCGCCGCAGACCAGGTCCTGCACTCCATCTCACCTGGACCGCCTCCACTGGCTTAAAGGGGCTCCTCATCTCTGTCTCCATATCCGGAACAGGCAATTGTTCAGATTTGTGCCACCACTGTGGCGGCGCTGCAGAGCAAGGGCCGTCAACCCAGCCAGGGCAGTCCCACATCTTTCGAGGCCTCGTGGGTTTCAGAGGGGACGCGGTAGCAGAAACACTCTTGGGGTCTAACACAAGCATGGAGCCCTCTGATCTTACTCCGCCCCGCGTGCCGCACTCAGCTACTGTAGGCCCCAGCAGACCTCACCGCCACAGGCCCCGGCCACAACCCTGCAGCTGATCCTCGCTCCGGGCTTCCAATCTATCCAGTGGTCTCCCCCTCGTTTCCCGCAGCACAAGTAGGTGCCGAGCAGGTGGGGCGAGCGGAGTGTTGCACGAATGTATGGAAATTCATCAATACAGGTAGGAATCTGTATTTGGTTAGAATTCCGAGGGTTTGCGGGTATTCTCCAGTTCTTAATTATCGTTGATGTGATCTGTAGCATTCTAGTTTGTTCAATCAATCAATCATGTCACTTATAAAGCGCACTACATACCCGCGAGGGTCTCAAGGCGCTGGGGGAAGAGGGGGGTGGTGCTGCTACTGATCGAAGAGCCAGGTCTTGAGGAGTCTTCTGAAGGCCAGTAGGTCTTGGGTCTGTCGGAGGTTGGTGGGGAGGGTGTTCCAGGTCTTGGCGGCGAGGTGGGAGAAGGATCTGCCGCCGGGGGTCGTTTTCCGGATGCGGGGGACTGTGGCGAGGGCGAGGCTGGTCGAGCGGAGCTGGCGGGTGGGGGTGTAGAAGCTGAGTCGTCTGTTGAGGTAGGCTGGTCCGGAGTTGTGGAGTGCTTTGTGTGCGTGGGTGAGGAGCTTGAAGGTTATCCTCTTGTTGACAGGGAGCCAGTGCAGGTCTCTCAGGTGGGGTGTGATGTGGCTGCGTCGGGGATGTCGAGGATAAGACGTGCAGAGGCGTTCTGGATGCGTTGCAGCCGTCCTCAGGAGCTTAGCCGTCGTTCCTGCATAGAGGGCGTTTCCGTAGTCCAGCCTGCTGGTGACGAGGGCCTGGGTGACTGTTTTTCTTGTTTCGGTGGGGATCCACTTGAAGATCCTGCGGAGCATTCGGAGGATGTTGAAGCAGGATGAGGAAACGGCGTTGACCTGCTTAGTCATGGAGAGGGTGGGGTCGAGGATGACCCCTAGGTTGCGTACGTGGTCGGTGGGTGGCGGGGCTGTTCCCAGTGATGTTGGCCACCAGGAGTCGTCCCAGGCTGAAGGGTTGGAACCAAGGATGAGTACCTCCGTCTTGTCCGAGTTCAGCTTCAGGCGGCTGGTCCTCATCCATTCGGCGACGGCCTTCATTCCTTCGTGGAGGTGGGCTTTGGCGGTGTGAGGGTCTTTGGTGAGGGAGAGGATCAGCTGGGTGTCGTCGGCGTAGGAGATGATGTTGAGGTTGTGCTGTCGGGCGACGTGGGCGAGGGGTGCCAAGTAGATGTTGAACAGCGTTGGGCTGAGGGAGGAGCCTTGGGGTACGCCGCAGATGATCTTGGTGGCCTTGGATCGGAAGGGGGCGAGGCGGACGCTTTGTGTTCTGGCCGGAAAGGAAGGATGTGGTCCAGTCCAGGGCCTTCTTGGATCCCGGCGTCGTGAAGGCGTGTTCGTAGTGTGTGGTGGCAGACCGTGTCGAAGGCGGCTGATAGGTCCAGGAGGATGAGGGCTGCTGTTTCTCCGTTGTCTAGCAGGGTCCTGATGTCATCGGTGGCGGCGATGAGGGCGGTTTCGGTGCTGTGGTTGCTGCGGAAGCCGGACTGGGAAGGGTCCAGGATGTTGTTCTCCTCGAGGTAGCGGGTCAGTTGTTTGTTGACGATTTTCTCGGTGACCTTCGCGGGGAACGGGAGCAGAGAGATGGGTCGGAAGTTCTTGAGGTCCTTGGGGTCTGCCTTGGGTTTCTTGAGTAAGGCGGTGATCTCGGCGTGCTTCCAGCTTTCCGGGAAGGTTGCTGTCTCGAAGGAGATGTTGATTATTTTCCGGAGATGGGGCGCGATGGCTGTACTGGCTTTGTTGATGTGGTGAGGGCACGGGTCTAGCGGTGAACCGGAGTGGATGGTGTTCATGATCTCGCTGGTGTCCTCGTCATTGATGTTGGTCCAGGAGAGCAGGCGGTTGGTGGTTGTGGGGGCAGTGGTCTTGGTGGTTGCCGGGGCGGTCGTGGTGTTGAAGCTGTCGTGGATGTCGGCGATTTTGCGGTGGAAGAAGGTGGCCAGTGAGTCGCACAGGTCTCGCGACGGCTGGATGTCGTTGGTGTTGGAGCTGGGGTTGGAGAGTTCCTTCACGATGTTGAAGAGCTCTTTGCTGTTGTGTGCGTTGTTGTCTAGGCGGTCTTTGAGTGAGACCCTTTGGCGGATCTGATGAGGTGATGGTGACTGCGGGTGGCGCTCTTGTGGGCGGCGTAGCTGTCCGCTGTCCGTTCGTGGAGCCAGATCTTCTCCAGTTTTCGGCATGTTCGCTTGGAGGCCTGGAGGTCTTCGGTGAACCATGTGGCTTTCTTGCTGGTGTGGCTGTTGGGCGGATTCTTGAGCGGGGCGAGGGTGTTGGCGCAGTCGTCGATCCACTGTCTGAGGTTGCGGGCGGCGGTGTCGGGGTCGGAGGGTTCGGCGGGTGGGCTCAGGGCGAGGGTTGTGGTTAGCTGGTCTTCCGTGACTCTGCTCCAGCAGCGGCGAGGCATTTGTTCGGTGAGGTGGTGCGTGGTGGGCTTCCTATAGGTGAAGTGGATGCAGTGGTGGTCAGTCCAGTGGGGTTCGGAGGTGTGGTTGAAGGAGACGTGTGGGCTTGCGGAAAAGATGGAGTCGAGCGTGTGGCCGGCGGCGTGGGTGGGTGTAGTCACGAGCTGTCTGAGTCCGAGGGTGGCGAGGTTGTCGATCAGGGTGGTGGAGTTGGTGTCCTTGTTGTTCTCGAGGTGGAAGTTCAGGTCCCCGAGGAGGATGTAGTCCGTGGAGGCGATGGCGTGTGTGCTGACGAAGTCAGCGATGGATTCGCTGAACTGTGGTCAGGGTCCGGGGGGTCTGTAGATGAGGGTTCCTCTGAGGGTGGTGTTGGGATCGGTGTGGATCTGGAAGTGCATGTGTTCGGCGGTGCTGAGGGTGTCGTCGGTGTTGGTTGAGACTCTGAGGGTGTTCCTGTGGACGATGGCGATGCCTCCTCCGACTCCGTTGGTGCGGTCCCTGCGGGTGATCTTGTATCCGTCCGGGATGGCAATGGCGATGTCGGGGGCTGAAGCGGGATTCAGCCAGGTCTCCGTCAGGAATGCGACGTCTGGGGAGGTTGAGTCGAGAAGGTCCCAGAGTTCGATGGCGTGTTTGCGGGCGGAGCGGGTGTTGAGGAGGATGCATCTGAGGTAGTTGGGTTCTTTCCTGGGCGGTGGTTTGGCGGGGCGGGTGCTGGCGAAGCTGCAGTTCCGGCAGGTGAAGGGCCCTTGGGTGCGGTTCGGGGTGGCCTGGTAGCAGGCGTGATCTTTTCCGGGGTTGAGTGCGTGGAGGGTGCTGGCGTCGTATCGGCGTCTGTTGATGTGGTGGGCGCGGGGGATGCCCGGACCGGGGGGTCTGGCGCTGGGCGCGGTCACGGCGCGGACGGGCGCAGACGGGCTTGCCTTAGGCGCGCCTTCGGCACGTCCGCTGCGCGGCCGCACAGCGGCCGCCATAAATGGGGAGGTGGGAGGGAGGAGCAGGGAATGGGGCAGCGAATGGGCAGTGAGGGGCGGGGCCGCAGGCGCAGCGGCGGGAAACAGGCACAGAAGGGAAAACGAGCACAATCAGGGCATCAAGGGGGCACAGAAAGGAAAAAAACGAGCACAATCAGGGGCAGCAAGGGGGCACAGAAAGGAAAAACTAGCACAATCAGGGGCAGCAAGGGGGGCACAGAAAGGAAAAAACGTGCACAATCAGGGGCAGCAAGGGGGCACAGAAAGGAAAAAACGAGCACAATCAGGGGCAGCAAGGGGGCACAGAAAGGAAAAACTAGCACAATCAGGGGCAGCAAGGGGGCACAGAAAGGAAAAAACGAGCACAATCAGGGGCAGCAAGGGGGCACAGAAAGGAAAAAACGAGCACAATCAGGGGCAGCAAGGGGGCACAGAAAGGAAAAACTAGCACAATGAGGGTCAGCAAGGGGGCACAGAAAGGAAAAACGAGCACAATCAGGGGCAGCAAGGGGGGCACAGAAAGGAAAAAACGAGCACAATCAGGGGCAGCAAGGGGGCACAGAAAGGAAAAACGAGCACAATCAGGGGCAGCAAGGGGGGCACAGAAAGGAAAAACGAGCACAATCAGGGGCAGCAAGGGGGGCACAGAAAGGAAAAAACGAGCACAATCAGGGGCAGCAAGGGGGCACAGAAAGGAAAAACGAGCACAATCAGGGGCAGCAGCAGGGCACACAGACGGAGCTGTGTGGTGGGGGAGCGACCTACCATTGCCCAATCTATTTCCATCAGTTGGCTTCACATTAATCATGTCCTAACTTCCAGCAGTCCTTATATTGCCTGCTGTTGTATAGTAGTAGATGTCTGATTGTACCAGCTGTGTCCTCTATTGTCCTAACTCTGTCTCCCAGTAAGCAGTATTTCTCTAGTAGCATCTTTCAGTAGGTACTGTGTGCAGCTACGTCTCCTTGCAAACCTGCTGCTTCTATAGTTGTAAAAACGATGGATTTAGGCCCAGATCTCTGTACTGGGGTGAATGTATGACATTGTTCTGCATTCTGTCCATCAATTGTTGTTTTTGCATCTATAGTTGTATCAGCAGGCCTGTATTGTTGTAGCTGTGTCGCCAGTAGGATTTGCATTGCTGTAGTGATGTTGTATGCAAAGGAGTGCTATAGATGTGTCTCCCAGTCGGCAAGGCAAGGCCCTAGTAGTTTCTCTCAGTTGGCCCTGCCTAGGATTGTCTACCACTAAGTAACCTGGTCTTTCTCTAGTTATATTTTTCAATCAGTCTTGTGTTGTTGCATCTTTCTGTCGGTCCTGTATTGTCCCTACTGTGTGTCCCAGTAAACTGGTTCTTTTCTACTTGTATTTTTCAGTAGGCCCTGTGTTACTCTAGTTGTGTTTCCCAACAAACCCGCTATTTCTCTAGTTGTATTTTTCATTCGGCCTTGTGCTGTCTCAGCTGTGTCTTCCAGTAACCCGTTCTTTATCTATATGTATTTATCAGTCGGTCTTGTGTTGTCTCAATTGTGCCTCCACGTAACCCGGTCTTTCTCTAGTTGTATTTTTCAGTCAGTTCTGTTGTGTCCCCTCTGTGTCCCTCATTAACCTGGTGTTATGCTAAAGAACACTCAGGAGCCATAGTACAAATCCAACATGTTTATTGAGTTCTTCTGCAGCACCACCAGCAGCTCCTTGCTAAGCTGCACTCGCAAAGATAACTACCAGTTTGGAATCTCCTGTACCCAAGGGGCTCTCAACATTTATTGCATATAGCATTATATTCTAAGGATACCATGCAAGAAGGAGTGCCCAAAAATGTATTAACCCTACAGTGTATTAACCCACAAACACCTGGTCTTTCTCTAGTTGTATCTTTCAGCCGGTCCTGTATTGTCCCCACTGTGTCTTCCAGTAAACCGGTACTTTTCTAGTTGTATCTTTCAGTAGGCCCTGTATTAGCCTAATTATGTCTCCCAGAAAGCCTCCTATTTCTCTATTTGTATCTTTCAGTAGATCCTTATTTCCCTATCTGTGCCAATAGGCCTTGCATTGCTCTAGTGGTGTTGCCCACTGTGCAACCGATTGCTCTATCTGTTTATCCCAGCTGAAACTGCATGTCCTTAGCAGTTTCTTACAGTTGGCCTTGCATTACTCTGTCAATGTCTACCACTCGGCACCTATCTTCCAGCCCACTCAAACATACTATTCTCTCTTTTCTTGGTCAGGAAGGAAAGTTGTTCTCTAAGCTGGAGTCTCTATTCACAAATTGAATCCTATCTCCGATCTATTTCCAGAACTAATAGGAAGGCAGTTAACATGCAGATATTTTCACAGTGAAGTTCATCAGATACCTGTATTCACTGCTGGTTGTAAGGTTATAGAGGGCTAAGGACACTTTGGTGGCATCTAGAAACCACATTAATTACTGAGTCCATCAGCTATTGATTTGTACTATTATTAAGTATTTTAACTATGTAACCTTGTCTTTTGCAGAGGATACCTGCCTCAAACCTGGCTCCAGGCCTCAAGTATTTTGGCTGGAGTGTCCATGGAGAACTGGACCTCAATAGCGATGGTCTTGTGGATCTGGCCGTGGGGTCACTTGGCAACGCTGTACTCCTTTGGTATGTGGTGTCACCGCCTTCTGAACTTATTTACATTTCTGTGAACTAGTGACAAAATCATTACAGCATTTAACACCTTCAGGAGTGGGACTGAGGGCACACTGTGACCGCCTAGTAAGGCAGGGGGAGCATCAGGTTGTGCGCAGGTTACAGTATTTGTTTGAAAACCATGTTCAATAAAAAAAATTGAATCTATAATGTTCACTGTGACTAGAGAGTGTGGAGGGACTGGTCTAGAGATTAGACACTGATGATGCAGTGGGGCGACGCTCCTCCTCCCTAATAGAGAAGCTGCCCCTGCTGACCAAGGAGGGAGTTATGAAGGGAGATTAGAATAAGAATCCATACCCTTTGCTGTACGTTACATAGGCAGAACATATAAGTAAGTAAATATAGGCTTTTAAAGTGTGCAAATGCTTATCAGTGTCTTGGCACTAACGTCCAGACAGAGCCCTTCCAAAAAAAAATGGAGACCTATTTAGCTACAGAAGAAAAAAGCCAGGTTTTTAACTGCTTCCTGTATTTTACCAAATCTGGCTGGGCTCTAAAATGGCCAGGTAGTGAATTCCACTATTTACACGTGGAGTGGGAAAAGCTTTTACCTGCCCATCGATCCTTTTTAATTCTGGGAATTACTACCATTCTGTCTGAGCTGGAATGAAGATTACTAGTAGGTAGGTGCCATTTAAAAAGTTTTTGAAAATAGTCAGGGCCAACCTTGTGAAAAGCTTTGTGGGCCCAGCAATCACTTTTAAGGATTTGGAATTTTTTTCAGTAGACGTTGCTGGGTGCCCTCATACAGAGCGTTACAATAGTCCAGTCTTGAGATGACTAGGACCACAATAATGTTTTCTGAAGCTCTGTAAGGATAAAAATAAAGATTTTTTCTCGAAATTCTTAATGTGAAAAAACAGGAAGATGTGACCTGATTAATATGGACAGAGAACCCCTAAATTTTCGACTTTTTGGATTGGTGAAGGAAGAGCCCCAAGAATGGAAGGCCACCAGGCAATATTCCAAAAGGAGGTGTTGCTGCCAAATAGGAGTACCTCTGCATCCAACTGACAGTAAATAACTCACGCAGTTGTTAAACTGTCTGGCCACCTTTTTGATGTTAGAGTTAGGTCAACACTACTATCTGAGTGTCATCAGCGTAAGGCATGACAGAGAAACCACATGAATGGATCAACTCGATCAGAGGGTTGACATAAACATTAAAAAGAGCAGGGCTTAACGAAGATCCCTGAGGGACCCCACAAGGAAGGGAGAAGGGTTCTGAGGTTTCAGAGCGACTACTTGCTATTTGTTCAACAGGAAGGAACTTAGCAGCGAGAGTGCCAAACCTTTGATGCCGATGCTTTTGAGCCGGTGGATGAGTAGAGAGTGGGTGACAATATCGAACGCGGCCGAAAGATCAAGTAAAATCAAAGCAACCTTCCCACCATTGTCAACAATGGATCTGATTCCCTCTGTGGCCACCACAAGGCCTGCATTAGTGCAGTGATTGGGTCTGAACCCATGTTGAGAGGATCCAGAAGAAGATTGTCTTCAAGGAAGGCCATAATAACCTAAACTATAAATATAATATAGTATAAATATAAACTTAAGGATATTGTTGATGTGAATTAAAGGAGCAGAATGGATCCCCAATGCAAGAAAAAAAACAAGAGGTATGGATCAGTGATGGTTTCCAGTCAGGGCTTGTAGTAACTAGGGAAATCAATCCTATGCTTGCAAAGAAAGAAAACATCACCATTATATTGTCAGTGCAGCCTTCAAAGAAGCCTAAAAAACTGGCCCAGTGTGTCTCAGGTTCTTGTGGTATTGATATGAGTCGCTTCTTTGACTTAAATCAATAAAATAAGCATCACCAGAGCACAAACTGAACTGAGAAAGCTCTCCTCCGCAACATTAATAACCAAAGCACAATCAGAACTGAGCCAGCTTTTATCCAGCAAAAAAGTAATAATCCAGGTATGCAAACAACTGAGAAACCTCTCCTTACGCAACACTTATGACCAAAAACTGATATTGGCAAGCTGTGTTTTTACAGCACTGCTTGGCCGAGCATGTTGACCTCAGTGCAGTGTGCTTTGGGCAGATATATATCAATAAAGTTTACTTGTGCAGGCATCTCATGCGCTAGGAATATGTACCAATGGAATGGTTAGACAGTAATAAAAATGAAAACATTTTTAAAACCCTGAGTCCCAGCCTGGCCTGTTTGTTCCCGCCCAAGTGGCAAATATCCTACTTTCAACTTCTGCCTGGTTTTTACTAGAGCAGGATACTTTCCATTCATTTCAGGGCTTCATTTGAAGACCATGGCTTACAGGAAACACGTCAAATGATCACTCCCCCCACTGTCATGTTTAATGATGTAGAAAAAGCTTTCAGTTGGGTAGGCTGGGGGAAGGTACTTCCAGTGTTCAAGTGTGCAGATCTGATGTGTAGATCTGAAGATTTGCTGTAGTGTGCAAAAATATAAAAGATGTTCTGCTGTAGGGCAGCTGTGTATGATTTAAGATCTGGACAAAGTTACTAGCCCGGGTAGATCCTGTCGCATCTGCTGACCATCCTAGTCTGGATACTTTCTATAAATAAAACATGGTACCTCATTCACCCTCACCTGCTCCTTAATTTGCTGATGGACAAAAAGCACATCCATTGTTTGAAGATGGCATTCATTGAACACTGACTCGCATCCCCATAGTACGTCACTGGCAGGACTGGTTTGAACACAGAGATGTTGTGCTCTGCCCTTTCCTTTCCTGCTTCGCCTTCAACAACTTATGTTCTACATATGGCCTGATGTCTTGCCAGAGAATAAGGAGAGCATATAACCTGGGAGCCAGTCATGTCCACTAACGTCACAGGAAGATATGTGCTTCCTAAGACATCAGAAACAAAAATGAAAGGTAAGGGCGCGTGGTAGAGTAGGAGAGGAAATTGTGGCTCATGAAGGGGAAGGACTTGGATCTTTTTAGGTCTGTTGTCAAGGACCGGTGGTTGACCATACCAATACTAAGTGTAGACTTGGGTCAGCCCATTGCTTGCCATTGGTTGGCTTTCTTGTTAGTCTCATTTGCTTGCTTCTTATTCAATGGCTTTCCTTCCTCTTCTTGTGTTAATCCCTTCCCTTGAAGTGGTATTCTTCCACTGTTTACATTTAGGAAACTACTGTTCCTTTTTCTTTCAGCACTCCACAGAAATCCCCCTCACCGCCCCCCCTTTCCATGTTGCTTCTACTTCACCACCAACCCGTCCACACCACCCAGTTTTCTCTCTGTTATATTTTAGTTTCACATTTCCCCACCCAGCTACTCTGTTGCTCTCACTGCTCCTGTCACTCATAAGCTCTTACTCCAGTCCCACCAGCTTCATCATTGCTGTCCTCTCCCCATCTTCTTCTTTTGAAAATGGTGTCTGCCATCTTGGTATGGTCAAAATAAAATAAAAACCAAAATAGTCTCTGCATCATGATTAATGTGCATACATGCATGATGTATGGCAACACTGTGGCTGTCGTAGAATCACGATGACTCATACATGCATGATAATGCATGTGTGAGTATACATCATTGAACTTTTTTCCAATGCAGTTCAGCATCGACAATAACCATTTCTTTCTATTTGCCAATGCTGAACAGGTCTGCGTTGCCAAAGCCAAAAGGTTAGACCTATTTGCTTTGCCAGTTCCTGTTTTACATAGGAGTTTTTGTTAGATATGATCCCTAAGTAACTGAAATTAAATATATTTTTTAACTGTTGTCTTATTACTGTGAAGCATTTTACTCACTAATTTACTTATCATTCACATGATCTCCCTTCCTCTTATTTGCACCATGCCATGCTCACACGTCTCCAACTTATGCCTTTATTCGTTTGCTGCCTCACCTTGGCACATGCTCTTTTTTTTCCTGCTCACCTTCCCACTCTTATCCAAAACATTGCATTGCACCCGCCCATAGCAGGCCACATTGTCCACATCTACATCTTCTACCACCCTCCCCAGTTAGTAGCTATAGCAGACACATCAGGCCCTGCTTCTCATATGTATCTCACAATCCTCTTTTTCCATACAGATAAGCTGCTGCACAGATTGCAAGCCCTGCCGCCAGTATTTAATCCAATGTCAACTGTTGGAAATGAGATACATCAGGCTTTGCTGCCCAGCTGTAACTCAGATTCCTTTTCCGTTTGCAGGAGCCGCAGTGTTGTCCAAGTCAATGCCAGCATCACATTTGAACCCGCCAAAATCAATATCTTCAACAAGGACTGCCGACGGAATGGGAAGGAAGTGACCTGCATGGCTGCCTTGATCTGCTTCATGCCCATATTCAGATCACCCCACTTTCGAAGCCACAGCTTGGGTGAGTGAGACCCTGCTTCCTGTTGCCTAGGTAACAGATCTAACCTTTGTGTCGAAGTTTAAGGCTCCCTCTCTACCATAGAAGTCCCATAGAGGCAATATGATTTAACGGTGAAGTTGAAGATATGTCTTCTTGTTGGAATTGATCTAATCTAGTGACTAAACTGTAGGAGTTGCACTCTAACTGTTCATTTGGATGAAGGGGATCTACTGGCTACCTTGGGAGAGAAACAGGTTAGTGAATACATTGGTTCTAATTTGTATCTTCTTGGAGATGTGATGTGATGACTAAGGTGAAGGAGGTGCGATGTCGTGGCTGCATTCGAGGAACTGGGGTTTTTCAGTTATGTTGATAGAGATGTGGTCTAATGGTTTAGTTTCAGGAGATGCGATTCATGACTAGGAAGATGGATACATAATCTCGTGGTTACACTGCAAGGGCAATGGTGTAGTTGTTAGTTAGACAAACAATTTTCTAGTGGTTAGGCCGAAGAGGAAGTGGTCTATGGTTACATTTCAGGAGATATAAACTAATGATTAAATGGGAAGCTATGTGATCAAGTGGTTGAGTTAAGAAAGACGGTCTAGTGGATAAGTTGGAGGAGATGTATGTTCGTGATTAGGCTGGAGAAGATATGGGGTACGGTTAGGCTGTAGGAAATCTGTTCCTTTTCGTAAGTTGAAGGAAATGCAGTGTAATGGCTAAGCTCCTAGTTGTAGAACTAGGAGGCCGGAATTACAATGTCAGATTCAACACTCTATCAAAGAGCTAGAATTTTTTTTTGCTTGCTTTAAACATTCTAGGCAAAATACTGTGCAAAGGAAATAGATATTGCAGATGGAGAATGTATGCTTTTAAGTGCAACAAGTTCGATCAGGGCTGACCCTCCACATGTTATGGCATCAAAGCACCAGGTGACCCGGCTTGGGATCTTACTCAACAGCCTAATGTATTGTGTGCGTTGAAGTTTAGATTTGCGTACATTTGACTAATTCCACTTAATGAACCTAGTAATAATTTTGACGTCATCATCCTGGACCTTCATTTGATGCCCATGATCCATCTACGCAGAAAGACAGATTTATTTGTATTAAACAGTCTAATAGACTGAAGCACACCAGTTATGTTTTCCTCACAAAATAAACGACACCATTCCGCCCCAAATCACTACACAGATGGAAATGTGTGGTGATTTACTTCTCTCCGTTGGAGAAACCTGAAGGAACGAACTAGGGTATCAAGGCATTTCTAAACAGCTGGTGTCCCTGAAACATTAGTAGGGCTAGACGATATTATTCAGGCAGTGTGAGAACATGGCACTGGTGGGTAGTGTTAGAAGTTGGCAAAGGTATGCATTGTCAGATGCTGGCTGCAGTAAGTGATGTGAAGAGCTGGCACCGGTGGGTGGTGGGATGAGCAGCCAGTGGTGATCGCTGTGGAAATGGTCTGGTGGCCATAGTGAGAAAAGTAAACTGCTGCAGAGCTCTGCATAAGCAGCACTATCAATTCTGCCTGTCATTTAGAGGTATGCAAAAGAAACAGTAGATGGACGGAATGCTGGACAATGCAAACATTCACCCCCAGTCACAAGGATCTGGGTTTAATCCATCATTCTTTTGCTCACCACACCACCCCAGTTTGAACCCAGCCATATGCAAATCAGTCTTGACCCTGTTCCTTGTGGGAACAGTCCAGCCCGAACTGCCAAGCCAGGTCCTCCCTGGACCGGAAACAAGCATCCTGGGACCGGTTTCAGGGCATCACCCTTCTTCAGCCAGGCTAGCTTCAATCCAGTGGTGTAGTGAGCACGGGACCCACGTCTGGGCATACCCTTCCCACTTAGGGCGACATATGCAAAAGAAACAGTAGATGGACGGAATGCTGGACAATGCAAACATTCACCCCCAGTCACAAGGATCTGGGTTTAATCCATCATTCTTTTGCTCACCACACCACCCCAGTTTGAACCCAGCCATATGCAAATCAGTCTTGACCCTGTTCCTTGTGGGAACAGTCCAGCCCGAACTGCCAAGCCAGGTCCTTGTTGAATCCAGTGGTGTAGTGAGCACGGGACCCACGTCTGGGCATACCCTTCCCACTTAGGGCGACATATGCAAAAGAAACAGTAGATGGACGGAATGCTGGACAATGCAAACATTCACCCCCAGTCACAAGGATCTGGGTTTAATCCATCATTCTTTTGCTCACCACACCACCCCAGTTTGAACCCAGCCATATGCAAATCAGTCTTGACCCTGTTCCTTGTGGGAACAGTCCAGCCCGAACTGCCAAGCCAGGTCTCATTTAGAGGATCATTCAGTCACACTGTGCAAAAATAAAAACTCAATCAACCCCAGAAGTATGTAGAAATGGATCTAATACACAACCCGCTGGTGTTTCAGGCATTTTTGTCTGCTCTTCAACTTTCTCTGCCTCAGGCATGCTCATGTTTACATTCAAGCAGATCCAAAAGGCTCTGGTGCCAACTTTCCGGAAGCATTTGGCCTGTAATTTTAAATAAATACCTTGAATTGGAGTTAGAAAAGCAATCTATCCAGACCCAGACTACTATATCAAAAGGGTTGTCTGCGGCATTATATGCCTGTCTCTAAGTATTATGACCATTTGCTCATTTTAAATCTTTTTATCCTCCCCTCTACTTGTGAGACAATACACACAACCATAACATGGTGGGGTGCCAGTGTACAAACTTCAGCCATTGATAGGCAGTATCTGATATTTTTTTTAATTACACTGAAGAATGGTGAGGTGCCACTGATGATGCGTAAATGCATAGTGACTGTACCATTTTATGTTACTGTTGTTGTTTTTTGCTTCTATTGTATTGCTCTTTTGGTGGAGAAGCATTTATATATGCATGTCATTAATGTGAAACTTTATATTGCCCCAAACTGCTGACTAATGACTAATAAAAAGAGTTTAAAAAAAAATAAAAAAATAAAGAATGCTGAGGTGCAAAATATTGTTGGCTGTGTCTCTCTGCAGGGCTTCAGTACAACGCTACTATAGACGAGCGTCGATATACTCCCCGGGCAGTGTTGGACGAGAACAGCGACAAGCACACACAGAAGGTGGTGTCTGCAACTGCAGGTCGTGGCCACTGCGACCGGCTCCACTTCCATGTGCTGGTATGTGGAATGGGGGTCTGAAGTGACAAGTAAAGGGGAGGTTAGGTCTGTGTTCATAACATAGAGGACGCTAGTAGACTGATATGTCTCATCTTCATGTGATGTATTGGAGATGTATTTTATATAGACATGTATTAAGCTGTTTAAAGCGAAAGAAACTGTTAGAAATAACAGCACTGACCTGGCCAGAGAATTGAAGGCCGAAGTCAAAAATGAAAGCTCTATTTTTAAGTATGGACTCAGGGTTATGACAGAAGTCCTTTTTGAGCGTTCTGAGGTCAGTACTCCACAGTTTCTTCTGTTCATCTACAATCAACACCTCAGTTTTTCCAACATTGAACTGGATCTAATGGGAACTCATCCACCCTTTGACCACTTTAGTGCATTATGGAAATGAGACTTGTAGATCCCGCCAGCTATCTAGGTGCTGTGCAATCAACCTCAAGTAGACTACATGAAGAAAAGGAGGCCATGGGAAAGGAACTGTCTCTTCAGAGGATCTTCACACGCATTAAAGAGATGAGACTGTGGATCCCCGTGGACCACCACTGATCACTGCCTGAGGGTCAGAATAGATGGAAGTAAAAACACGTATTGAGACCTATTAGATAAAGAGGAAGAGAACCGGCTGTGGACAAGTGTCCCCATCCAATTCTCATGCAATCTTTGTTTAAGCCAAGGAAGTGAATATAAATTTGGCTCAATTAAACATATTTTGAGCAGCTGGACTAATAAATGCACTTTTACTTCTACAGTGCAACTATCATGTTCAATGCTTTTACCACAATACAGCACACTTGATATGAGAAAATCATAGTTTACTGCCCTACAGATTGCAAGTTACAATGGCTTTACACAATGAAATTTACACATGGAAACCACTGTCTTAGGACCTCTTCAAAGTAACTTTACCTTACACAACTATAACTTCTTTCGACCTCCGTTTGGATAAATGCCTTAACAAAAACAATACGTATGAAAAATGCCATTACATTAACCTTATAGAAGGATGTGCAGAGTGTAATATGCTATTTACTACTACCGTTGAGGGAGGGTTGGATATTTTGACCCACTTGAGGCTTCATCGCTCATGAGACGCAATAATTGTAATTCTATGTATATAGCGCTTACTACCCCTGACGAGGCATGAAAGCTCTTTTCGGCGAGTAGCACGCTGCTCCAGGAAACCAAAGAGTGTTAGTGGTGGGTTAGTATAGGGAAATATGGGTTAATTTGAGCGGTGGACATGCGAGTCTGTTAGTTGGATTGAATACGATAATGGAGGGATAGAAGTGGGAAGAGTCTAGTAAGTGTTATTTGGGAGATCATAGAAGATGAGTCTTGGGGTGAGTAAAAAGGAGAGATGGAGGAGAGAAGAGTCTCTAGAAAGGGATTAGGGAAATCATAGTGGTAATAACGAGCATATTACGCTCTGCGCATTACATATATGCTATATATGGATGGTATGGGTCGACAGTGGAAAATGCTGCTGACAAATCTGAAAGGATCAGTCCAGCAAATCATCCCGCGCTGAGGGAACAATGGATGAATGAGGCTCTAGTCCCTGAGGTGGTACCATAGAGCTGGCTAATGGTAGGTGTGGAGTGGAGAGTGGTCGAAGCCAATGTGCTCCGCAGACGGCGCGCCTCCGGTGGAGCCACACTCCTGGCTGCTTGTGGCTAGGGGCACAGCAGGAAGACCCAGTGACGTGGAACTTCTGGTTATGCTGCGAACGAGTGCTTCCGATGGCGCCTGTCCCCTGGCAGTGGTAGGCGTGGAAGGCAGAGCAAATTTTAACGTCTGTCAAATCTCCCGTGCAGACGAGGTGCGCCCGTGTTTCCAACTGATGATAGGTGAAGGGTGGAGAGCAGCATCTCGGACTGTGGAGGTCCTGGTGATGTTGGGGTGGAAGGTCATCGGGTGTGCCTGGTCGTTATTAGATGGCAGGCATGAGGGGGGCAGAGTGGCAGGGGTGGAAGCTCTCCTGCCGCTCGGGTGGAGTGCCTCAGGCCGGGTTTTGTCAAAGTAGGTGGCAGGAGTGGGGCGCGAGCTCTGAATGCCTGGAGACCTGCCCTAGGCCCTCGGGTGCTGCTGGGAGGGAGTGCACTATGGGAGAGAGTGCTCTATCCTCTGCAGCTGATGTCAGGCCCCAGGCTGTGAGGTCCGGCGCTGCTGAGATGGAGTGCCTCGGGTGGAGCTTTATCCCTAGGGTGTGGCCGCATGCTTGTGCAGAGAAGCAAGTCTCTGAGCTTTAACAACTCCTGAGCTGCACCGGCGCAATAAACCTCTCTGAATGGCTGCACATTTAATTCGTCATTTTTTGTTCATCTCCTTTTTAGGTCTCGCAGACCTGCGTTGCAGCGCGCATGCGCTGCTCGCTCTGCGAGGCTTTTTGTAATCGAGGAGATTTCAGAAGTGAGAAGGATAGGAAATGATGATCTGGCTGGCATCCGCCTCTCGGTCTATATACCCTCTTTGTGTACACATGTCCAGGTTAACCCCTAGGTGCATATCCCATGGTGTTTTGCCACCCTCAGATCAGATGCTGAGCATAATTTGCGGTTTGATTTTGCCTTGTTTTTGAGAACGAGAGAGCAGTGGCCGCACTACACTTTTCCAATCTGTTTCCGGTTCTAGTGTTGTCTTTCCCGGACCTCGTGGCTTATGTGAGCCCATGCATGAGGTATGTTCTGTGTTCAGCAGTGGCCTTGTGTGGGACTGTGCACAATATTACTCGCTCTTACAATTGCTTTCAGTAGGGCTTCTCTAGTGCAGGGAGGGGCTGCAGCTCTACTGGCCTGGGTCAGACAGGCAGGCATGACCTCTGTAAGTGCCCCCACGCTCAATCCCTGGGATGTGTCTGTTCTAAAACTGTACAGGGGTGTTTGTTTGCCCTGTATCTAGGCCTTCAGAGGGGCCTGCCCGATGGCAAAAAAAATGTATTCCTCAAGTGGCAGCCTGCAGTTTGTCACCCACGGGATTCCTACATGCAGGAAATCGTAACGCCACCGTACATTTCCTGAAACTAGTTAGTGAGTTCTATACCGAGGTCGTGAAAATTACACCTGTTGTTGACTGAAATATCACATCTTGCGATGTCAATGAATGTAATTTTATGCTGTTGTAGATTTAGATAGTTGAAGCGCTGCAAGCATGCGTGGTCTAACAGCCAACCAGCCCACCTTTAAATAGTGCACCCTTTTCCTCAGCTCCTCGAGCGGCACTGTAGCATATCCGTTCACTCCTTGACGGGTGAGGAGCACAAGCTAAACGGCATTTGTTTTTTTAGATGAGCACGCTGCAGCAGAACTCGGCCCTCGTGCCGTCCCAAACAAGCATTTGCAATGCAATAGGTCTCGCACTTACGCGAGTTTAAGCTATTGGCATTGTAAATGACAATGCCTTTTATGTATGTTTTAAAAACCAAAACTTAAAAAAAGGCATTGTCATTTACAATGTCAATAGCTGAAACTCGCGTAAATGCGAGACCTATTGCATTGCAAATGCTTGTTCTTCTTTCCTTCCTTTTTAATTTGTTTCTCTTCCCGTGTTAAACGCATTTTTTTTGCTTGTTTTCTACGCCTTATTTCATTCTTTATACTTCTTTCTTTCTCGAGTTCTCTGTCCCTTTTCTTTGTTCTTTCCTTGTCTTCTCTTTCCCTCTCTTCCCCAGCAATGATTCCTTCTAGGAGCTGGATCCGCACCAAACCGTACTTCCTTCCTGTTCAGTTCTGCCAAGCCTGCACTGCGCCCTGCACATGCTGAGTCCGCCTGCGCCCTCTGCACGCTGGCCCTACCGGCGGTGTAGGGTTTCTCCTGTTATTCCTGGAGCAGGATATGAAATGCCGGTCTATTTCAGTGTAATTTAAGGAGTCAGAAGCCAATGTGAAAACAGTGTGGCCTTCTGAACGTCTGTCGTTACCTCTGCCAGTGTTTTTACGTGGCCTGTTGAGGGATCGGCCTCAGCGTCTTGGGCCTTTGTGTGAGTTGGACTGCTTGTTTGTGATTCGGGGTTCATTTTAGCTTGCTTATTTGCATAGTGCTGACACTGCCTATGGCTGCATCAAAGCACTAGCATAGAGAGAGAGACAGGGAGTGCAGGTAGAAGTGAGCAAAGAACACGAAGGCCTAACAATTAAGGTTAAAATGTGGGTTCACTGGACCAGGGTCTCAGTGCAAAAGGGAAATATTTAGTCCTTTCTCATATGTTTAAAATTCTTCTTCGAGACAAAGAGTCAAATAAAGAAGTTCAAAAGGAGGTGAATTAAATGACCTCCTTGAACACTCTTCACTCAATCTTGTGCGTCTGGTCAGTCGGGAGAAAGTAGCAGTGAATGTAGGTTTCACTGTGTGGGGGAATCGCTGAGTATTGACATCCGCAGATGTAGGTATCATTGGGTGTGTGAATAGCAGGGTGATGATGCATTAATGGATGCAGGTTTCACTCTGTGGGGCATCGTTGAACGATGGAATTCATGGATGTAGGGTCTACGGATGTGGGTATAATTGAGTGATGACCGCTGCAGATGTAGGTTTCAGTGGATTTGGCTATTGTTGAGTGATGGCATTTATGGATGGATGTTTCACTGGGTACGGGTATCGTAAGGTGATGGCATCAATCAATGAAAGTTTCCCTGTGTGTGGGTATCATTGGGAGTTGGCATCTATGGGATGTAGGTTTCACTGTGCGTCGGTATAGTTGAAAGAGGGCATTAATGAATGACAATTACACTGGATGTGGGTATCGTTGCGTCATGGCATCAATTGATGTAAGTTTCATGCGGGTATCACTGAAGGATATCATCACAAAGCATACTCTAGGGTGTATGTCTTTTGTAAAGTGTGGATCTTATCTGTTCTATGGACCAAAGCCCTCACCCAGGCAAAGGTGGCATGCTTCACCATAGGGCTCTAATCACCTGAGACTGTGCTAGGGTAGCAGTATCGGCTGTGACCCACATGGGAGGGAGCTCTTGAGGTGTGAAGATAGTAAAGGATCCTCTACGAGGAGTGGTGTGGCCATGTAGCTGGCCAGGTGCGTGCAGAAGGAAAAAGCAATCTGTTAAAACTACCTCTTAGTGAACTACTAGTTTTATTTTTTCCTGAGTGGTTAGATTCTGAAGAAAAAGTCTGGGGGTTCAAACGACCCGACAGGAAAGGTCAACATGTTTCTGCCTTATTTAATACCCTTAAATGAGAGGAGTCCAGGTATTCTTCAGGATCAACCTCTCTCTCTGCTAACAATATTCAGTGAGTGAGTCGAAAGATTAATGAAAGAAATGATACTAAAGTAGTGAAAGTCTGTCTGCGATTCGTGTCCATGGGCTGGAGAACCTGTACTTGTCAAGGAATAAAAAAACAGGAAATTAACATTGAAGAATGCAAGAATTTATAGCAATTTATTGATGTAGGTGTAGATTGAGGCCTGCCTTCAGATCAGGAACGCTACACTTGTGACACAGCAAACTTCAAAGTGATCGGCAGTGGCACGGTGCCAGATGAACACAGCACACATGGTCCCACTCATGAAAACAGTGCGGAGGTCTTACTCATCCTGAATTAGGATAGGTCTAAACACTGCCTCCATCCGTGGCATGAGCAATCTCTCTTTCCATAAGATAAACATACCGACCCCTGTGCTCTATGTTGCTCGCTGCCACACCCCAAGATCGTTGTTTTTCGCGTCCCTCCCTGTCCAGCTTTTTTTTTGCTTTTTTTAAAACTGTATTTTTTAGCCCCTTCACCAGCATCTGCCTCACTCTCCTGTCCTCCCAGCGCAGTGTTGAAATGTGTAGCTCTTCTAATAGAAGTGTTGTACACAACTTCAACTAGTACATAAGAACATTTGTGGTTAAGTGCTGAACAGGGAGTGGGAGTCTTGAATAAAAACACTTTCTTATATTTAGCAACTGGGATTTTGTAGCCCAGGGGTGAATTTGATTAAGGATTGTAGGCACATGATGGAGTTCAACAGTACACGTAGGTGATCAAAGTGGCACAGGGGCACAGGGGGAATTGGCAGGGTATAATATGTGAATCAGCATCACAGGAGTTGATGTGTGTTGCAAAGGTGGTCGGTGGGCGCCGAAAGTAGGCACAAGGACCCAATAGGAGGTTACAGAGTGAGTTCAGATTGATAAGATTTTTGAGGATAAGTGAGAAGAAAGCTGTTGGCTGTGAGCCTAAGCATGGTTACTTTGAAGCGAGGAGGGAGATATTAGCGTTGGGTAGTTTTTGTGGTGGAGATCTGTTGGAGGAGATAAGGTTGAGGTTATACATTTATTTGGCTGAATCAAGAGCAGAGTTCAGTACATTAATGGTTCTGTCATGAGAATCAGCTTTGGTCTCAGTGTAACATATCTGCGTTAATAATATGTGCCCCTTGGAGGTTTGAGGGTACGGTGGGTCAGTATGATGTAAGACAGTGGGCAACGGGCAGAAGGAGTGAATGCAATGATACAGGTTGAAATCAATGTGTTGTTAGAACAATCAAAAGAGATGTTGTCAAGTTGTCAGCTCAGCTTAATAAGAACATGGTTTAAAAAGTTGGGATGAAGTGAAGAGGAAGTTAACGCATCAAATTACATTTTCGCATTAGCTAATTTCTCCAGATCAGCTGACGTCTCCTTTATCTCTTTTCCATTGATCTTGTGGGCGCGCAGGGCCCTAGCATTTCTCCATTATTATGGCACTCCCAAATTTAGGGTGGATCGGGGATGGTGTTAATCTCAAAATCTATAAGGCAATAAATATATGCCTAGAGACCAGATTCAACACAACATTTCAAAACACAGACAATAAGAAATGATTGACTCAAAATGGGAGTTCGAAATTAGTGTAAACCATGAAGATTTAAAAAAATTCAAAGGGTACAGTACAGTATTAAAATGCAGATGCAGAAATAATTAATGGCAAAATCAGGAAAAGGTTAAGTATCTACTGTGCAGCAAAATCACAAAAAACAGCCTAATTTGCCTCAGGGTAGTTGGAGAATTCAGTGTCAGGATTGCAGAAACACTGTCTTTGGTCACATACCCTTCTCAATGATCACGATAATTCACTTCTTTCTTACAGTACTGCATTTTTGTAAGTGAAACCTTAGGACCATTGTCAGCAAGATGGTTTAGGAGAGCAATTGTATCGAACGTGCAATCTTCTTTTGTCTTAGATGTTGCTAGTAAATTGTTGGTATATTGCACCAGCACTAATTTACAGGCCAGCTGCAAACTCTCCAAATCCTTCTTTAGAATCTGACTAAAGATTTTCCTACGTTCTTGAACTACCCTCCACTTTCCACTTCTTTTTTTAATGTGCATTACTGGAGAGTTACAAGGACTACCAAGGACCTCTCATACCCAGCTCTAAAATCTTTTCAATGATGGGCCTCATTTCATCTTCTTCTTTTCGTGGAAGCTTGTATTGTCAAATTCTGGAATAAACAGCATCTGGTTTGATCTGTATCCAAACTGGTTCTGCACTTTTTATCAATTCTATTTCCTTTTCTGAAAACTCCCATACCTCTTCTTTCACTGTGTGTCTTAAATCAAGAGGCAGGTCATCTTTTGTAGGAACAGGGAACAGTTGAACTCTTGACTCCTGTGATTTTATTTTAAACTCTGAATCTTCTTCATGGGTTTCAATCCCAACACCATCCGTAATTCATCTTGCAAAGCAACCCCCTGCCAAGTATATAAAAGAACTTGAATCACACAATGTGAATTGCTGATTGTTCTCTTTGGTTCCTGTTTTAACTGGAACATTTGCTGAAACCTGGTTAATAATCTGTTAATTGCTTATTTCTACAACTTGGGCTTCTCTTCCTGAGAGGAGTAGGTTTGGAACCTCCATGGAATGAACTGTGGAGCGGGTAGCCCCGGTATTGATTAAGAATGATACAGAATGGCCATTCACCTCACCATGTACATATGGGCTACTCTGGTCTACCTTAAGGACTGCGCCAAGCATGTAATCCTCCTCCCTTCTCAGGCACCATCATTGCAAATTTGTCACTTCGGGTGAAAACTGGGGAAAATCATTACTCAGAATCAATGGATTCTGTTGCTACCCTGAATTGTATTACTTTTTATTTCTCATGATTTGCTGCACCACTGGAGCTATAAGCATATTTGAATGGAACTGCCCCTGATTCTGCACATTCTTCATAGGAGTCTGTTGGGCTGGAGAAGCAAACATTATCTGCATCTGATTTGCATTCTGCTGCATTTGAGAGACAAAATAATTCTAGATCGATCTCGGTTCTGCCTACACTTGCACTTCCAGTGGGCAATTTTTCCCCATATGCGACAAGCAATTCAATTCAATTCATGGCATTTCTAGAGCACACGGCTACCTCTGGGGAGGCGTCCCAGCACTAGCAGAAAGTTCACTGAGGTGTAGGTCTAAAAATATACAAGGGACAATTAGCCTATCAGACTGGAGTCAAAAAGCCAAGTCTTGAGACTCTGTCTGAAACAGGTTTCAGAGGGGCAGGAACGCAAACCAAGAGGCAGTGCATTCCAAAGTTTGGGAGCCTGATAAGAGAAGGAACTCCCCCTCTTCTTGCTTTATAAATAAGTGGAGCTTGGAGCAATTTCAACGTATTCGATCTTAAGGATCTGGTTTGTGAGTAGGGCTTCAATCTGGATCTAAGATAGAGTGGACATTTGGGAGTAAAGGCTCTGAAAGCAAAAATGAGTGCTTTAAATTGAATCCTTTTGATGACTGGGAGCCAATGAAGCTGCAGGAGGTGATGAGAGACTGATGAACAAGCAGTTCTCTTCTTCATCAAAGTGACATTTGCATTTGTTCCAGAATTATTCACAAACGCTCTGCCCCTACTTTGAGCTTGCTCTTGCATCATACCACTCCTCGTTCGAACTCCTTGCATCACTTGCGCCCCAAATTCAAGTTTACATTCACACCAGAACCTGCAGCCGGCATGAAATTCATATCTGAATTCATCATCTGATTCTTATTGTTTCTCTGAACCTGCTTTCTCTGCACAATCATCAACTTCTCTTTGACCTTTTTCTGCTTCACGTCAAACCAACTACTACAGTAATGGTCATACTTGAGTATTTCGTCAATACTCTTAGCTTACCAGCACATTACACTCTGCTGAATATGCAAGCTAAGCTCAGGACGGAACCCTAAAATGAAAGCCAGCACAAATTTGCTAAAGTCCTCCGGTTCTGGCTGATCAACTACACTGTACTTGCTATAGATCTGCATGAGTCTCTCATAATAAGCATGCACCCAGTCCTTCGGCTGTTGTGTTGCTCTCAATATATTTGCCCAGTTTACCTCTTACTCTGGCACCTAATTTTTCAAATGCTCTGTCGCTGTTCTATGTTTTTCCATGCCCAGATCAGCTGGAACATTATTAGGTGGAACTCTCTCTGGTTCTTGTGTCAATTGTTCCCTGTACATTTTCACGAAATTCAATCTTCAAGTTGCCAATATTAATTTCTTTGTTTTCAGAAGGTGTATTAATTGCTGCTTCACCAACAGTACCCAATGAATCCACAGCAGCTATAACTACTTTAGGGCCAGGTAAAACTGTAGCTCTGTCAGGTGAGCACTTGCAGTACCAAGTGCCATTATTTCTTGTATACTCATTCCTGGTTCGCTCACATCTATATCAAGTGCTGGCGGTCCCTGTACTTATGCACCGTCTGTGTAAGGAGGAGCTCTAGAATTCAGCAGGTCATCTAGGAAACTATACTCATCTGAATCAAATTCTTCTTTTCTTCTCTGTCTTTCAGTTTTGGAGTCATCAATTTTCTTTTCATCTGATTCCTTAACTATTGCAGGAAAGACATTCACACTTTGGAAAATATCCTCTCCCCAGTCCTTTTTCTGAATTCCCCACTTTGTTTCTAACCAATGGCTCATTGAATTCTTGAACTGTCTCTCAGTCTTCTCTCTCTCTTTCTCAATTGCTACCCTATCCAATTAATTTAGTGCCTCAAATTGTGTAGGTTTCGGCTGTGGCTTTCTCTCACACATTACATGTCTCAGGGAATCAGGTTTACTGAACCAAGAATCATCAACACAAAAATGAAGAATTCACACACAGTATAACAATTCATGACTTAAATGTAAACTTGCACTCTCAACTACAAATCCCACAATGCATAATTAACACCAAATCTCAACAATCATTCGCACTACTGATATTTACAGTCCTTTTTCTCAGTAACAGCACTGGAGCACCAAGACTACGCAAATAATCCAGTTGTATAATCGGGGATAATTGTCCGTCATCAATGCCTCACTCCTGGGGACCCAGCTTTCCTCACCCAGCCCCAAACACCCGAGTGTATGGTAGTGAAGGCCTCGACCGCCAAACTTCATACCAGCACGTTCTGCACGGCTCCTCTGGACAGGGAATCCAAGAAGCTGGACACCTTCAGAAAGAGAGTCTTCTCTTCCACCAACTTAGTATTGCAGCCAGTGAACACCAAATGCCTCTTGGCCCGAAACTCCCATACCTTGTGAGACTTAGTCAAACCAGTGCTGCCCATGGTCTGGGAAGAGGCTTGAGCCTTACTGAACCAGGCTATTATTGATGGCAAGGACGCAGCAAAGTTCTCCAGCCAGTATGGGTTGGACACCACTGATTCGCTCGGTATCGCCTCCACGGTGGTACTGCTCCGCCACGCCTGGCTCCAATCACCTTGCTTCTCGATTCAGTACTTGAGTGCTTTAAGGAGAATCGGGCTACCGCCAGATCTTTGGGTTGTTCCCTGGCATTGCACCAGCTGCACTCTACTTTTCAACCCTTTTGTGGCCACAGTTAGGTATCCCAGCTGCGCCTGCAGTATTCGCCATACCCCCAAGGTCACCAGGCCTCCCAGCCTTTTTGTGGCCATGGATGCAGCTCCCACCGGGGACATGGGAACCAAAGCCAGCATGTTATCCAATCCCCACCACTCCGTCTGCTGCAGCCTCTAAGCCCATTTAGCATGGCCTCCATACAACACAGCCATGCTGTTGGTGGCAGAACCAAGCACCATCTGCCCCAATGTGAGCGATAAAATCAGGCAAGTGAGTGCTTCAAATTGTCCAAAGGGGTTACCCTCTCTCCTTCATGGAAACCCCTCCGCTTTTGCCACCATCCCCAGAACAGCCGACGGAGGACCATCTCTTCTTGCTCTGTCAGGAAGTGCAAGCTCATTTGATCTAATAAGCCATCGAGAAGGTGCCAGTGCCAGAAGTAGGAGATGGCTGCTACTCCTGCGTCTTTCTGGGGCCAAAAAAGGACGCAGGCCTCTGCCCCATAATAGATACGTGCCCCCTTAACCCTTTCCTGCAGAAAGTGAAATATAAGATATGATGCTCACCTTGGCTCAAGTTACGTCTGCCCTGTACGCTGGAGACTGGATGGTAGCATTGGACTTGCAGAATGCTTATTTTCACATCCCCAACCTGAAAGTCCACAGGCATTTCCAGTTTGCTGTGCTCCTCTTCCGCCTCACCAATGCCCCCTGGGTGTTCACAAAAGTGATGGTGGTGGTTGCAGCTCACCTTGGGAGGTCAGGTGTCCCATTATTCCCCTACCTCGATGACTGGCTGCTGAAAGCGGGCTCGGACCAGGCAGTTGTCACCCACCTCCACACCATGGTGAACCTCCTGCATTCGAAGGGGTTAACTATTAGCATGCCAAAGTCACATGTGACTCCATCTCAGATGCTCTTTTTCATCTGAGCTATTTTGGAGACAGTGTAGTGCCGCACCTACCCTCTGGAGTGGAGAATGCAGGTCATTCGGGCTATGATCCCGATGTTTCAACCTCTGTCCTGGATTTCAATGAGACTCTTAGGCTGCTGGGGCTGATGACCTCCAGCCTCCTGCATCCTGCTGGTGAAGCACGCCTGACGGCGCATGCGGACTCTGCAGTGGGACCTGAAGTCCCAATGGGTGCTGCATCAGGGGAATCTCTCCGACCTGGTCCAGATCTCGAAGGAGACAACAAAAGATCTGGAGTATTGGCTAATGAACCACGATTGGACCAGCGGCAGACCCCTCTTCCTTCCTCACCTGGAGATGACAGTGGCGACCGATGCATCACTTCTGAGTTGGGGCGGCCACCTGGGAGAGATGGAGATAAGAGAACTCTGGTCTCCCAGCTCCACATCAATATTCTGGAGCTGAGGGCGATTTGCTTGGCATTGAAAACCTTCCTCCCATACATCAAAGGAAGGCTGGTTTCGGTGTTCGCAGACAACACTACCGCAATGTGGTATTACAACAAACTGGGTGGAGTGGGGTCATGGACTCTGTGCCAGGATTCCCTACGTCTCTGGACCTGGCTGGAGCGACAGGAGAGCTACCAGGTCATGAGCACCTGGTGGGATCTCTAAAATCCAGGGCAGATAAACTCAGCCACAGATGCCTTGCATATCACGACTGGCGTCTACATCTGTAGGTGGCGAAACGGTCTCTTCTGAGAATAGGGAAACAATTGGCTTGATCTATTCACCACCGCAGAGAACTTGCAATTTCAGCTCTTCTGCACGTTGGAGTTTCCAAAGCGGATATCGCTCGGAAACGCATTCCATTTAGAGTGGAACCTGGGATTCCTATATGCCTTCCGACCGATACCACACCTGCCCTGAGTTCAGGACCGACTGTGCCCAAATCATCCTAGTGGCTGCAGACTGGGCAAGCAGAGTCTGGCATCCTGAACTCCTGAGCATGAGCAGCTGTCCTCCGATCAGGCTGCCTCTTCGGGAGCACCTTATGTCGCAGCATCAGGGCAGAGTTCTACACCCGAAATTACGCACACTCCACCTTCATGCATGGAGATTGAGCGGTGACTGTTGAATGCATTTGATCTGCCTCCGAGATCTGTGATGCCATCTTGGCAGGCAGACGTCCTTTAGCAAAGACCATAGACGCCTGTCATTGGGATAAATTTGTGGCCTAATGCTCCTCCCATAATGTTGACCCGATATCAACCCCCTTGTCAGAGGTTTTAGTGTTTGTGCTGTCTTTAGCCCGGAAGGCCTTGCCCCGGGCACCGTTAAAGATTACCTTATAGCCATCATGGCTTTTTTTGCGGATGCTGGATCAGCCCTCACTGTTTAAGTCACATGTTGTGACACGTTTTCTTAAGGGTGTGCACATATGTTCCCTTATGCTCTTTTATCATGCCCCAATGGGACCTTAATTTGGTCCTAACACTCATCATGGGTTTCCCATTTGAGCTCCTGCATAGGTGTGCACTCAGTCTCCTAACTATCAAGACGGGCCTCTTGTGGCCATTACATAGGCCAGGAGGATCAGCTAGTTTCAAGCTCTTTCCATTAATGCTCTGTACACCAGCTTTTGCCTAGACAAACTGGTTCTTCAGACATGTGCCACTTTTCTGTCAAAGGTGGTCATCACTTTTTATGTTAGCCAGACCATCACGCTGCCCACATTTTCCGCCCCACCTCATCCTTCTATGGAGGAGGAGATATTCCCCTGCTTGGTCCCAAAGAGAGCTCTTTCTTTCTACATCAATTGCACCAAAGAACATTGGGTGGACGATCCGCTCTTAATTGTGTTCACTGGAGCGAAAAAGGGTAAGCGGCAAAGCGGTTCAGGAACAGACAATTTTCTCAATGCATTGTACTCTGCATCAAGATCTGCTATGCATTGGCTAAAAATTAGCCTCCTGGGGGCTTGTGGGCCCATTCCACCAAAGCTGCTACTATTGCCTTAGAATGTGGGGTACCTGTCCTAGACACCTGCCAAGCTGCTACTTGGGCGTCCCTCCACACACTCACAAAGCACTACTGCATAGACAGTCGGGTCCGTCAGGACGGACAGTTTGCCTGTTCAGTCCTCCAGGACTTCCTTGTTTGAACTGTGCGCAGACCCACCTCCAGGGAGGTATTGCTTGGATATCTATTCTAAGGCAAGGAATCTGTGGTTAGAAGTCTCTATCAGTATAACATAGTTACTTAACTTTGGTAAACCTTTTTCTGGTAGAGACTCTATCTGAATGCAGATTCCTCATCGATCCTCCCACCCTCCCAGTTCTGCAAAATGGGCTCTTCACTCTAACATACTGTTAGATTCTGCTCACTGGTCAAATACTGTGATATTGCTCTGCGTTTTTGGTGTGGGAATAGCCACAAAAGTAACTGATGTCGGCACTCTAGGGTGACACCTATTTAGGCACCGCACACGTCACTACCGATGTGGACGATACCAATATGGAGCTGATCGACGCAACCTACCGGCGTGCAGAGGTACTGCTCAAGAATTTCCATACCAGTCTGATGCCCAGGGAATATTCTAAGGTGAGGAATCTTCGGTTAGATAGAGCCTCTACGAGAAAAAGAGCTACTGAAGGTAACTCGTTTATCAGTAAACATGTGTAAATTCAAGTATAGAGCAACTGATATTAATGCACATTTTAGTTTAATCGCGCAAAAGTTCCCTCAGTCTCCTACCACCTCATACTTTTCTCCACATTGCTCTTTCATTTTTTGTCACTTCCCCTTCTCCCTTTCCTTTGCTCCTCACTTCTTTCACCTTATTTCCTTCTCATAAAAATACCTCCCCTTGGTGATATATATACTAATGCATACTCTGCGCTTGTTTGGTATATTCGTGATCTTCCAAGCTTTCTCCTCTCGTATTCAAGGTTTGATCTCTGCATTCGAAGCATCATTGTTAGAAATGGGATTTTTAGTAGGCTAGGGCATGTGCCAAAGCCAGGCAGAAACCACCACTCTAGTCAGGATAAGGGAGTTACACTCCTAAAATAACCCCTGCTCACCCCCTTGGTAGCTTGGCACGAGCAGTCAGGCTTATCTTAGAGGCAGTGTGTAAAGCATTTGCACATAACCAACAGTAATACAGTGTAAGCACTACAAAAGGACACCACACCAGTTTAGAAAAATATCCAATATTTTTATATACTTAAGACAAGACCAAAAACGATAAAAATCCACAATACAGTACTTAAAAATCTTCAGTTATCAAAATATGCTTGAAAAACAGTTCCTTGATGTCGATAGCTCCGTCCGGGGCTATCACGGCATCGTGGACAAACAAATCCAAACAGTTCTGGCTGACCGCGGCGTCGCGGGCCAGCTACGGTGTCGGGAAGACCCGCAAACAGTACCTTTTAGAAATGCAGGGCGTCGGCGACCTCTCGTTGAGCTTCCGAAAGCACGGCGTCCGCAGGCATCGGTTCCGGAGGTCGGTGCAGGAGTCATCGGGGCCCTCGAAGTCACACGCGTTGCAGATCGAACTCCTCTCTGTTGAAGTCAGGAGCGCTTGCGCCTGTAGGCATCGGGTGCTGCGGTGCGAAGTGCAGCGGTGCGGCGTGCGGTGCCCTCAGGTCGCGGTGCGAGCAGCGGCTCGGTGGCAACGTCAGATGGCGTCGTCGGTGAGACCAGGGTCGCAGTGCCAAGTGAATGCGGTGCTCTTCGCGGTGCTGGCAGGTCGCGGTGCAAGCAGCGGCGTCGTCGTTGCTGAAGCACTGTCGTCGGCGGACGAACGGGAGTCGATGGCGCCGACGGTGGTAGGCCAAGGCTGCGGTACGGGATGAGGGCGGTGCGTCGTGTAACTTTACAAACGGTGCCCCCGAACCACGGTGTAAGCAGCGGCGCAGATTTCGGCGTGGAGCGGCGTCGTCGGGGATACCAAGGCGTCGTCGTGAAGCGAGGAGGTGTGGAGTGTGGTGTCCACAGGTCGCGGTGCGAGCAGCGGCTCGGTGGCGGCGTCAGCAGGCGTCGTCGGTGAAACTAGGGTCGCGGTGTGGCGTTGCGGCGGTGCCCTCTGCGGTGCCGTCAGAACACAGAGTCGGCAGCGGTGTCGTAGACGGCGTTGGGTTGCTTTTTCTTCTGTTGCAGCACAAAACACACAGTCCCCAGTGCTGAGGGCAGAAGAACTTGAAGTCTTTGCTGTTCCTGAGACTTCATGAACAGGGGGCAAGCTCTACCTCAAGCCCTTGGAGAAACTCACAAAAGTCGATTGCAGAAAGTCCAGTCCAGCCCTTTCACTGCCCAAGACAGAAGCAGCCACTGCAGGCCAACACAGCAAAGCACACAGCAAAGTGGTAGTTCCTCCTCACAGCTTCCCCAGCTCTTCTTCTTGGCAGTCTTCTTGGTCCAAAAGAGTTCTAAAAGTCAGGGGTCTGGGCCCCAATATTTATATCCCAAAATCCTTTGATCTCTTAGGCAGAGAGTGTCTGTGCCCAGCCAGAACCAGTTCTGCCCTCTCTAGTGTGACTTCCTGGCAGGAGGTGGAGACGGCATGGTCAGAGGCAGACCAGGCCCTTTGAGGTGCAAGGAACTCTCCTCCCCCTTCCCCAATTGCAGCCCAGGCCTATTCAGCCCTTTCCTGACCCACCTAGACTATCTGGAGCCACTCCTGCTCCCCAGCCTTCTGTCATCCAAAACCCAGACAGGCAATCCACATTCCAGCAGAAGCACACGGGATGACTGAGCAAGAAAATACCTACTTTCTAAAAGTGGTATTTTCAAACACAGAATGTAAAAATCACCTTCACTAAAAGATGCATCTTTAGATTCTGAGTTCAGGCATACTAAACTTTATTTTCCTACCTAATTCCCCAGGCCGGTTATGTTTATAAGATGTTATAAACAAACTCCCCATTCTGTCCTATGGGGAACAGGTAGCCTTGCAATAGCGAAAAACGAAATTGGCCGTAATTCGCTATCAGGACATGCCACACACACCAGGGCATGTCCTACCTTTCACATACACTGCACCCGGCCCACAGGGGTACCTTGGGCCTACCTTAGGGGTGGCTGACGTAAGAAAAGGGAAGGTGAGGGACTGGCAAGTGTGTGCACTGGCCAAGTCGACATGGCAGTTACAAACTGCGCGCAGACTCCGCAATGGCGGGCCTGAGTTACCTTTTCAGGGCTACTCACGTGGGTGGCACAATCAGTGCTGCAGGCCCACTAGTAGCATTTGATTCACAGGCCCTGGCACACTCAGTGCATTTTACTAGGGACTAACAAGTAAATCAAATATCCAATCATGGAAACACCAATCCATAATACAATTTACCACAGGAGCACTTGCACTTTATCACTGATCAGCAGTGAGAAAAGTGCGCAGAAACACTACGCCAGCAAAAACAGAGTCAAAACCGGGAGGTCAGAAAGCAAAAACTCAGGGGAAACACGCCAAAAGATGCCAAGTCTAACAGTCATCATTAACAACTTGTAGCTCTGTATAAGTACAGACTATAATGTGTCCTTGGCGCTGTCTGGAGATTATTGTGTTTGGGCTCCACTGGTTTTGTGCACTTTTCACTGTTAGTATTGATGCAGTGCATTAGTAAATAGCTCTACTTGTCATTAGGTTTCGATGATATCGTTTTTGTGTGCATTTGGGAGTCACAGAAGCTGCAGTTTGTTGGGTGCATTGCTTTTCTTGATTTCTTCCCTCTCCCAGCTTAATTTTTTATTCATGTATTTTAACTGTCAAAGCATGACGCTTCCACACTGCAACCTGGCTGCCCTCTTCCTCGTGTTCTTTCTTCATTTTTTTTGTGAGGGCATGGCAACTGCACACTGCAACTTGGTCACTTGTTTCTTTTAGTTTGTGTAACATCTTCACAGAAACTAGATTTCTTAATTTGCCGTTTCAAAATTGCCATCAGTCATTTTGGAACGGTAAATTAAATAAAGCAAAATTCTGAATGAGCGCCAGTGCATCAGTATTCATACACATGCATGTCTATACATAGACAGTCATTTTGTAATGCTTTTTCCTTAAGATAAAAACCATTCCAAAAATGGCTGGCCTATGCGTCCTCATGCCCGTGTGGCCGTCTTGGAAGGGTTTTTATCATATACTAAAAGAAAAAGCAGGTCAAAATGGCCTTGTATACTTACACACCAGCAACCATCTTGGAATTTTATTATTTTTCCCTAATTTACTTTACTCAAGGCAAACAAACATTGGCAAAGCCAATAGGTCTGTGTCTGTGTTTGAGAGGCAGAACCTGTTGGCTTTAACGATGCTTGATTTCTAGAGGACTGCAAAAAGAACAATTGATGGACAGAATGCTTAACAATGTAATACATTCACCCCAGTAGAGATCTGGGCCTAAATCCATCGTTTTTTTGCTCCCCATGCCATTTCAGTTTAGACCCAGCCTATGCAAATCAGTCTTGACCCTAGTGGCGGCTCCTCTCCTAAGGCGGCGGAGCGTCGCCCTACTGCTCTGCGAGCAGTGTAAAAAGGAAAAAGAAAATGATAATAACTACTATTATTATCATTTTCGTTTTCCTTCCAGCTTGGGTGTGGTGAGGGGCGGGTAGGGCTGGGCAGTGCAGGGGGCAGGGGAAGAAGGGTTAAGCACACTCCCTAAGTGCGCATGACTGCTTGATCGGCCCTCTTGGGCCGGCCAAACCGTCCTGCACTCTTTGCATCTTCCCCACCAGGCTGCATTCGACAGCCTGGTGAGTAACATGCAAAGTCTCCAAGCCCCTGTCTGAGCCCCGATCCACGGCGCTCAGACCAATCACAACGCTGCTTTAGACGCGTTATGATTGGACAAGGGATTCTGGAAGGCTAGGAGCTTCCTGTTGGACGTGCAGGAGATGGAGCAGAGGCGGCAGCACCCGGCAGCATTCAGGTAAGTCCATTTAATAAAAATAAAAAAAACATTTAAATGTATTTACTCCCCCCGCCCACCACTCGTGCTTAGTAGCGGCAGCGACTGCTTGACCGAACTGCCAAGCCAGGTCCTCCCTGAATTGGAAACAAGCATCCTAGGACCGGTATCGGGGTTTCACCCCTCATCAGCCAGGCTAGCTTGACTCCAGTGGCACGGAGAGCATAAGATCCACGTCTGGGCATACCCGTCGCACTCGGGGTGACAAATGCAAAAAGAACAATTGATGGATAGAATGCTGAACATTGTCATACACTCACCCAAGTACAGATATCTGGGCCTAAATCCATTGATTTTTTTCTCCCATTCCATTCCAGTTTAGACCCAGCCATATGCAAATTAATCTTGACCCTGTTCCCCAGTGGAACAGTCCAGCCTGAACTGCCAAGCCAGGTCCTCCCTGGACTGGAAACAAGCATCCTAGGACCGGTTTCAGGGTTTCACCCCTCATCAGCCAGGCTAGCTTGACTCCAGTGGCATGGAGAGCACAGGACCCAAGTCTGGGCATACCTGCCCCATTCGGGTGACAAATGCAAAAAGAACAATTGATGAACAGAATGCTGAACAATGTCATACATTCACCCTAGTACAGAGATATGGGACTAAATCCATCGTTTGTTTTGCTCCCCATGCCATTCCAGTTTAGACCCAGCCATATGCAAATCAGTATTGACCCTGTTCCCCATGGGAACAATCCAGCCCGAACTGCCAATCCAGGTCCTCCCTGGACTGGAAACAAGCATCCTAGGGCCAGTTTTGGGGTTTCACCCCTCATCACCCAGTCCCAGGATGCTTGTTTCCGGTCCAGGGAGGACCTGGCTTGGCAGGTCGGGCTAGATTGTTCCCATGAGGCACAGGGTCAAGACTGATTTGCATATGGCTGGGTCTAAAGTGGGGTGGCATGGCGAGCAAAAGAATGATGAATTTAACCCAGATCTCTTGACTGAGGGTGAATGTTAGATTTGCTCTGCATTCCGTCCATCATCTGTGTTTCTTTTGCTCTCTCGACCTACGTGCGCTGGGTATGCCCGCCGTCGTCTTGCCTGTGTCACTGGATTCAAGCTGCCTGGCTGAGGAGGGGTGATGCCCCGAAACTGGTCCCAGGATGCTTGTTTCTGGTCCAGGGAGTACCTGGTATGCCCAGACTGGCATGGCAGTTCGGGCTGGACTGTTCCCGTGTGGCACAGGGCATTACCTTGCATGCAGATTTGAGCAGCTTCAAGTGAATGAATGGAGGATTAATGGAGTAAAGAGAGTAAAATGGGAAATAATGTGAAAAAGAAAAAAAGCAGAGGCACAATTGGCTGTGCCATTAGCTTTGGGGCGAAATGTCGCCCCAACAAGATGTCGCAGTAGACCAGGACATAGGCGCAGTTTTACTCTGACTAAAATGGAACACGATTTGGAAACACCAACCAGGTTGGTCCTGGTCAAAGCATTTGCCTTCTGACTTTAGTCCTTTAAGTTCCAATCCACCACAGGAGTACACTTCTAAAGCCGCCTCCAGCCCCTCACGGGAGGCACTAAGAGACTCACAGGGTGTCAGACAGAGGCCAGTAGAGGGTCCAGTCTGGATCCAGTTACCACTTGTCATCTGGATAATTGCAGAAAAAGGTCTCTATTAACCTGTTGTGTTTGTGTCCCTGTATTTATAACAGGCCGAAAACCCTTCTTTGTCATGGGGTACAAGAGAAAGCAGGTCCATTCTTGTAGTACTCTATTCAGGTCACAGACAGCAGGTTGAGTCCTCCTCTGATCTTCTTCAGGGCCAGGTGTCTTCTGAAGTGGGCACCTGGAGATGCCATATTAATGCCTTGCAAGGGCTAGTGGGTGGGAATGACTTTTGGGCTTGCCGTGACCAATGGCATAAAAGTTTCTGGGGTCATCCCTACCCACTTTAGGAATTTTGAAGATGGCCACACTAAACTTGGGCTCTGAGGGCTAGATGTGTTTGTGTGAAGTGTACTATGGTAATCCTAGTGTCCTCCCACACCTAACACCAAAATCCAGTTTGGGGGAGCCATAGTACCCCCAATAAACTCAGAGACTGAAGTCTGGTAACACAAAAGCAGGGTTTTTTCAGCAACCACAAGAATTGTTTTTTGGCATCCTGTTTCCCTTCCTTTCAGGTGCACCTCCAGTGTTGTATATAAAACCCAGCAGGCCTATCAAGCACAATTTGACATTCAAGCAGGATTTGACACTGTAATGTCAACAGGTAAGCTCACAGCCCCACTCTGCTTATTCTGTTAGGTTCAGAAGAGTCATTTTTGCCTATTCAGGTTGGCTTATTGTTAGCACATGGGAAGCATTTCACTCCTTTTGAAATGCTAATTATGGCTGGCAGAAGTGGGAGAGCAGATGCAAATATAGCCTCCAAGAACTTCAGGCAGGGAAAAGGTAACTTTTTGAAAGTTACTTTTCTTTAATATTTTAAAAAATCCGACTTCATCGTTCAATTGGATTTTTAATACTTATTGAAAATAGTTTAATTATTTTTCTAGTTCGTCCCATTCTCGAGATATATTAGGATTTTGATTTTTACATAGGACAGTCTAGTCACTGTAAGGTCATACCAACATTAAAATTTTCCAGGTCATATTTTTAAATATCATGCACCCCGCCTCTGGGCTCCAAGGCCTACATAGGGGTAACTTATTAATACTTAATGGGGGAGGATTTGCCATGTCAAACGGGTTTATTTTGACATGTCGAATTGCAGTTTTTAGACAGCCACAGTCAGGCTGCAGCCTGAGCCTTGTTTTACATTGTCACTGTTGTGGATGATGCAGTATGTGCTGCAGTCCACTAGAAACATTTAACTTATAGGCTCTAGATACATTTTATAGGATATACTAGGGACTTACAGGTAAGTTAAATGTACCAATTCGGAATATGCCAATTCGGCCATGTTTAAAAGGAGAGCACAGGTACTTTACTGCTGGTTAATGGGTAAAGTGTACAGAGTTCTAAACCCAGCAAAAGACAAGGTTCAGGAAAACGGGATTCAGCAAAAGACAACAAACCTGGGATTGACCACACAGAAAAAGGCGGATTTACCTACAGTGATTATACGTAGTTCTCCTCATCTACAGGCATGAGAATCTACGGCCGTCTTATGTTTGTGAATCAGCTTTGCTTAGAGTGGGGGAACACAGTCTTCCTGAGCAGTTGTGCCTTCTGCTGAGAATATTCCCCATCTTCTCATAGCTTCGTTTCTCTTTTAGGACACAGCTGATTATGTGAAGCCTATCACCTTTTCGCTGGAGTATGAACTGGTTGACCCAGATACAGGACCCATTCTGGAAGATGGTTGGCCGACTTCCCTCCGAGTCTCTGTAAGTTGTTTCCTTTTATCTTGTTTGTGTGAGTCCTGTAGAGGGCATACTCCACAGCTTGTGAGAGTCAGTGTTAGAGGACAATCTGTAGAAATGACACATCAGACTGCAGGGGATTTGTCTCATAAAACTATGGCTCCACCGCATTCACTAATCTAAATTACATTTAAACGGAGCATAACTTTTATGTTTCAGTTGCATCGGAATTCATTCAACGCTTTCCTGAAGCAGAATTGTTGCTGATTACAACGTCTAGAGTGCAACCATTTACCCTACAGGTTCTCTTTGGGCTGTGAGGTACTGATAAAGGCTCTCATTAGCAGAGACTGCAACAGAATTAGCTGGTGATCAAGGTTTTTTCCTAATTTTAAGTTGCATACCAACCTTGTTTTTAAGAGAAAGCGGCAAAGAGTCACAAAGATGGGAGCTTGGACGATCTGCCTCTTGGCATCTTTGAATTCAGGAAAGGCAGACAAAAACCTCAATGGAGAGCCGAGACTGACACATGCCCTGCATTTTATAAACTTTTTCCTAATTGAATCACGGGGGTCAGTGTCATAAAGGACCTGATGCAAAAAACATGCAGTCTGAAACATATCATTTTGTAATGGCTGGCCATTGTAGTTAGCGAAGTTTAGCAAAAGCCATGTAAAATTTGTTTGGCCAAAGCAAACTCCGACTGCCACATTCTGTATGAGCTTCAGTTTATAGATTTTTTGGGAAGGCCAGGAGGTGTAGTATATCCGAAATTGAGGCAAGACTGAATTAACACATTTATTAGCACCATTTTTAAGAGAATGTAAGAAAAGGGAATGACAAATTCGAGCTTATCAGTTTTACAAGATTTCTGACTACCTGAGCAGGTCCCAGGCAAGGGCACATCGAAGTAAGCCAAACAATTTAATCAAAAAGGATAAAAGTACTTCCTGTCAGAATTATTTCTGACTAAAATGGAATAATTGTAAGTCATGATTGCTCATCCACCATCATACAAATGTGAGACCATGATGGAAACAGGTATTATCCTCATGCTTCAGACTATGGATGTCAAATTGAATATGTATATCATCTACATATAAATAAAAGATGAGATTTAATTAATGCAGCATGTGAGCTCCATTGCAGAGATAAAAATGAAAAAGAAGGGGAGACAAAGAAGAACCCCCAATAGACCAGCTTCAATGATCAGTTTAAATGACCTGCTTGAATTCTTTCAAATTCAGTTTAGCAAAGAGCCTGTTCTTTCACAGAGCTGTCAGCTAGGTGCTGCAGAAGAATCCGATAGCCGGTACCTTCGAACTCACTTGAGAGATTAAACTAAATCAGCATGCAGAGACCACTTCAGATCCACAACTACAAAGATGGTCACAATGACCTCGAAGGCCACACCAGAACCTGCATATTGTTCTTGAGACGGCTATTATTTCCCACTAAAGTCTGTAGTTGAGCAGTTGCTGCTCTTTCCAGCAATCTGTTGGGTATGGTATAAATGACATTAGCTTAAAATGGCTTTACACTTTTTAGTGTCCAAGAATTTGAGTGAACAGTCCATAGCTTAGTCCATGCAACCCAGGGATTCTTATCACTTTAGCCTTTGAAAATAAACAGAACATCTAGTGCTTTGAACTATTCAAATACAGGGATCATATTCCAAATTGCCAATTTTTGGAATGTAATGATGGGCATATGCTATGTAAATGTGGTCCCTGTGGCCACTATACTGGGATCACCACCAGTAGTATGAATACTCTCTGAAACCTGGGAGTGTTTTTGATAATATTCCTTTGTCTCCTATAAATAAACCTTATGACTAAATATCAAACCTCAGGCCTGATGTACAAAATTTCCATTTGCAAAAAGTGGTTGCAAATTGCGCTCCAACTTTTTGCAAATGTGATAGTATTTTACGACCAACCTATGTACAAATAGGTCAGTTCACAAAACACTGAATGATAGTGGATCACTGTCCGACCTACCTCATCAATTGATGAGGTAGGTCGTGAAATGCAACTCACTACAATTGGTCGCCATAACAGGGACGCTGGGGTGAGCAGAACACCATGTCTGTGATATCATTTTAATAAAGATTGTTTTTTTCGGTGCAGCTCGTTTATCTTAAAGGAAACTGGACTGCATTTAGAAAAAAAGTTTATTATTTTTAAAAAAAGCTTGTTTGAGAGTTGGCAAGGATCCCCCGGATCACTGCTTACTCTCCTACAACCTTTTTCTTTACATTTACATAGAGGAAGGGGTCGAAAGGGGACTCCTTGTTGTGAATATGTTACCACCCCAACTTGGGAACTAGTAACTTCTCAATGTTTTTCAATGGATTACAGTCCCAAAAAATGGATACTCTGTAAACATATCCCTACCAAGTGCCATTTTTTATGGGCTTCTAATCCCATTTTGTGATTTGGGTTTAGTACATAATGGGTATAGTGCACAACAATTAACTATTTTGCAGTCCCAATCCCGGTGATTTTGAAAACCCAAGGCTTTGCCAAAAAGCTAGTCATAAGTCTTACCCTAATGAAAAGTACAACCATAATCCAGACTGCAGTGTGGGGTCCCAGCTGGACTATTCCAGCCCAGTATACCTGGGACTTCCTCCTACTCACTCTACTCATAATTTGCAAACAGTCCAGAATAAGGTCACATGGTTGACTGGGTGAGCATGGGCACCAAACTTTGCGGACTCCTCAGCCTAACTACCCGACAGCCACTCACTCTGAGGTCATGCACACCATGCATATAGGATACTGGGCACAGGGATCAAAGTACTTTTAGAAACTTTCAGCCAACTATATTTTGGAGGTCTGGCACTCTCTTTAGACTACAGTCATTTTCAGCTAACAATGTTTGTGTAGGAAGATGCTAACAATCTTTGGCTGGAATCATTCTTTGGAACAGCCTGCTGTTGACCATTCGCCAAATACAATATCGTTTACATTACTGAGAGAAAGAAACAGTTCATTAACGTTTTACAAAGGCCTTTATTACATCTCTTAAAACAATGAGTAACTTCATCTGAGTATTCCAGGAGCGTACAATCTGCACATAAAGAAGCTCTTGGCACGTGTGCCTTGCTTTTGATTTTTTTTTTATGTTGGACTACTTTAAATCTAATTACATGAAGTACAGGCTGTATCGCTTGGCTGATTTCAGTGGTGCAAGTATAATGAGAGCCATTAAAGCTTCAGTTTAAGCGAAGTTTCACTTTATATCATGCCGTTCACAATATGTCATCCTCCTATTTTTGACGTTTATTTTGATATTTACATTTTGCTTGTTACTATTTTGCAGATTTGTAAAGTTGATATTGCCCATAGGCTAATGAGTCCCTATAGATGTACATATCCCCCATAGACTTTCTTAGTCTCAAAGAGGATCTAGTTTCAAACACCCGCATTTAGCACCTGACGTATTTAGCTTTAGTATGAAAGTAACTTGTGCTTTCCAACCCCATCCAGTGGATGTATGGATGTCTAAAGAATGAGAATCTATCATTTTTTCCGGGTGCAAAATTACTATAGCAAGTAACTTCTTTCATACTCACCGAATGGATTTACATAAACCCAACAAATGTACATATCCCTCATAGATCTATTATACCCACAGGAGAAGACATAATCCACATCCACAAAGAAGACATCATCCACATACATGCATGTGGATATTTTCTTTGGACTTGCATACTCCTCACAGACCTACATAGTTGGTTACACTAATATATTCCACATACATTTAAATACTCCAGACAGACTGGCATATCCCTCACAGCCTTAAATGTACCACGTGGATGCATGGCGAGAGTCCTTTGCCTAGCCTAGGTTCTGAACATACTCAGTCCAATAACATCTCTTACGTTTCTTATGCCATGCAGGTGCCCTTCTGGAACGGCTGCAATGAGGAGGAACACTGCGTCCCAGATCTGGTGATGGATGCCAAGAATGACATCCCCACTGCAATGTGAGTACCCACAAACTTGCTAACTGGAGTGTCCATGTCCCCTCTTTTGGGATTAGCAGTGTGAGTAACCACCATCTAAGGATCAGCACTGTGAGTTTTACCCTTTGAGGGTCATTTTGAGCCCTTTTCCCATTTTCAGTATAGTGGACACTTAACCTTGCTTATTAGTCTCATCAAACTTTTGTAATCAGGAATGTGAGTACCCATCATGCTAGGTTCCCCAAACTCGTGGGGTCTGAAGTGTGAGAACCCACCTAACTATTTGGAGAATTGTGAGAATCTACCCCACTCCCACCCTGGGTTCAGCAGTATGTGAGCCCACCGTCTCCTGGGCCCAGCAGTGTGAGCACTCACCCTCACTGACCCAGAAGTGTGATTTTTCTCCTGTAGGGTATTCTTCCTCAAGTTCTTTAGAGCACAGTCCTGTTCATCTATATGCTATTGAATTGTCATTCATAGCTTCTAAAAGTTGACTCAAATAGCACATGCAGATTGGCGAATTATGGAAAATCTCCAGTATATGGCTATGAACTGTTAAAGACACAGTTAGAAGCTAGAACAAAAAAATATCTTTTAATTCAAGTTTTTTTCCCCAAGAAGTCTGCGTCCTCAAAATTTCATAGCCATATACTCCATAATTCCTCAATCTGCAGGTGCTATTTGAGTTAACTTCTGGAAGTTGGAAAGGACAATTTAAGAGCACATTGATGAAGATGGCTGTGCTGTATAGAACTTGAGGAAGAATACCCTACAGGAGAAAAAGTGTTACCACACTGGGGGAGACCAGGACAGCAGGCCCTTTATACCATGTTAGCATGGCAAAACTGCAGTCACATGTGGGAGTCCTTCAGACTGCCCCACATTGGACAGCCTATCAGACACGATTTACTCTGGTGTGGGACCTGCCAGATAAGGTGCCCTTTCGTGATGGGGCTTTCAGCAGCTTTGCCACTGGGAACACTGCCTTCCAGTGGTCCAGAAAAGAGGTTTGCCAGGACGTCCCTATTTTTGACAGATATCCCACCTTCCTCCTCTAACTGAGGACCTAAATGTGAATTATTATAAATCACATAGAGGAAATAATATCAGTAACCCATAACATATTTATCGATTATATGTCTAAATACCTCATGATTAAACATCACCTTAAGCAATTTGTTAAGGGATCAATCACACCGTTATAAAGCAAATCCATGCCCACCAAGTCTGACTTGAACATATTTAAATTAAATGAGATAAATTTAATAGCTGAGGAGATAAAGAATTTCTAAGGACTGTAATTTGTACAAAAAAGTGTAAAAAGTACATACACCTAATTTATAAGAGTATCCCATTTTACCATCGGTATGGGCAGCATGAACCAGACGTAGCTACTACTAGAAAGTAAATATATTCTGTGCTTGGTGGAAAGGAAAAGGGTCACATCCAGTAACTTCTGCATCTGGTGCCAACCAACTAAAATGCTGCCAAGTGTGAGTTACGTTAATTAATTTTGTAAAGCGCAGGTTCATCAATGATTTCTTGGCGCTTCAGGGGATGCAACAAAATTAATTGCATAAGTAGGCTTGTTTGAAAAGCCAACTCTTCAGATTTTTCCTGAAAGAAGCGAAATTATTTGTGAGTGAACAAATGATGGTAGAGGGTTGCAGATGGATGGATGGAGCTTAAACTGAAAAGATGTGTCCGCCCATTATTTCCTTTGTCAATGTCGGAATGATTAGAAAGTGAGGCAATTCAGACTATTTCAAGCCACACAAAGCTATAATAATGGCGTGAGAGGCTAGTATTATTCGTTTTCAATGTATATTGATTTAATAAACACGGTTGTTGTGCTCATCTCAAAATTAGAAACAGACAGCGCCACCATGTGGTGGACTGTCACTAGAGCCAGTGCTAACAATTAAGTGCTGGTGTCGGGCACCGGAAACCACCGGAACAAATTAAACACCTCCTATTGATCTTTTTATGTTAGGAACTGAGGGCCCTCACCAGAAAGAGCTTTAAAAACAAGACAACATATTTTGAATCTGATTCTCTGTTCCAATGGCAGCCAGTGAAGGTCCCTTAATAGCGGGTAATGTGGGAATTCCTCAGTAGTCTATAAGTCAGTCTGGATGCTTGGTTCTAGATAGACTGCAGTCTAGGGAGCCTGATCTTTGGAAGGCCGATATATATGGAGTTTGCGTAGTCCAGTCTGAATATGACGAAGGCCGTTATTAATGTTTTTAGATCGTCTTGAGTGAGGAACATAGCATTCTTTTTTATCCATCTAGAGACAGTTTCCAGATTCAGGAGAAGCTGTTCTGAAAAGCCTCTGTTTTCATTGGTGTTTGTTCTAGAGATCTATTTTGATGTTTTCCACGTGTTGCAAATTCTGTACCATTCTGGGTACTCAGTGTAGTTCTGCTCATAACTCATAGGGTGTCCTTCTGCACGGATGCACAACACTGAATTAAAGTTGGACACCTGGAATGTGGCCTTTATTTTAGCATCAAATTGCATACACATTTTCACTTTAAAGAAGAAGTCAATCATCAGATGTTCTTTGAAAGCCCATGAGCCGCCCGCATTGGCTGTGAAGAGGGCCTTTACTGCTGTTAGGCCAGAATCAAATTATTCAGAAAAAGAGACCTGATGTTTCTCTCTTTTGCACAAGCCTCTTAAGGGGAAAAATATTATAACCAGGCATCACACTGTGGTTTTTGTCCTGTGTTGCCTTTTGCCACAAGAAGATTATCAAAATGCTTTCGGAAAGAGTTACAGCACAATTCTACCAGAGGCATGTAGCATTCACGAAGCTCTATATAATATCATAGTAATTATGAAATAGTTTGATATGATAAAAATAACTTTATTGGACGTTTGCAAACCAGCTATTGAAGAAGATGAAAAACAGTAGAAAATAATATCCAGCCAGGGCTAATATTTGGATCCAAAAGGATACGAGTGGCATAGAATGTTAGCATAATTATATTTTTGGGGTACAATGCAGTGGTTTAAACACCCATATTCTACAAGGATGATGTCATACCAGTGCAATATGTTTAATATGTTACAGAATAACAACATTTCTCGTGAAGTCGGGCTTCATGAAGTGGGAGGCACAGCCTGATTTCCTTGCTGGAGACTAATTAGCCTCTAACAAAAGCAGTGCATTTAGATAATGACAGCCCAAGAGCATTCTATAGAGCTTTACAATGATCCATTCTTTAGTCAACATTATATTCATAAACGGAAAGAAAACTTGATGGTCTTATTCCAGTCAGTGCACCCTGGTAGCAGCATCACGCAGAGAAAAACATGGGAAGTTCTTCATCGAGAGCAGAGGTTCCCAAGCAGTGGGTGGCCGGCCCATTTCTGGTGGGTCACGAGATAGCAGAGAGACTTTACATTTTGTACTTATCTTGTCCCCTTTGCTGTGCCTCAGAGATAGGTCAAATCTTCTGCAAATTACTGCTTATTTTAACATAAGGAATGGTCTTTACTTTTCTTTCTCTGAGTGCGATTTGAGAGGCGTTTTTAAAGCAAACTATGTGACAATCCTTTTGAGGTGCAAGGAAAGGCTGTAAGATGTTGTTTTGTGTAACACACAACAACATTTAAATATCTGTAAATGAACTGTACCCTTATTTTAGAATATGCTAGTAATAAGGAAAGCAAAAATTATGTAAATTTTTTATAATTCTAAAGCGTGGTGGAAACAAAGATTTTAATAGGCTCAAAACACTTGGTGATGCGCAAATGATAAACCCAATTTCCATGTTATCATTTGTGTGCTCCGGAGGTTTAGTAATACAACTGTATGTCCGTGCAAATGTAGTGGACATTTCAATTAAAAAGAGATGTCTGTAAACGCCAGTGCGCTACTGCACGATGCTTTAGTAATATATTGGTGACAGTGTGCTCCAAAATGCACCACCAGCTACATACTAAATCCTTACCCCTCACCTGCTGAGCACATTTGCTACACTTGGTGTGAAGCTGGGATTTTTCACAAAACCTATGACTTAAATGATGTAACATTGATGTCAGCACCTGCACCCTGAAAATTGTTCCAGCACCACTGGTGCAAAGGTGCTGAGCTGTGTCCCTAAGTCATGTTTTAAAACAAACCCTTGCAGGTATTCCCATGCAGACTCCGGGTGAACTTTACAAGAATTCTTGCTACTGTTTTTTTTTTTTTAAATCCACAAAGCCATTTCAACAGAGAATGCACCCACTATATGTGATCATACACAATGATCCCACTTGTGTATGACTGTCACACATAAATTGAGAAATATGGATGTGGCCTAACTGGCAGAGCTGCTGACTTTGGATCTGGGGAACCAGGTTTGAGTCCCGGGGTTAGCTCAGGGCAAATCACTCAGTCTCTCATTGTTAAAATAAAATGAATCTGACCTAATGTAATACGATACTCCTGTAAAGCACTCCAGCGTCTTCAGGAAGTGCTCATGCTATATAAAATTGTGTGTGTGCATATATATACATTTATATTCCACAATGAACCACTGGGTCTCATTTTAAGACAAAAATGGATATGAGGCCTTACCTCATACTCTGCTGCAGAAGGGTTTTTTCAAATTTGCTAAAATCACTGGTATCAACACCAAGATTTTCAGAAGCCTTGTGATTTTATTGAACAGATACCACAGGCCAGCACCCCGCTCTGAAAAGTGTTCAAGCTCCAGTGCAGTTCACCATCTGCCTCTTTTATGGGCAGATCAATATCTTGCCCACAGACCTATAAAGACATATCGAAGGGCGTGGTCAAGGTTGTACATTTACAAACAATTGCTGTTAGACAGGAACGCAAAACATTGTAAAGATTATGTTCTTTTGTTATTTCACAGCATTTTGAAAGTATGGCTACTATAACATTAAAAACAATCGCCCCGCCTCATGTCTGTTAAAGCTAGGTGGGTCTTGAAAGTTTGTAGTTCTGAAAAGTGGGTCCTGGTGCTAAAAAGTTTGGGAAGCACTGTTCTAGAGACATAGGGTCAGATGTACGAAGCTATTTAGTATTTCTTAACTAGGCGAATTGCAATTTCAGCCCATTAAGAAATGCTAAATAGCCTTTTGGCATGTACAAAGGCTGTTTGGGAATCGCAAAATGCGATTTCTACCCAGTAGAAGTCGCATTTTGCGACACCCATATAGGAAATCGCAGATAGGGATTTCCGATTTGCGATTCCCTATGCACATGTACAAAGGATTTCATAAATGCAATTTGGGCATTTAGGAAATGCTATTACCATCGACTCAAAGTCGATGGTAACCAGTTGAAATTTTAAAAAAGCACTCCAAAATGTGTTTTTTAAGTGCAATAAAGCACACACATGCCCCTAGGGCATTTGTGCACTTTACATGTGCACCACTTTTTTCAGGGTGCAGCAAGCGGACCGTTGGCTGAACATCACCCTTGCTTTAGCATGTCCTAATTTGTGATTTCCTATTAGGAAAACGCAAATTAGGAATTGGAACGAATGGTTTGCTATTACCTAAATAGGAATTTACTAATAACAATTCCTACTCTGTAGAAATCGCTATTACGGAATCTCTATTTTTGTACATACCATTTTGCATTTCCTAAACAGCGATTTCTAAGGAGTCGCTATTTGGGAAATGCAAAATGAGTATTTCATACATCTGACCCAAAATGTGTTTTTTTCCCAAAGAAAAAGCAGTTTCTTAAAATTCTACATTTTTAACTAAATAACTAAGTATTTTTCTCTTCTGTTTGCTTCTGACAGCCAAACGGTATAGATCACTTACTGTTGTCTATAAACATCTCTCTGTAGTTTTCATGCTAACTACCCAAAATGAACGTATATATAAATATATTTAAAAGGGTATCATGTTGTATGGTCCAATATTGTCCTTTAAGGGTTCTGGTCACAGTTACAAAACACTCATTCTTCTGCCACATAGTTTATGACCTCGAAACCCCATGATGGCAATATGACAAGCCTTATGCTACGTATTCTCTCTCTCTACTTACACAATACCTATATATAGAAATGTATGTCTGTGTGTGCGCGGTATATATATATATATATATATATGTGTGTATCCAGCAAAAATCTCCTTTGATAAAAAGATATATATCGCTTATACATATATATATATATATATATATATATATATATATATATATATATATATATATATATGCGATAGCAACGGTTTACATCTTTTTTAATTGCTACTAAATCCACACATAATTAATTATGCTCACATTGCTTTGTAACTGTGTGGCATGGTTCCCCCAATGTGTATTAGATATGTGAATATGTGGTCATATACTTAGCAATGACTGAATCCTTAACATGACATTGTAATACTATCATACAGTTTGAGTATATTACACACAATGTTTTAAAATCAATGTTTAGAACTGGATAAAAAAAACGTTACATCAAAAATTCCTCACCCCTACTTTCACGCTTTCTCTGTACCTATATAACCCACTTTAGTCCTCTGGAGTATGCTAACTGCTGCACATGCGGCTTTATAAAATTCCTAAATGTTTTAAAAAATAAATAAGTGATCCATAGCCAACAAGAACCAGTCCCTGGGAATTTGTTCCCTGTGTATTGGAAAGTGTTTTATTCATTTTTGTTTATTATTTAAGGAGTATTCTAAAGCACTCAATGTCACTCTTTGGTTCCTTTGTACAGTCAGACGGGGGAAGTTAACCATCTTCTAAATACTTTACTTAGAAGCTTTTTTAGTCTGAAAAGTTTGAGCAGTGAAAAAATATCAGCGTGTGGGATCTATAAACTTTTCCCTTTGCTGTCTTCTTTTTGACTGACTTTTTATATTAATTTTGAATCAATCCGTATGAAAGGACAAGGCTATGTCTGTGAAACGGGTACATTTGTGCTGTCAGATAAACGGATATCAGCAGGATGTGGCATTTCACGCGATGAGGTCAATCTTCCAAGAGGCTGTACTAGATCTGTGTGTGATATAGTGTGCACTGCTGTCGCCCATGCGCCACCTGGTCTCTGGGAGTGAGATTCTACACCTGCTGCCCAGGATGTACCTGAGCAATGTATGCGAGAGATGCTTCCACTGTGGTGCCTATGTTGTTATATGTCACTTGTATCGCATCTACTGCCACTAATCTAGCTCAGTGGCACTGTAACTCTCCGGAGCAATTACAGGTGGACCTGCATGTTTGGCTGTAGAATTGTGTGGTTGTCGCATGACCTACTCGGGAACACGTGGGCGAAGTGCATTGCACGTGGTCTGTTCTTGTTGCTGCAAACGTGATGCTGCTAGTATGTGTTCTCATTTAAAGGGTTTATGAGAGATAGAGCACGATTCATGCAGCTTTAATTTACCTGAAAAGTAACTGAGCTCTTCTTTGTGAGAAGTGTTGTCCTATTTTGCACTGTGATTCACTTAGTTTCGTGGCCGCTGAGTGTTTTCTTGGGGTTGCTTAGGTATCACTTAGGAGATAAAAAGTAGTGTTTTTATGTCTTTCGAAAAGCAAGGTGTATTTTTAGTTTACTATGTGGGTGCACAGGGAATTTCACATCCTGCTGGCTTGCACTGAGAAAGAATACCCTTGTTGTGTCATTGAGGTTCTTCTGTTTGATGGTAGTTTGTGTGTCAGCTGTGTAGCAGTGACAGGCCAAAGAATTGAATTAGGCCAGACAAAGGGCTATGATAGATGTTGAAAAGAAGGGGAGATATAGTTGAGCTCTGGGGGTGCCGATTTTCAAGTGGTAGGATTTGAAGGTGAACAGTGGGAATGAGATTCTGCAGCTCTGATTGGATAGGAAGCAAGAGGTCCACTCATCAGCTTTTCTCTGGATGCCCACATTCTCCAGGGTGGTCACTAAAGTTGGTTGGTGGGTCATGCGAAAGCAGCAGAGAGGTCCAGCAGGAAACTAGTAAAACATAATAATAACTGAAATTAAGAATCAATTAAACTGCGCCTGATGATTTTTCACAGTAAATATAAAAGGATGTTGAGGAGATTTCTTGTTTTGCAGTCACTGTTGTCCACATCTAATACGTTTTTTCACCAAAATGTATGCTCACTTCCTTACAATCCACTCACCTTTAATTATAGTCATTATCCTGTCCACATAAGTCAATGATCTCTGGATTTCGGTTTTATAAAGAGAGAAGGGGATAGAGCGTGCGATCAGTGCTAATATTAAGGTTCACAATGTATTAAACTCATAAGTGTCATCATATATGTTGGCCCTGCTGAGCTCAAAATCGTGACTTGCAGGTCTTGCCATAATGTTCACTGTGACATGCTGCTGTCCATGATGGGCCTAGCCTGATAACTGCTCAGTCACTTACAGGTGATCTTCGTTACTCTGAGTTCTACTCTTCCTTGACAATTTCCCAAACACACAAGGTGAGACTTCACTTAGGACAGAGACAGCCCCCCATTCCACAACTGAGAAGAAACCCAACCTCCCCCAACCACAAAATGGACACAGCCCAGCCTCTCCCTCTTCTCAACCACACCCACCTCTTTCTGTGTGCGAAAGAAGCTTCCACTCCTGATGCCCATGCGGTATGTATTCTGTCTTCATGGTGGACCTTGCACTCCTGATATCCATGTAATACCTATCCTCCATATGTTGCTAAAGCTTTGATAAATGTATCCAGTATACAAAAGTCAAAAAGACTGCTTTTGTCAGTGCTTGATTTACACATGTGGCTGCCAAAAGTTTGAAGGAACAGCTCTTCCAGAAGGCTTCCGTGATTATTTAGTCAAAGCCATGGCAGCCTCTGTTCCAAAAACGCATCCATGTCTAGGAGATATGCAGAGCAGCCACGTGAGCTGCTCTCTGCGCCTGCTGTAAGTGTTACTCCCAGGAAAACAGCTCCAGAGCAGATGTTCATTTTGGCATCATCTGTCCCCTCGGAGCCTGACTTGAGTGCTGTCAGCCCAGTCCTTGTCCATTCTTCTTAGCAATTGTATCCTGTAAAGCAGCAATAGGAGAGATCCCGAATAGTGCAGTCCTAAGCGACCATGGGCCCGATTACAAGCTGTGAGGAGCACAAGTGGAATTAGACTCTGCACAATTATGAGATGGCCGGATGGACCTGATTATACCGGCCAGAAAACAGGATCGATAACATCACTTTCTCAAAGAACTGCATTGCAGGCCAGATCCAGCTCCCGGCCACCATCCAACCCTCAGCCAAGGCTAAAGAGAAGCATGTCATGCTGCCTCGTGCAAGGAGACATCTTTGCCTTCCTTCCCTCTCTCCCGCCAAGCACAGGAGCCCTCGCACACATTTAAAAGTCGCTCAGCGCAGTTGGTGAATGAGTGTGTTAAACCACATGGCTTTCCCGCCTGGTAAATCCAGGTACGCACAGTTCTTGCCCATTCTGGGAACTTTTACTCTTAATTGTTTTTGTTTTTTTTGTAGTTTTTGTATCTGTTAAGCGCAACAATCATCCTGAGGGATATCACGGCGCTAGGGAAGCTGTGAACTGAAATGGGGGTGGAGTGGTACCAGGACATCTGCGAAGAAGGAAACCTGGTCGAGAGGCTGTGGAATGTCAGCGATTACATCCTAGGAAACAGAAGTGTTTTCAGCTTCTTCCTAAATGACATGTAATCGTCAGTGAGGCGAAGGTCTAAAGGCTGTTCATTCCAATGAACGGCCGCCAAATGAGAGAAAGAGCGGCCCCCTGCTCTAACTTTCTTAATGCGTCTGGATTTGGCCAAAGCGTGATAGCAGGCCTTCAGTTTTTGTGTAGGGCCTTGAATTCGATGTTGTCCTGCAGGATTCGGGGGCCACGCTCGTGTAGCGCTCTGTGTGCATAGCACAGGAGCTTGAACTTGGCTCTTTGGCGCACAGGCAGCCAATGGCGCTCCCTCAAACATTCTGATGCCGAGCTATATTTGTTTTTATTGCAGACAAGCATGGCGGCTGCATTCTGAATCACCTGCAGTCGGGAAAAAAAGTAGTCTGGCATGCCCACATAGAGAGCATTCCCATAATCCAATTTACTAGAAAGTAAGGCCTGGGTAATGGTTTTCCTGCAGTTCAGGGGGATCCATGAGAAGAGTCTTCTTAGTAGCTTTAGCATAGCAAAGTTTTTTTCGCACAGCGCTCGGACTTATGTGTGGAGATACCAGTCAGAAATGGTAATTCCATCCACCCAAAATACCTGCACATATTTACTCCTAACTCGTAATCAGGCCCTAGGTATTTTTAGGTGAAAGTCTTCACCATATGCCTGAATCACACGACTAATGGATATCTATGCTGGCTGATTGAACTAGAGAGTTTTAAGGAAAGCTTCAACTGAATTTCCAATGGCCCAGCAATTCCAGATAGTAGGGGTAAGAGTGAATATAGACAACCCTGGGTAATGAGGTTTCTTTCTCTCAGTTTCAAAAACAAGCAGAACTCTGCATTCTGCCCTCTCTCCAAGTATATTTTTGTAACCCGTAAAGTGTTAATGTGTGAAGTCTTAGAATTAAATTTGTCTCAGAAAAACGGTGGCAAATGGATGTATTGCCTTCAAAAAGGAGAGATGGGGAGACTCACGAACAGAGAACATAAAGGCTATGGACAGACACAGGTGAAAGTTCATCCCACAATAGAAAATACTGAGCTGGAGACTCACTACAAGTGGCCTCTTCATTCAGCTGCGGCTGGTTACTTGCCCCATCAAAATTATAAGCTTTTTCTATCATGAGAAGATAACACTGCCAAAATATCTGTGTTTAGCAGTGCTTAATTTGAGCTGGGGGTTTCTGGTGCTCGGCACTGGCACTTAATTGTCAACACCGGCACTTGTGACAGTCTGCCACAAAGTGGTGCTGTCTGGCTATTTTAGAGATGACCAGAACAACAGTTAATTATTAATTCAATATTTATTAATTACTATTAACTGCCACCCAAGCCATTCTTGTTGCTTTGGGGGCCTTAAATAATCTGAATTGTCACACTTATGTGATGGTTAGTAGTTGTGTTGTTACTATTATTGGCAGCATAGCAGGGGCAATGTGTGGTGCAAACTGCAGTGGCCTCCTCACAAGGGCCCTGGCACTTATCTTTTTTACAAATTAAGCGCTGGTGTTAACCGAGAAAAATTAGACCGGCAATTACTGATTTAACTGGTAAATCCTAATTTTTAGGGGACCCTCAGGCAGTGTCGTATTGGCAGGGCGGGCAATCGGCTACTGCCTGAGTGGCCTGAGGCAAAGGCCAGCTGGTGCGCCGCTTTTTCAGCTGGAGATAAAATCACTTTTTCCTGGGCCAGGTTGGCCATTGGCGCTTGACCCTAAAGGTTGCTGCACCCTTAGAGCAAAGTTTGGAGCTCATTATAACCAAGTATAGAGAATGGCTGTCTCATTGTCGTGTGCAGAAGGACAATGGGCCAAACTGAGCAGACACAATATGTGGTGGGTCTCCTCCCGTCTCTAGTGTCTCAGTGCAACAGTGAGCCTATTGGGAGTGGCTGTGCTCTTTTTGAGCATCACAGCCATCACTAATGTTACCTGGGGCTGGGGTTAAAGGGCGGCTGTACAGGGAGACACATTAGGAGTGGTGGCCATCTAAGAGGCTCTACTTTTGTCTCCAGCAGCACACAGATGAGCCCCCGGTGCCCACTGCCACCTTGTCATCTTAAAAACTGGGAGGGGACTCCTGTTCACCATTGAACAAAAATAGAAAATAACGCAAACGGCCAAAATGAGAAAAAAAGAAAAAAATGTGAATACACAAAACAATTGTTTTTTTTTAAACGTTATTGTGAAAAATGTTAATTTCAGGACAAAGTGACAAAGGGAAGGGAGAATAGACATGGCAGGAGAGTAACAAAATGGATTGAGCGAGAAGTGCAATGTGAAGAGAGACAAAAAGAGAAGTGAGACAGCAGAATGGAGAAGAATGACAATGTGGGAAGGGTAAAAAGAAAGATAGAGGGGAGAGGATAAGAATGCAAGAGATGCAGACAAATGGAGGGAGGGAGAAGAGATAAGGGAGAAGAAGTGATGAAAGACAGTGGAGAGAAGGGCAGAAATTGGTAAAGATAGAGAGAGAGAAAGCTGAAAAGTGAAAGCAGAGATGATGATGATATGAGATTTGTAAAGCGGACGACTACTCAAATGAGTGTCTCAGCGCTGACTTCATGGCAATCTGCACCTGCAAACAATCCCAATTATTCCTGTTGAAACATCCAGGTTTTTGGTTTTTTCTTGAAGATTGCTGTTAAGCGTAATTCCAGAGGAAGATTGGTCCAGGCAACTGACCCAAGATAGGAGAAAGACCTGCCTCCACTTCTCGCTCGATGAATCTTAGGGATCTTCACCAGAGAAGAGGGAGACAGGAAAGTGGTAGAGGGTGTGGCATATCAGCCAGAGCTGCTGATTTTGGAATTTGAGAACCAGGTTAAAGTCACAGTGGCTCAACATTCTGTGATTCTGGGCAAATCACTTAATCTCCATGTGCCTCAAAAAAAATGAATGTGTTCATGTGTAATGTAGCTGGTGCTCATATAAAGCGGTCCAATACCTTTGGGTAGTTTGCACAATATAAAACCGCAACAACAAAAAAGTGAATGACGAAAGAAATGATGGTCTATGAGAAAAAGGGAAGGATACTACCTCAAATTCACAATCCAAATTCTCTCCCTCAGTCTAAGGCTTAGTTTAGAGGTTGTTGGCATTCCAGGAGGTTGTGCTAAATGTAGAGTACAATCCACCAGTGGAGTTTCCTTCATTAAAGGCGATGGAATTGTAAAGGAAATTCCACCTAGGGATTCTCCTTTGGTGTAAACGCTGCCTCCAAGAACATCAGGCACAGGAGGATTTTCCGTTACTGTCTGCCGCAAAGCAATAAAGGGGACACATAAGAATATAACATTAGGTATAGTACAAAGAATTCAAGGGGCAGGGGGAAAAGGGAAGGTTTGCAAGACAAGAAAAACAAAATAAAACTTCAAGGAGAGATACAAAATGACAGGAGGAATAAGGGCATGAGAGGTATAAAAATAATTGAAGAAAGAGCTCACAGGGGAGACAGGAGTGGGAGAGAGATGGGGATTTGTAGACAGAGAGAAAGATAGGAAAAGAGAGAGGGAAATGAGAGAGACTGAGTGAAGGACATAGGTAGATTGAGATACACCAAGGAGAGGAAAAGAAGTAGGGTATGAGAGAAAAGGGAAGAACTAGAGAGAGGGGCAAAAAAGTGATCGGGAGAATGAGAGGTGCACCCAGCAAGTAAGAAAGAGGTATAGAGAGAAAGAAAGGCCTTTGAGTGAACTCCTACAGCTATTCCAGATTCAGATCATGTCGCTCCCCACAATGCAAAAGACATCAAGTACAAAGCTGTATTCAATCCTCGATGACATTGCTTGCAGAGAGGCTCCTGAGTGATAACCAAAAGAGGAAGACCCCTGGTTCCTTGAGGGTGTACAGAAGCCTCCAGACACGAAGGATGCTCATGGTTCTCTGACTCATGGCCTGATATAATACAGGATATTCAGAGACTTTTTGGGGGCGGGGGGTGGAGAGCACAGACTAAGAGACCAATAAGTGACTAATAAATTCAGGCACCCGAGGGGGAGAAATGTATAGGCCTGAAGAAGAGACCTGTGGGTGAGTTGCTTTGGAATAATGTTGTGTCTAGTCTTGGCCAATGCTACTGACCAATCGAGCTTAGAAAGCTTAATTAATCAGATATGTCTCCCAAAATTACTCCCAAAGTTTCATGAAAGGTCGTTGTCCACAAATGTGGACCACTTTTTTCTTCGGTGTCCGGGCCTAATTTTGTTCTCAATCAGGCCCTGTCCCCAGGCCCAACTCAAATTGAACTGGATTTTCCAGATTACGAGTGGCACATGAATTCTGATGGGCCCGGTAACAGTCAAAGGGTCCATCAGAATTGAAAATTGTGTTTCACATGGAAATTTAGAAAGCACTTTAAAGGCAAGGTGGGAAAGGAGTTTAAGTATGTTGGTTTTCCATTTCCGCTCTGTGTGACATCACCAAAAATGAAGATTCCAGAATGAGCGATGATATCAGGAAAAGGATGAACCAATAATCATGCATTTTACTGGGAATATCCTTCCATTAAAAACATATATGTCTCCGATGGCAAAAGCGAGCATATTTTGGACATGTTTACGTCGTGGGGAAATGGCTTTGAGAGGGTTAAATCGGATGCGTGAGGCGCACACATCTGCCAGTCAGATATTTAAACGCTATAAATCCCTTTATAACATAACACCACAGTTGTCAGAAGATTATTGAATGTTTTCCAATTGAATTTTTCCGATTCCGTGATATTTCCATTATTTGTCTCCATTCTAGCCCTCGCTACCGACATATGTAAGGAATTCAAATTCACACCATGCTCTGTCTGTGCGTCCCAAAAGCAAGGAAATGACTTCCACAAACGTGAGGGCGTCTGCTGCGCAAGGTCATTGCCAGGGGCCTGGAAGAGGCCAGAACAGTAACACGCTACATTTTTCTCTGGTCCCCCTAAATTAGAACCACGAGTTTTCGTTGATTTGTTTGCTGTTTCTTTTACACGCTCACCTCGTGCGTGGGTGAATGCAAGCTGGCGATTTTCATTGGCAACAACTAGAGCCCGGCCTGGTTCAATCATGAATAACAAGTCCAGTATTTCACTCAGGCAGACAGACAGATACATTTGGAGAGGCCGAGGCAAGAGGCACGCGCCCAACACATGCGCAACAGCTGCAAGATCCATCACTATCCACTGCATGGGGCGTGGCCCGGGTCTAGACCCGAACCGAGGAATGGCCACAAGGCCTGTCACTATTTTTTATGCGATCGAAGCCTATCAGACAGCCCAGCTGTCTAGTTTGCTAAAGACATCTTGTGGACATTCGGAAAGCTGACCTAGGAATGCATTCTGCCCATTGCCTAGCTTTGGCTTTGTGGTTTGTAACTCACATTTGCTTGTTTTCTATTTGCTGTCTTTATTTATTTTAGGCTGTCCACCATGTCTTCATCCCTTCCATGGAGCATAGCCTATATTCTGTATTAGGGAACACATGACATGAAAGATATAATGCTGTGCAGTGCGTGCACCATGAAGCATGCCCTGGGTGTATGCGAGCTTGCGTGAAGTACAGTACATGACGGGTGAAGTGCTGTTCAGTGCGCACATGGTGAGTGTGTTTCTGGGAGTGTGTGTGTTCGGAAATAGCACACCCTGGTACACTACAGAAAAGCTACAATACTGAGCTGGGCATGCTGACTGAATAAATATGCTGAATGTATTTGTGTCTCTAAAGGCACTATACATGGAGGGAACAGTGCTGGGCAGTGTGTGTGCTATGTACATACACTGAGAGCAAGTGTGCCTGCAATAGTACATTATATGGAGGACCGTGGGTTCCATTTTGGGAAGCCCAGGCCTGCCTGGTGAAGACATGAGGAAAAGAGGATTCCCCCAGACAGATTTGTGTATTGCTGCATTCATGTGCGCTTTGTGGGACACACACTGGAGGAAGGGACTCTCCCTTTGCACTTAAAAAGGTTGCTCTTTGTTTCAGTGACAGATCACAAGGAAGGGGCCTAGGCACATCTCAGGAAGGAGATGGGGCTAATAAGGGAATCATACAAAGTAGGGCTGGGAGCCTTGGATTAACCTTTTGATGCACACATCACGGTGGCTGACTTCCAGGTGTGAACTCTGCTCACTCCCATTAATTGTGTTGTGGGCCAATCAGTTTGCCTGCTGTGACAGACATCCTTTCAAGTGTACACATCAAAAAAAGCAGAACCCCAAAATAACACTTCAAAGAATCAGACCCCAAATCACATTTTGGTGTCTGGAAAAAGGACTGCAAGATGGGGAGGTTGAGACGCCAAACTTTTTCATCTAGCAAGCAGCCAGATGGGCTGTGTGAGGCGGGGAAGCTCTGCAAGACTTCTGCCTGTGACTAGGTTGCGGGCCAAGGCCTGCCAATCTCCCTGTTTGGTGATGGGATATCACCCAGGGAAACAAAGACCACCTGCCCTGGAGCCTGGAGCACCAGTGCCTGCCTGCTTGCCAAGATCAGTGTGCCCTGTGAGGAAGAGGAGAGCGTTGGAAAGAGAGAGCTCCAGTGAGGAGCCTTATTGTGATGATTCCCTGTGCGAGGTGTGAGGATTTAGCTGTGCACTGATCAGGTCGAGACTGTTTGCAGGATTGTGTTCAGCAACGCCGTTGTATGCCATGAGAGGCCCGCCATAGACTGAACCGAGTATCGAGCTCTGTGCGGAGGATGCCAAGCCCGCACAGCCTTGTTGTGATGACTCCGTATGCCAGAGGGGGCCACTGTTGAAGTAATTGTGTCACCAGCGTGCCTGGCCTTGTGAATACCTCAGCGGCAAGTCCTGACAGATGTCGTGGTGTGGGCAATTGCATAGGAGGAGTCTAAGTTGCATTGCAGCAACCCCATGTGCCAAGAGGGGCTGCAGGGACCAAATCACTAAAGACTTCAGGCCGTCACTCAGGACTGGAGTCAGGCTATGACCAGCAGATCTAGCCACACCGCAAGATCAGCCCTGACTGACCCCTAAGGACCAGGAAGACACTGAGGAGGGCGTCACATCGTCGCTGTTGGGAGCCGAAGAAATGAATCCCCAAACTCCCTTCTCCCTCCCCCCATTCCCTTCCTGTGAACAAAGTGATTTACAGCGTCTTCGTGAGCTGGAAGCTGCTCCGATTGCTGTGGAGAGCCAGCCGTGCCGCTTAGGAGAGTAAGCCTACACCTAAAGAGTGCTGCCACGTTTACTGCGAGCAACTCGACTTCTCCGACCATGATCAGAACTCACAAGTGCCCGCGCTAAAGGCACCCGCTGCAATGCCAAACGCTTCTGTGCTGTAGGAGCCGGTAAGACTTGAACTGGGCCTGTGGGGCCCAGGGGGATTAGCTGCTGAAGGTGCTGCGGCACCATACACACTTCTTTTACTAAATTCCTAAGAGTCAAAGGGGAATGCTTCTAGTAAGCATTTCCTGGATGTGGCCACCAGTGAATGGGGAAGAACCCATGTTGTAAGAAAGAGGGTGGGACAGGGATTAGCCTGACAACTACTAGAGCCCCAACCTCAAGGGGATTGAGTTATTGCTCATGAATGTTGTTATTCCTTTGAATGTGTAGAGTTAAAAATAAAATACTTCTTTTTCTTATAAATGTAAGTATTTGACTGGACATTGATTTATTGTTCGTACTGTGTGCACTTTGAGTTATGAGTCGAGTTCACTTACCTGTACCTGCACTGCTCCCGGAGAGAACCTTTGACCTCTAGTTCACAGCTACCACTGAGAATCAAGTGCAGAAGGGCTAATTGGCCCAGTTGCTCAGGATCCATAGTAGTTCAGGCCCCAGGACATCAGGCCTAAAAGGCCTCAACCACCACGGTTAGGTGCAGTAGTCCCTCCCCACAGCCCTCTGAAAGGGGTTCTGACAGAGACAAGCCTATACAAAATGCAGTGGCACATGCATACGCAAAATTACATATTAGCACAGAAACTTAACAGTGCTTACATATACACCTTAATAGACTCTCGTACAGTCCATGCTAAGAAACTCTACGAGATCTGACTGCATGTGTAAGTGCTTACCTTATGTACCTTGATTCTATCAGATTACATGCAAAAGATGGCTTCTTGGACCTTTAATTAGAATACGCCTATCATTTGTAGAGTTTTCCAATACTCTGCCGTATCATCCTACCTCTTTAAGCTCTATGTCTGGCAACTGCCTCCATCATTTGGATCCAGGGTTTTCAATTTACACTTATGTCAATGACACCAAACTCCAAAAAGTGCCCACCCTGATTATGCAATGCAGTTTGTTTTGGCATCAAGAACGCCTTTCTTCTCAATGCCAAGAAGTCAATATCTTCAAAACCATGTACTTTCATTTTAATGAATTAATGCTATGCTATGTGCCTTTTGCTTTTCTGCAATTCCAAAATCTTTTTTTCAACCATAGTATTTAAGTTTGGGTCGCATGGTGGGATGGTTTGCCTTACCCACCACCGTTGCCTTTTGGATACTGCTTACTATTCTGATTCAAGCTTGTGAATTTATAACAGATACAATACTTGAGAAAAGACAAGTTACTTACCTGTACACTGTGGTTCTCCAGTATTGATATCTGTTACAGATTCCAATGTGACCCTCCCCGCTTTGTGTATATGCTATGCATGGTCTCTGTACTCCAGACTCACATGCTGTGACCTGCATCCTAATCTGTTCCCATCATACCGAGACCCCGAGCCAAGCTACCCATGTTCTTTATCTTGTCATAGACAAATTCCCTTCTTTTCTTGCAGGGAGTACTGCCGAACAGTCATGCGGAGGTCCACGTCAGACTGTGCCACTTACACAGCATCCTTCGACACTTCTGTCTTCATCATTGAAAGCACAAGGAGGCGCATTGCCATTGAGGCCACACTGGAGAACAAAGGAGAGAATGCCTACAACACTGTGCTCAACATCACCTACTCTAGGAACCTGCAATTTGCTAGCCTCATCCAGAAGGTAAGACTCAGAAAATAGGTGACCTTCCTGCATACCAAGGCTAGCCTCTGAACTAGAAAGTAAGATCTATAAAAGTTGAGACCTCCATAAAATGAAAACCACCTTTATCTAGAAGAACATCTGAAAACATGGAATGCCCTCTATTCTCCCACCTCAGCCATAAAGTGAGATCTCCACAGAACATGAGATGTTTCTCCAATCCGGAGTTAGCATCCACCCACAATCATGCAATCACTCCTCTATAGTAAATAATCTGCCCAAGATAAAACTGGAGGAGTATGTCTGAACCACCATGTGCTCACTAGGGCATATGTAAAGTGTATGCGTTTCGCCCTGAACATATGTCTTAGTCTTTCTATCAGCAATCAGTGTGAAAGAGACCGTAATAATTTTTTAGCATGGTTCCGTGCAGAGTAACTGTTCCTCAGAGAGCTTAGATTAGGTTTTTTTTATTCTCTAAAATGTACTTGATGCTAATTTTTTCATATTGAAAAGTAAGCTTGGTTTCACTCTACAACATGCTCTCTAAGACTTTTCGAGGGCATAAGCCAATGGGCAGCACTGACAAAAACGCCTTTCCTATTTATCTCATTAGTAGGATGCATGCACCTATTGGGAGGTGCAGTTACCTTGCCAGTTTCCGGGGTCTTTAGGAATCCCCAAATTCTACCATTATTGTAGTGTGTGTGTGTGTGTGTGTGTGCGAGTGTGCGTGCGTGTGTGTGTGTGTGTGTATTAGCAGACGCCTCACGGCCACACAGGATCACCAATCCCACACCACCATAATGTCGCAACAGCTGGGAAGGGTGTGGCGAGGGGGGGCCATAAAACTGGACTACATCTCCAAGGCGCGTGCCTGGGCGAAGAGCTGGCCTGTCCCCCATCTCTTGGCCCCTTTTGCTGGACTTTAATCAGGACACACCGAGGCATTAGCCTTTTCCAGTTTCTTTTTTGTGAATTGTTTACCGTGTGTAATATAATGGGGAAAAGAAAGGGCAACTCACATGTAGATTGCGCAAGGAAACTAAATACAACAACAAAGTCTACTACAAACTATTTGTCCTCAGTGATGGGAGTCATTGACTCTGAGATAGGACGAGTTGAGGCCTGGTTGGATGCCAGTTTGAGAGATCTCACTTTGACTGTGTCGAAGCACCAAGAAGCAATTCTATCCAGAACTTAGCTTGCAGTGATCAACCCAGGAACTCTTGTGGTCATTCACAGCTACAGCCCCCAGCCTGTGTAGCCACTGTAAACCTATATATTGATGCAGGTCCATGAGGGGGCAATGACACACCAGGGGCTCAGACCAATCACATACGACAAAGTGGATTAGGCCGACCAGAAGCTCAGAGGGAGGTTTTACAACCTGCGCGCTAAGTACAGCTTCGCCATAGCAACCTAAATGAAGATGTTGGCATCCGCCCTCAAATCCCGCCAAAATGTACCCCTTATATTATTGTGTTGGAAAATGGCCCCAAAGTTGAGCACCCTCATACAGAAGATCATGCATCTTTACTAAACAAAGTTGTCCATTGGCTCAGGAAACACTGTGACTGGACATGTAATCTGCTTGCCTAGATATTATCCGCAAGAAGAGTTACCTGGATTGGTAAGCGGGCAAAGGCCTCTCCAGGGGACTGCATTATCATCAACTTTAAAATCCCTCTTTTACCCGGGCGATGCTACATTGTCTGTGTTCACTAATTAACCCGAATGAAAATATTAAAGCACACCCTTTAGGCTTTTTTCTATGGCCCATCCGGCAGCTCTACAAGGCTCCTGAGATCTCAGGATTCTGACACCGAACCATGTGGCACTAATATGAATTCATCATGCAATCTGCCAGTCACCAGCAGATTTGAAGCCCTTTCATCTTTGGATCAGATGGATTGACCACCAACCTCTCCCTCTAACGCTTCTGGCGCGCTATGGGGTTGTACCTTGTGTATGGTCAATCTTTCTGTTAGTACTGTGGTCCCTGCCGCACTGTCATACTTTAAAGCCTTCTCTTGGAATGTGGCGGGCCTTCGGCCAAAATTGTATAATCCTGACTGGCTGTATTTAGTTAATCATTATGACATTGATTGCTGCCAGGAGACTTGGGATTGCGAACCACAGTATATAAACGTGCACACCACATTTTGTAGCCCTGCAATTCTGTCATCTTCAGGCAGGGCCAAGGGTGGTTTGGCTATTTTTGTTTCAGTCAAACTTACTAGACTGGTGCAGGAATTGCATGCACTCCTTACTATCAAATACTGCTCCTTAAGCTTCAAAAATCTTACTACTCCTGTTTATAAACTTTAATCACAATTATTTTTGACTCATCAATGACTAAGGATGTTGCTGATCTGGAGGAATATCTGCTGCAATTGGAGGCCAAACAGAAAAGGGAAACTTTGATCCTGTGGATGGGGGATTTTAACATTTATATCTGCAATGCTAAAACTGCAACAAACTGTGGGTTACAGGATGACACAGACTTAACGATTACACACTATAGGCATACCCTATGTGGGGACGCTTTGAACAGGGTAATTCTGTCTAAAGATTTGGTCTTTGCGCAAGACTACAAGTCCCCTACTATTAATTAACCCCCGACTTTCAATGGTGTTGGTACTTGCAGCGTTATTGATTACATAATGCTTTCATCTGATTTGGTCACCATTTTGATGAATCATGAGGTAGTGATAAGTTGCATTAGTGACCACAACCCACTCACATTATACCTGCACACTGATCTTACCGATAAGGACACCCAGGTTTCTAACAGGGTCATTAAATACACTAAGAATAGGGTGGGTTCAAATTAAGTGGGATCAGGTGGACAAGGACCAGTTTATGAAGGATTTTGTGAAGAAAAACCAACAGTCAATCACGCTGAGCTCACAGCAGGAAAGAGACCCAATAGATATTATTCAGGCATAAACCTCTCCAAGTGCTTATATGTCATTAACACTAACAACGCGTAAATGCCCCAGATCAACTAAACCTGGTTGATTCAATCATGAATGTTCCCTAGCTCACAAAAGCCTTAGGTTAGCAATAGAGGAACACCCACAGGACAAGATCAAAGTCATTGCAGCCAGAAATGCATACATGGCCGCCATTGCAGCTAAAAAGACAGAAATAAGGATCAAAGACTGGCAAGATCTGGAGATTGCAGGCAAGACGAAGAATTGTAGTGCCTTTGGAAAGTATTAAATCACTCCTTTTTTTCTTGTTATGACAAACTACAGATAGACACAGTCATCCCGGTCAATGTTTTGGTTGAGCACTTTTCTAGAATCTTCGACACAAACAATAAGAAACGGGCACAATTAACCATGGAGGAAATTGCCTATGATCACAAGCCTGCCATCCGCTTGAGTCAATCAATCGAAATCAATGATGTGATCTTGGCAATAGAAAGCAGTCCCTCTGGGAAAGTGCTCTGCCCGGATGGAATCCCTATGTACTTATTTAATGTGTATCTTCCATTCTGAGCCCCCATAATCACAAACATCCTACGAGCTGCCATCACAGGCCCTCTAGTCCCAACATGGCAAGAGGCAGTATTTGTTCCCATATTTAACAAGCATTGGCATAGCCAATAGGTCTCGCCTTTTGGACCTTATAAGTGTTAAGCCACAGCTAGTGGCTTTGTTAATGCCTTTAAGTTCTTTAATCACTCAATCTCGCGGCGATGAAGCGGTCTATGCTTCTCTGAGCGGAGAGTGCCAGCCTCCAGCGCAATAAATGATCAAATACAACCCCACAAAGGATGCCAGAGACCGTAGAGACTATAAACTACTCTTCCTCGCGGTGATGGAGCGGTTTATGGAGCTAAGTGGAGTGGGGTTATCCATCCGCGGAATAAATGACAGAGCAATGCTATGTTTAGGAGACAGAGAACAGAAAAATACTTCACACAGCTGCGATAAGCGGTTTATGCTTGTCGGTGGAAGAAGAGAATCCATCTGAGGAATACACGTAGGTAAAATAGCGGCAGATGCAGGAAAAAACACTTCATGGCGCTGCTAAAGAGTGGTTTATCATATCTGGATGAAGTTATCCACTCCCAAAATAAATTATGCAAAGTGTCGCCATATGCTTACGGTAGAGAGTTGAAAATCGCTTTATATCGCAGCGATGAATAGAGCACTTTATATCTTGGTGCTAAAGCGGTTTATGTTGCTCCCTTAGAGACCAATGTCCATCACATTGTAAAAATAACGCGGTGTGTGGGTGGTGAACTAGAATGGACAACCCCTTAAGAGGTTTATGTTGTTGAGAGTTGAAAGAACTTTCCACCGCGGAATAAATTAAATTACCATATGGGGACGATACAACATAGACGTTATATCACGCTCGAAGCGGTTTAAAGTGCTTTGTGGGGAGGGGTTACTCACTCGCAGCACAAATCATAGTACAATCCGGACAGAAGTTGGGCAGATAACAGAAAGGCACTCGATATCGCGGCAGTGAAGCAGTTAATGCAGCGCAGTGGAGAGAGTTTACCCACATAATTCATAGTAACATCCCGATACTGGCCTTGGCAGATAATAGAAAGGCACTCCATATCGCGGCCATGAAGCGGTTTATACGGCTCTGTTGAGAGAGTTTACCCACATAAATCATAGTACAATCCCGACAGTGGCTCGAGCAGATACAAACAAGCAAACGCGAAAGCACGGCGCGTTGCGTGTAACCTGACCCACGAGGAATGCAGCTGTCACCCTGCGAGCCGCTGCTCGCTCCCGAGAGCAAAACGCCGTGGGAGTGAACATTGGAAAGGAGGTGGGACATGCACCCGCCTTTGGCCATTTGCGTGCTTTCATTATTGAAAGACACACGCAAAAGCCAATCCAATGTGTGGGAGGAGTCAGACCCACACGGAGAAGTTTAGAGTGCTTACAAGAAGCCTCCCATAGAGCAGCGCATGCGCGCTGCGCTAGGCTCGACCTAAAAAGGGGGACAAAGGTCTGCCTAGTTGCTACCACCCTATTTCACTGCTGGACCATACTGTTAAAATCTTGGGTAGGGTAATACTATCTAAACTTGGAAGAATGGGCATTTGAGAACTGGGTACTGTCTGATGTGCAGCTAAGGTTTCGCCCAGGCATGAGCACAGTGGATCAGTGCCTTAATTTATATCTTATTACCCAAATATATGTCATGGTAAAGAAAGAAACCATGCATTTGGCGTTCATGGATCTAACATGTGCCTTTGACACTGTGCTATGATCCAAGCGCTGGGATATTATGGAGGGCATGGGGTTAGACAAGGCTCTTATAGACTTGCTCTGTCAGCTACACTGGCAAACCTCCGCAAAGATACGATACAGTACCAAGGGTGATTTATTACCCAAAATAAATTCTACTGTTGGGGTTCGCCAGGGCTGTGTAAAAGCCCCTTTTCTTTTTTTACTTTACATAAATGGTTTTGAAGAATTATTGTGCTCTAAGGGTAGAGACCTGCCTTAGATATGCTCCCACCTTGCTCCTGTATTATTATACACGGACGACGCGGTATTACTAGTCAGAACTGCCAATGGGGGCTGCAGGTTCTCCTGGATGCTTATTGCACTTTCATGAATGACCTTGGGCTGAAAAACAACCTCTCCAATTCATTTATAATGAAGTGTTGACCTAGGTTTTTTAACTCTAGGAAATCTACCCTGTCTGACGAGGAGGTAGCTAGAGTCCAAAATTTTGCTTATTTGGGAATCTCGTTGGACGTAGCATTTAACTGTACATTTCTGTTAAAAACAAGAGCCCTCCGAATTCAAAGGTCAGTTGATTCCATTTTTTGTTTTGCCAAAAGACTGGGGCATAAACCAGTGAAGGAGATAGCCCATATTTTTAAAAGTAAATGCCTTTTTGTTGGTACATTTGGAGCCGGAGTGTGGGGGTACCTAGATGTCAGCCTTATCAAAACATTGAAATGCTTTTTACGCTGGCTTTTGGCTGTATCACAATCTTCATCCACCATTTTGGGTCATGCTGAGGTTGGTCTTGGCTTTGTGGAGGATTATGCAAAACTGCAACCTCTGCTATTGTGGTTAAGAGTTTGGACAAATCTGGAAGTTCATTTTACTAGAGCCGTACTATTGGATTGTCTTGCCCTAGTAAGTGCTTTGAACATTCCCTGGCTGACATACGTTAAGAAAATCTTTAGAGATTTGGAGGCCCTAGAGCTGTATCTTAATCCTGGATATTCTCTGCACTTAGCACTTGATTTGGTAAAAGGGCACTATTTTAAATTGCTCCACAACGCACACAAGGTGGAATTATATGCCAGGCAGTCAGGTATACCCCTTTGGACCGCAATTATAAGTCCTTCTCCAGAGCCATACCTACAGGTCAGCTCAAACGAATGGAATAGATTCCTCCTCATAAGGCTGCGCTTTAATCTTGTCCACTTCTTGTTGGCCTTCTCTACCCAAGGGTCGTGGTTTACATCCCTTCCCATATGCCCTTGTGATGACAGGGTCCAGGCAGAGCACTATGCACTTTATTTTTTTCTGCATGCTTTACACTACCCACCGAACACGGTTCCTGATCCCAATATTACACAGAACCAACATCAGATCGCATAAGGAAGCATTTTTCTTGGTTTCTTTTTACAGCAACTAAGGAGCCCTGAGGTGCGTTATACGGTGATTAATTTTAATAAATGTTCACTACTTACTAGAAATAGATATTGATAAGGACCAATTCATTTTTGATGCTTTTATGATTATCATAATAGTTTATTTTTATTGAGACATAGCAGTCTTTGTTCATGTTATTTGAATTGGGTCTTTAATCTCAATGATTGTTTTCTTTTAATGTATTGTGTCTGCATGTACTTTTAAAGCTGTTATTGCAGCCAAATAAAGTTTAACTTGATTTGATATGTATTTTTGGAGCAGAAGTCAGTGGATCATATGGAACTCAAGTAAATGCAGAACATTACTCAGTTTTCTCGATTTCCGAATAATCTAGTTCACTTCTATCAACATGAACACTTTCCAAATGGACTAAGTAGAAAGCCTTCATTGTATCATTTATTGTCCCCTTCTCTTCTACCACAGGAGGACACAGATATAAAGATAGACTGCATGAATGGGGACAAACTTCCCAACGCCAAGATCTGCAATATCAGCTTTCCTTTCTTCCGGTCGAAGGCCAGGGTAAGGAAACCAAGGGGCTATTACTTGACTACACAAGATGTGTGCTTTCATCAACTCATTGAGTTGCAAGGGTAGGGTGGATGTAGTACATCATTGCCTCCAAATACTGTAAGGATTGGATCTCATCTCCCAGAATGCGAAGGATTGGATCATCATCTCCGAGTACACCAGCGGGGTGAAATCATCACTACTGAGAGCTGTGAGGCTTGTATATTTTAATTTCATAGTAACGCAAGGGATGTACTTCATCACTTTAGAGTACAGCAAGAAACAGGTTACTTACTTGTATTAATAGTTTTTCAGGTTTCACCGTTTATATATTTACATGATGTGTTTAACTCCTCCTTGTAGTATATGGGTTCAGAATAGCATTGTGTCTTCAGTGTTTAAGGCATCGACTCATAACAGAAAACCTCACAGCTTAGGTGCCATCTTGAGGTGTGGAGAAAGGTGTGTGGTGATATGCTAGCATACCCTTGTTTCTGCTTCTCCAAATCACTGATTAGAAAGAAAATGTAATGTAATGTAAAATTAACTTATAAACCCCCTCTATTGCCTATAAAAGCGACCTGGTGCTAATGACTAACTGTTCGAAGAGAATATGAGTAGGATCTATTAATCGTAGTTTCCATTGTTGGTATAAAGTCATGCTCTCAGGGACTTCCAGAAAAGGAGAAGTTGCAGTATGAAACTCAGTTTCGGCAATAACTGGTTCCAGGTCTTTTCTGCCTTGACAGAAAAACTCAGCCTCCCATCCTAGACCTTTTAACTTGTGTAATCAGAAGAAGGTTGGCACATCTAGATTGAAGTGGTCGCATGGGTTTATAGTGAGAAAACGCATGTTGTAAATAGGTAGGTCCTAGTTTATGAAATGCTTTAAAAACTATGCACAATGATTTAAAAACAATCCTTTTGGGGCCTGATTACCAATGCAAAGAGCTCAGTGCAGCAGGAGCAGAAAAGTGTTATGGGAAGCTGAAGGGCCAATCTTGCTGCCATATTCTGGACGCGTTGGAGCCTTTCATCAGTCCTGTAGAACAGCCCAGTAAAAGGGAATTTCCTATAGTTCAAACAGGTAAGCCTTGTGGCTTGTACTGTTAAAAGACAAGTGTTAACTGGACGATAAGGAAGAATTTTTCTCAACAGCCTCAAGAAGTGACAACATGGCAAGGACAGAAAATGTACCTGAACATTTAAAGCCAACTTAGAAACAGAGTAGTAACCCAGGTTCCAAACTACAGAAACGAGAGATGGAATTGTCCCCAAGGCATTGTTCCAAAAACCATTAGGGAGGATAGAAAGACTGTTCTGCTTTGAGGCAATCATAGCTTTTGGCTTGTCTGAGTTAATTGTTAAGGAGTTATCTGTTAAACATGCTGCCGGAGCTAACACACACTTACAAAATTTCTGATCAATATCTATGTATTGTCAGCTTAATCCAAAATTTTAGTCCAAAAGAGTGCACCAGTTGAGCAGGTGGTCGGATGTATAGGTTGAATAACGTAGGACTCAACGATGAACCTTGTGGGACCCCTTGCGCCAAAGATTTGAACTCAGATTAATAATATGGATCAAGATACACTGCCTTCTCTCTGCCTGTCAGGTAGGAAATTAGCCAATTTAAAGCAAGATCCTTGATGACCCCTTGCTTTGGTCTATCTACCAGCCTTTCATGGGCCACCGTATTGAATGCAGTTGACAAATCTAGCAAGACAAGGGCCTGGGTTTGTCCCTGTGCTGCTGGCCTTTGAAGGTCCTCAAGACCAAAGTAGTTTCCGTGCGGATAATCTGACCAGAAGCCTCCTGAGCAGCATTCAGAATGGTGTGTTCAAATAGTCTATAAGCTGCTTATTAATTCCCTTTTCCAACATTTTTTGCTGGGAAACAAAGCTGCGAGATAGGTCAAAATGTACTGTGCCACCCAGGATCAGCAGTAGATTTTTCTAATAAAGGAACAACCAGTGCTTATTTCCAAGCTTTAGGCACTGTTGTCTAACAAATAGATTTATTAAATCGCTCTAACAGACTGTTGCAAGATAGAACAATCAATACATCTTACTCAGTATAATAACAGGGAGAAATATTACCTCTAGATGGCATCTAAGGTGTAAGGTATTGTGTGTTTTTGGTAGAACTGGGTCAAACAGAGAACCAGAGGAGGTGGCCGATATCATTTCGATTAGCTCCTTCTGAGACACAAGTGTGAAATGATCTAAAACTGGATGAGTAACAGAATAATCTGTCCTGGACTCAGAGATTTCAGCTGTCCTGGATGGCACATCAGTCAGAGATTCAAAGATCTTTTTAATTTTATCAGGGAAATATTCAGGTAGTTTGTCACAAAACTGTTGAGAATGATCAATAGTCTGGCCAGGAAAAGAAGGTGAGGTTAGGGAGTTAACAATAGAAAATACCTTTGAGGCATTACGTGTTCTTAAAATCCTATTTGTATAATAATTATCTTTTGACTTTGAAATCCCCTTTTTATAGACTTGATGGCAAATTTTAATGTGGCTTTTTCCTCTGTTGCATAGACTACACGCCACTTACGCTCCATTCTTTTACAATTTAGTTTAGCTTCACGTAATGAGAAATCATGTTATGGGGCAGACGGAAGTCAATGCCTAGAAGTATGTGTGGACTTGGGAAGAGCTTTATCAATCTTTTGGGTAAGCTCAATAACCAAGTTCTCATACTAAGAGTAGATAGTAGAATCAGACACTGGAACAGCATATCAAATTTATAAAAAGAGTTCTAGGAGTCCTTATTTAAAAAGCATCGGGATTTCAAGAAGTCGTTTGACAGATCCACGTGAGAATCAAATTGTTCCCAAAAGAGGTTCCTGGAAAAATATGTCCAGATCCCAGATCCAAAGTTCAATCTATATAAACGAGCCACTGTTGTAAGAGTAGTTGTCACGCCTAACGCGGGAAAGACATGTCTTTATTCAGACAACAAACTTATTTGGACGGCACCTTAAATCTCGCACTATTTAAAGATAAAGTGCACAAGGGCTGTGATATGCCCCTAGTCCTTGGCGATCCCGCCGTATGTTTCTCCGTCCAGTACGGTCCCGCAAAGAAAAGGACTCCTAGAACTCTTTTTATAAATTTGATAGGCTGTTCCTTACGTAGAATAGCGGGAGAGTTTAAGAACTGAAGCCTTGAAGAAGTTACAGTAAGTAAAGAAACACGTGTCGGCTGCCATTATCCTTTGACACCGAGGAAACATCAAGAACATGATTTTCATCTGTTCTAATATTATTTGTGTTACTATGCTGGACTGATATACATAATCATTGAAATATGGTTGTTGATTGCAAAGTGGAGCATTGACGTTGGACAATTAAAACATTTTCTTGTAATGATCCAAAAGAATTTTTGAAACAATTTATTAAGATTGATATATATTTTCTGTGCGCAGTTTTATGGTTATTTTGAGGATTATTGCTTACTGGCTGAAGACTAAAATAGGGACGTTAGGAGTGCCGAGGCACAGTGTTTTTCTGCAGGATTTTGCGAGTCCTTAATTGCGATTCCTTATTTATCGCAATTAAGGACTCACAAAATCCTACCTTGATGCATGTGCCTGTATATGACTTTTAACCAATGATGACAAATAATCAGCAAACAAATTGCCAAAATGTGGGCAAGTTTCCAGTGGGCGTTAAGAAAGGATACCCCAATCGTGGCGGTTGGAGAAAGAATATAGAAAAGCCCATAAGCTCTGTATGAGAGAAAGGTCTTAGGGTAATGAATTTCATAATAAGATGTTCTCTATAAAGTTATAGCCAATCCCCTGCCTCTTTTTATAGAGTGGGGAAATTGTCAGGCGTATAGCCCTGTGGGCATGCGTCTGCTATATCAGGGTGAGAGGCATCTGTAGGCAATACCTCCATAATAAATATTATATGGGGGTCTTGCTTCACTAGAAGGCATGGATTTCGGTCTTATGTTTGACCTAACAACTAGCATTAATAAAAACACAATTAAGACTGTTCATTTCCATCTTAGCTACACTGCATGGCTGGAAAAAACTGGTACAATCACTTTAACGTAGGATACTCCCCTGTATAGGTCTCAGCCTAATGCAGTTCTCTTCTACCACTCCCACTTCTATATTCCCAGATGGTTAAGAAGCAGACTTCTCTGATTTCCAGGAGCAAGTTCCGTAAATAAACCAGCCTTGAAAGGCTACTTACTAACTTCGAAGTCTGAATTTCCCCTTCCAAAAGGACAACATGACTGCCGCTGTGTATGTCAGGTGCAGGGACTAATGCAGATGGGCCTGTCTTTGGAGCACCATTGGCACACTGCCAGTGTTCCTGCTACATAGATGCATAACGCGCTGTTTTAATTACCCGCCCCTCTCAATACGCATTGAAATTTTGAAAAAGGTTGGAGTGCCAGACCAAAATGGCAGCTGTTCGCAGCTCCACCCCAAGAGGAAGAAATGGCAGCATTGGTCTGATGAGTACACCACGTCAGTCCAATAGGACAACCCATCTTTTAATATAAATGTTATGGTTATGTTATGTTATATAGAGTGCGCTTATCACCCAAGGGGTATGCAGGCACTGGAGTAGGTGAGTGGACCAATCAGGCTCTTGGTTGAATAGCCAGGTATTCAGTTCCTTGCGGAATTCGAGAAGGGAAGGGGAGGTCCTGATGAGGTGTGGAAGGCCGTTCCAGGATTTGGTGGCGATGGAGGAAAAGGAGCATCATCTCGACTTGCTCTTGCGGATGCTGGATATTTGCGTGAGGTGGAGTGAGGCTTAGGCAGTTACCTAGTGGGTTGGTGGAAGTTGAGGTGGTGGTTGAGGTAGGCAGGTCCCCATTTTACACACAACACAAAGGTAAGAAACAGAGATGGCCAGACTTTTTGGAAGATCGTTAACTCCCCTTTTTTTAAGAAGTCCAAGACACCAAAAGTAAATTTGTTATCTCAGTACACAAGTGGATGGATCATTTTAGCAAGGTCTACTCTGTACCCTATGAAGATAACGTCAAGGGGGCTCTGGGTGGCACTTCTGACCAAACAAAGGCTTGCATCTTCAATCCTCGTATCCAAGTCACGATGTTGGTCTAGCGATAAAACAAAGCCCAGTTGGAAAATCTCTTGGCCTAAACAGTGGCCCAATGGATGTATATAAACATAATACTCCATTGTGGACCCTTATACTAAAACCTTTGTCGGGGCTGCCATGGTAAATGGAATTCCTCCCTCCTGGTCTGAAGCCATGACTGTCCCAATTTTTAAAAAGGGAGACAGAAACGACCCCAGCTGTTATGTGCCAGTCTTCCTGCTCGACTCAACAATCAAGGTCGTGTGGAGAGTATTACTAGCAAGACTGGAAACCTGAGCCAAAGAGAATTCAGTTCTCTCTGAGGTCCAGTACGGTTTCCACCGAGGGATAAGGACTACTGAGCAATGTCTCAACTGAAACCTGCTGATTCGCTAATACACAAAAGTCAAGAGGGTGTGGGACACCTGGTATTAATGGACCTGAGCTGTGCTTTTGATACAGTCAACAGATCAAAGCTCTGGTCCGTTATGGCAGAAACAGTTGTGGAGGAGTCCTTAATTACCCTATTGAGCCATGCATACTGATATCACAGTCTGGGTACATTGTAGTCTAAATGGTGAATGTATGGGCCTTATCAAGTCCGTGGGGTGCGCAAATGCTGTGTCTTGGTGTACTTTGTATTTAATCTGTACATCAACCCACTGGAGAAACACTTAGGGGGATATTCACAAGAACGTGCGCTAAACATCTCCAAAAAATGTTAACTCACCTTTACACATCGCAGCCTATTGCGGGAAAATAACCCCGTGTTAACGTGGAATTCACAACACGGCGGTACCATGCGATAGTCTGCCGAAAACGCGGCCAATGTCCGCGATACAACCACCTCGACGGAGATAAAAACACAAACCTCAACACCAAAAAACGTGCGATGAGCCCATTCGCGATGAGGAAAGCAGCGATAAGCAGCGCCAGGCTCTCGACACACATACGGCAGGCGGGAATAAGCACAACAAAATCCTGAAAAAGAAAGACAAACCAAACAGAAAACAACAGCAAAGCACAATGGAGGCAACCAGAGCCAGTACACAACCCCACAAGCCCCATTGGCAACAAAACATTGTACATGGCAGGCCATCGTGGACAAGGTGAATGCAGCCGGAGAGCGGAGGAGGACAATGGAAGAAAACCAGAACAGCTGGAATGATGCGAAACGCACAAACAAGCAGAAACACGCCAACAACCCAAAGGCAGCAATGCACACCGGAGGTGTGAGCCCAGCGCCACGCCAGGAGTTGGATGACATGGAGGAAATGGTGTCCACCACATCAGTCTGGAGATGGTGGCAGGACCCGGGGACCGGAAACTGCCCAAAATCAACAGACACAACAGCAACAGGGAGAGGAACGACCAGGGACTGGGGGGACGGGGGGAGATGGGCACAATGGCACACATGCACAATCAAGCACAGCACAACTGCAGACAAACCATGCCCAAGAGTAACAACACCAACCAAGAGCACAAGTCACACAACCCAGCAATATCACACCACTGAACAAGCACAGAAGTGAAAACCACACTGCCTGAAAGGGAGAAGGGTGAGCCAAATCAGAGCTGAAGGGACATCTCACACACAATGCAGCACACACACATAGGAAGCAGAGCACCCCAACATCTAACACAATGTGGTACAAACAACAACATTTGCACAACCGAACACAGGACACAAGTGCACCCGCTTGTGGCCGGTAAATGGCCATACGCATCTGGCAAAGCACGAAACAAGGACATGATAATGCACAAGTACAAACCCACAGCCCTGATGGGAGCCACGTATGGCAGGGACCCAGATAGGCCGTGACACACACATTGGCATACAAATCAAGACTCAACACAGTTGGAGACAAGTGAAAGTGCGGAAACTTTATCAACAAGTGCGTGTCAGTACGGCCAAGAGAAGTGCCATGACATGCAGACCAATGCAGCAGCATGTCTGAATGAGGAACGTTTGAAAGCACCCATGTCCACCCCGGGGGAGTCCATCACCAACACAAGTCAGTGCCAACCCGCGTTGGTTGTCCGCGCATGGATCAGGAGTCCAGGCCAATGCAGCCATATCCACTGTCGTCTTGGGACATGTGACCAGATCCTCAACATGCAACCAGGCGTCGGGACACATGCAATGGATCACATCCATTTGTGGCTGCAGGTACCTTGTCACTCATCCATGAACGCGAGTGCAGCAGCGTAGGCCAACATTTCCAATGAGAGATCGTTGTCCACCACATCTAGCATGTCGGCGACGTAATCCATCAGCTGTCCCGGACAGATGTGCTGACTCCAACCCCTGGCCCCAATTTGCACCAAAGCCCAATCGGGGAGCGGCTCAATGTGGTCACTGCACACGATGACTCGTGCAATCTCCCAGGTCCAGTTGCCAGCATGCATGCCAAACATCCAGGCATGCCATAAACGGGCATCACGGTGACACTCCTGGTCGTGGGCCAACAGGGCCACACGTCGAAATCCAGGTCAGCTACCGTTACGTTGGAGAGGCAGACATCCATGGTCCACTCGAATATGCACTAGCGACAATGCAACACAGGCTGAACGCAGGTGACGTTCGCAAGGCGGAAGCCCAGCCGGTAACTGATCTGCAGCACTCCCCAGTACATGCAGCAGACGTGCACGGTACAGGTCCACGTGACTGGAGTTGAGCATGTGTCCGGGATGGTCTGCCATTGCATCAGTGGCTCTGCTTGAAGTGGCACTGTGCTGACCCGCGCCAGTCCTGTGGATGAAATGGCACAGCTCGGAGCAATGAGCAGTGTCTGTGTGCAACGGGTGCAGGCCTGGGGTGGGGTGGGAGTACATGTGAAGGCCATATCACGCACGCTAACTACGACCAAGGACTTCTGAGTGTGGGATGTGTACACGTTGGTCTCACGTCGGGCAGTGCGTAGTGTGGGAGTCGCAAGCAAATGCTATCGTATCTGTCAGGGGGTGCTGGCCACATGCAAGTTCCAGTTCGGAGCTGCCGATGTGCTACCGCCTGATAGTTCAGACAAAGGACCTTTCATCCCTACAGTAACTTCACCATCTGCATGCATACAGGAGATGTACAGAGGCCTGTCGTGGGTGTGGTGGGATGTCTGCGACCCAGGGAATCATGGATGATATGCCCAGCACGTGGCACATGAGCGGCCTCACTGTGTGTTACATTGCCTCACAGCTGCTCCTCCCTCCCACGAGCCCCCACACTTGTGTGCACTGCGCAGTTGTACCACGTGCACTCCTACGGCACACCATTGTAATGCCTGTCCGCGCATGTCCAGTGGCATGCCAACAACACCGTGAAGCTGGCCTTTGAGGGTGTGCGGCCACGTGAGTGTAGGCCAATGGTCCAGACAGGGCGGACACAGGTGTACAGTCCATGGCTGGCTGTGATCGCGCTGCGATTGAGGCTAGGCAACTGACTTATGCAGCCGCAGGACTGATACACATAACACTTGGCATGCATGTGCCAAGACCCCGAGCGGTCTTGCGCTCCTACATTTCCCCGTACGTGCGGGCCCGCCCTCCTGGTGCATGCTACATTGCAACATCGACTACTGTGGCCCTGGTGGCGACAATACCCCAACACAGACACACTTACCGCACTTCCTGCTCAAGGCCAGACCAGAGCCACGTCCTGATCCCCCTGCCGAATCAGCACACCCCTGCGCTGACCTGACATACGCCGGACCAGCACACGCCACATGTGCATGCAGGGGGGGGCAGGCGAAGCTACATGTCCAAGGTCTCAGCCACTGCTGAGGTGACATGGTATCGTCCGCTGAAGACAGCACACTGTGATGTTGCAGGGCTCGGGCACATCATGCTGACATAATGACCACACGGACACACTTGCTTAGATGGTGGGAATGGCTACGGGCACGTGCGCCCAGCCACTTTTATTAGCAGGCTCACATGTCGAGTGACACCTGTGTTGGATGTGTGTGGGGTGTGTGCACACCAGCCGTCATGGAGTGCCTGGTGCAGTCAAAAAACGACAACAGTGTACATCATTAAGGACACACCCATTCAACCATAAAGGCCCCATGACTTGAGCTGCACAGAGTTAGTGGCCACAGATGCACAGCGTCCTGCACGGGCCTACCGCCACGGGCCGCTGACTTGCGGTGCACTGGGGCAGGGTCACGAGAGCAGAGCAGGTTTTTGTAGATGGCAAAGGGGGTTGTCGCGGAGTGTCTCGGTGGACAGTGGAAGGTGTACCCCCAGGGCATGATGCAGAGGGCAGAACCACGCTGAAACAGTCACTATGGTGGAGGTGAATGCAACAGACACATGTCTGACACCAAGTCCGGTCCAGTCAGATGATGATACAGACAACCCCCAGGCCATGGACTCAGACGCCACCAAAGTCCAACCAGAAAGTGCCCATGACTCATTGCGCACAGAGTTAGTGGCACCAGTGCTGATAGGGGATGCCGCCTGCGATGAGGCGTGTCCAATGGTGTGGACTCCTCCACATCTTACCCAAGACACATTTCCACATGTGTGACCTACTCGACCGCAGCGTAGGCCTGAGGCAGCGGTCAGCAGGGGCCATACACTGAGTGTCGCCGGCATACGTTGGATGGTCCCACCGGCCTGCGTAGTTCAGGTTCAGTGGCACCACGGGACGCAGACTTGCGGTGAACAGGGTTGATGGCACCAGGTCAGTTGTTGCTAGTGTTCGGTCACCTCCGTGACTAGGATCCGGCTTTCATCCGGACTGAGCCGCATCTTCCTCTTACTCCTCTCCGTGCGTTCACTTGTATGGACTCTGCCATTCATGAATCACGAATAAGTGCTGGATGTGGGACCTACTGGAGTGCAGTATAGGCCTGAGCCAGTAGTCTGCAGGGGCCCACAAACACGTGTCACTGGCTTGCGTTGAACAGGGTTAGTGGCACCACGTGTCGCAGGCTTGCGTTGAACAGGGTTAGTGGCACCACGTGTCGCCGGCTTGCATTGAACAGGGTTAGTGGCACTACGTGTCGCAGGCTTGCGATGCAGACTTTGGCTTCACTGATCGGAGGGAGTATAGTGATGTGGACGCTGCCACAGACCTTTGGTCACTGCCATTCAGAACTCACGACTCAGTTCAACATGTGCCCACAACTGGGACGAAGAGGACGCCGGTGGAGTATGTCAATGAGAAAGGAGTACTGTGGGCCAGCGTCGTGGAGGCCAGTGATGGTCTGCGGAGGCTGCCAAGGTCGCGGGACTGGGGCTTGGAGCTTGCACTGGCACGTGGTGGGCCCTCTTTGACACACGCCGGTGTCAGCAGGTGAGCGGATCCTCCTTGGTGCGCTGGGGCAGGCATGACGGGTCTGGGGACCAGCGGCCCGGGGTGCAGCAGGCGCACAGGGACGCAGGCCCCGCAGCGCTCGGCGCCGGCCTCGTGGCGGGCTGAGAGGCGCCGCCCTTGCGAACGCGTTGGCCATTCCAAAAGAGAACCACGCCCAGTGCAACGGGCTTTTTATTCACACCCCTACGCAGGCCTGGCGTACGCAGGGCCAACCCACTCCGCCCGTGCATGCAGGGGGGGACGTAACGTGCGACATTTCCGCGTTCTGCCCCACAGCCTGTGGGGACATGGTAGCGTCCACTGGCCACTACACTCCATGCACCAGCAGTTAATCTCCACATGGCCATTTCCGTGGTTTGCACACTGAAGTCTGTCCGGCACCTCCACGCCACACCTGGCATTGGGTAGGTTCACATTCATTAGTCACTTGCCGCTCTCGCACATGCCTGCTCCAAGCCTCTCCTCACATCCTGCTATTGTGTGGCTGTGGTGCCATGCCCTGGCTGGGTTGTGGGCATGGCAAGCCCAGGTTCCCAATGGAGTCGTGTTGTCATGTCTGGTCGGTTGGCATGTTGTGTGGCATGTTGAATGTAGTTGTGCTGCGTGCCCATTGCCAGTGTCGTGAGTTGCATGACTGTGGGTTGGAGGTGTGTGGTGTGTTCATTTTGGACTTACCAACGAGCACTGCATTTCCATAGGTGCCATCCTGGGAGCGCTGGTTGATGATGGACTGTCGGGAGATGTAGGAATCATGCACTCTGCCTGGGGAGTTGGCCACGACATTGTTGAGGAGTTCCGGGCGGTCCACTATTGCCTGCACATTCATGGGATGCGTGTGCTTTCTGTTGAGGTAGTTGTGTGCAGTGTTGGCAGGGGGCACGAGGTGTACATGTTTGCAGTTGATTGCCCCCGACACGTGAGGGAATCCTGCTATGGCGTGGGAGCCTTGCTTGGTCTCCAGCTGCTCCTGCGCAGTGTGGGTGGAGTGCAGGTGCTGGGGTACCGGGCTGATGTTGGCATCCAGGACAGGTGTGATGAACTTGGATGGGGCTGGCTGTGAGACTCCTCCGACTCTGGCAGTTGTGGGTTGGAACGTACCAGAGGCCAACATGTGCAGCACAGCCGGCAGCTTTGTCTGCGGAGGGATGTTGGTTGTCCGCTGTGTTGGTACCGTCAGCAGGTGGGCGATGTGGGTCAGGATGCGGGGGATGGTTGTCCTTTTGGGCCTGTAGTGGGCAATGTCCTCCTCTGGCGTTGGGTCTGTGCGGCTGGTGCGTTTAAGGTGGGTCCGCTGTATTTGTGTACGCTGCCTCTGTGGTGGTCCGGGGGGGGTGGCGGGACGGGTCCTGGGGGTGGTTGGGGTGGTTGTTGTGGCCCTCATGGGTGTCCGAGCTGCATGATCATTGTCTCCATGGCATCTGTGGGTCTTCAGATGTGGCTCTTGGCTGGGCTCCCTTTCATGCAGCAGGTAGTCGTCCTGCTTAACACCAGCAAAAGGCAGGTGTTAATTTCCTGGTGCTACCGCGGCTGATCGCCTGTTTTTGGTTCGCATCGCAGATCTGGCAGTTCGTTGTGAAAGTGGTGTAGTGGTGTTTTCGTGTGTTTTTGCACGGGAACGCCTACTCTGCATCTCATTTGGGTTAGTTGGTGGTGTCACCCGTGGAGATAAATTTGGGGGAAGTTATCGTGGGAATACTGGCGATGTCTGCAGTTTGCACACGCTTGTGAATGGGGCATTAAATCTATCTCCACTTTTGTTGAGTTAAGATGGCGATAAATGAGGGGCGTGGCCAAGCAACATGGCCGACAGGACGTAAGCTCCTTCGGCTCCCGACCTGCCAGCTGCAAATAATCCTGAGAAATCCTATTACGGGCGCCCACAACAGCACTCTCTGAGCGCCTGGAGCCCTGAATCGAGCGGCGGTGCTCCGGACCCGGCTCGGAGCCGGGTCCGACCTGGAGACCGGCGGAATCGTTCCGGCGGCTGGTGCTCCGGCTGACCGCACCTACGAGAGGCCGGGGATGCGGCCTTTGCTCGCGTGAGCGGGATTCAGGCCCTGAGTGGGGGAGCTCCCCCTGACATTGTGCTGCGGCCATCGGACCGGCCCGGACGATGATCCTGTCCGCCGGAGGCTCCCGGTGGGGTGCTGGCCCTGATCCCCGCGACACGGCCCTGCGGGCTGGAGGCCTGCGCGGCACGCTGACGGGCGCCGGGCCTTAACCTACGGGGGCCTCGGGGCCTGGTGGAATTTTTTCTAGCCCCGGGAGAGGCGGTGCCTGCCTGCCCGGTCCCACATTGAGCAGTGGACCGTGATTGGGGCCCTGCGGGGAGGCCCGGAGCTGCGAGGCCTGCGACGACACACGACGACCGTCTGGGGGGCGCTGGAGTCGCGCACTCCTCCCGCCGGCTATTTGGCGGCGCTGACCCGGTGAGTGGCGGGCGTGGAGGTGAGGGCCGGCCTGCCACGGTGCGCGGTGTGAGTGGAGTAGGGGTTCCTGTCCGGCCCACCCTTGGTCGCGGAGTGCCCTCCTGAGTGACGGCGGAGGTGTCTGGCCCTTCTTTCGGGGCACTCCGTACAGTGATCCTGGAGCCGTGAGGGGTGGCATGGACCCCGGAGGTGGCTATACAGAGGGCCCGCGTCGATGACCTGGCGCTGATGAAGTGGTGAAGTGACCATGGGGAGCCGGATTGCCCGGCCTGATCTCCCGTGGTTGACGCCATCCCAGAGTGGGTGTCCTGGGGAGTGCCGCTGGTCCGCTGGACCCCGGATTGTTCTGCTGTGCTCCCTGTGTCGGCGGAGGGGGAGAGACTACTCTACAAGACCGGACCGGGCCAGGGGAACACCATATTCGACGGCCTGTGTTCTGCACCATGGGTAAGGATAAGCCCCCACGCGCCTCTAACCCTAATACGATCACGCAGTACACCACGCAGCGTATCCCTACACAGAGGATCACTCGCCAGACCGGCCTCGACGGCGAGGGCGACACCCCCACTGAACCGTCCCGAGCCGAATTGCTGGAGGCTATACGGGGCTCTCACACCGCCCTGGGACAGCAAATAGAGACAGTGTCCATTGATGTGAACCTACTGCGGGCGGATCTGCGGAAGGTGGCAGATAAGGTCTCTACGGCAGAGGGGGACATCGTCCAGCTGCAGGGGAGGTGGCCTCCCTGAAACACCAGGTTACCCAACTCACCACCACGACCGGTGCGTTGGAGCGCAGAGCGGAGGAGGGGGAGGGCAGGGCCCGACGCAGTAACATCAGGGTCCTGGGTATCCTGGAACGCGCGGAGCAGGGCAATGCGGAGCGCTTCTTAGAGGAATGGATCCGAACGAAGCTGTGCCCCACGGGACTGTCTGCGGTCTTTGTGGTGGAACGGGCCCATAGGGCGTTGACCCCTCCGCCTCCGCCCGGAGCCCCCCCTAGGGCCCTCATTGCTAAGATCCTGAACTACCGGGACAGGGATTGTATCCTGAAAGCCGCTAGGGAGGCAACGGACCTCACTTACGATAGCGCAAGAATATCCATTTATCCTGATTACACCCGCCATGTTCAGGAACAGCGAAAATCCTATCTGGGCGTTAAACAAAAGCTCCGTGAACTTGGTCTGCAATACATGCTATTGTACCCTGCGAAACTCAAGGTGATCTCCCAGGGAAAGGCTCAATTCTTTGATTCACCGGAGGAAGTATGGGAGTGGCTCGAGGTCCGGGGGGGGCCCTCCCCGAACGTGAGCGGGGGGACTCCCGGAGTACCTGGGGGACCAGACCCAGGAGAAGACGCAGACGCAGGGGCCGGGCCATGGCCGGCGCCAGGAAGGAACGACAGCGGATCACGGTGGGGAATGATGGTGCTCTACGTGTGGACTCCTCGGACTCAGGAGGCTTCTCCCCCGAGGACGATGGTGGGACCGCCTGGGGAGAGCTTGGTGCCGGACACCCTTCTACCCACTAATCAAGTGATCCCAGAAACTATTATGGATCCACCTCCTGCTGCTGCGGACCCACCCTGAGTACACAGGGGCCCTCTGCCTCATTTTATGTAACGCCGGCAGTTGGTCCGTGGTGGCTCCGTGGTTGTGGATGTGGCTCGGGGGGGTCCGCTGCCGGTCCCGCACCTGTACATTGCCTGTGCATTTCCTGTTTCGGACATGGGCTCCTTGCGGGCCCCTCTGGCTGGTATCCTGTTGTTCTTCCCAAAGTTGGGGTGGTTGGGGCTGGGCTGGGAGGGATCGGGGATTATGACACATTGGGGATTTCAGAGATCTTGCCGAGATCACAGGGATGACGATGGCTGTGCCTGTTGGGCTCCGCTGCTTGCGTTGTTCTGCACTATGTGTATTAGATTTTAGTTGGGTGGCCCGGGACATACATCCAGGACATGAGTGGCTGGTTCTGGTCGGGGGTCGGTCTTTGGGGAGGGGAGGGGGGTTCTTTTTCTTTCATTCATAAATGGAGTTAGGCCCTGTTGGGCTCATGGGATCACTGTGCACGTCCTGGCACCAGCACGGGAAGGGCATTTCTGCATGTTTGGTTGACAGTAAATTGCTCGTGGGTGGGGGGAGGGGGGCTTTAAGGGGGTTTTGTTGGGTTTTTGTTGGCATCGTATGCATTGCAGTTGAGGCACAGCATGTAGATCGCTGCGTGGGGCATGGTCTGCCCGGGGATGGGGAGTTACAACCACTATGGGGTTTAAATTTTTAAGCTGGAATGTGAGGGGGCTGGGTACATGCACCAAGCGGTACAGGGTCCTGTCTTTCCTTCGTAGACATCAGGTCTCATTAGCATGCCTTCAGGAGACTCATCTCACGGACGAAGGGGCTCAACAACTGGCAAAGAAGTGGCGGGGCCAGCTCTTTCACTCCTCCTTCTCGAGCTATGCTGGAGGGGTCCTTGTGTGGGTGGCGCCCGGGGTTCCTCTAGCCGTCCAATATGTGGAAGCTGATATCCAGGGGCGGTACCTGCTCCTCAGAGCCAAGCTAGATGGTCGAGATGTTGCCATAGTGAACACCTATGCGCCGAACACGGATGACCCGGGTTTTTATCAGTCCCTGCAGGAGGTCCTGGTATCGGAACTAGAGGTTCCACTGCTTTGGATGGGAGATTTTAATTGTGTTCTCGATCCTGTCCTGGATAGATTTCCCTCCCGCACTGGTACGAAACCCAGAATGACTGTGAAACTCCGGGAGGTCATGGGGAATCTAGGGGCCCAAGACGTATGGCGTCAAAGACACCCAACCCAGAAAGTCTATACCTGCTTCTCATCTACTCATAACACATATAGCCGCCTCGATAGGGTTTTAGTCGCGAATCCCGATCCCAACATGTCTCTGGAGGTGACCCATCTAGCGCGATTCCTATCTGATCATTCCCCTGTGGCATGCGTGATGGAGTGGGGAGCCCCGAGATGCCGCCCGCGGACTTGGAGGTTGCAGGCAGAGATTCTTGAGGATCAGGTGGGGAGGCACCATGTAGAGACCGCCCTTACTGATTACGTCGATCTCAATTGGGGTGGGACAGACCTATTGCAGGCCACCAAATGGGAGGCCCTGAAAACGGTAGTGAGAGGGGCATGTCTGAGTGTGACGTTTGGGGTTCGGAAGCAGCTCCAACAAGAGCTCCAAGACGAGGAATGCCGCCTGTTGAAGGTACAGACTTCGACAGTTACTGACGCACCCGAGAGGGATGGGGAACGAGAGATCCAGGTGCGCATCCATGACATCTTAGACAGGCTTGATAAATATACACTCACGCAATACAGACAGCGCCTTTACAGAGAAGGGGATAAATCAGGTCGTCTCTTGGCCTGGATCCTCCGCCGAGAACACGCTCCTGCTGCGATTGAGGCCTTACGGGACTCCACTGGGGCCCTGGTGCATTCACAGGTGGGATTATTGCGGGTCCTTCAATCACATCTTCAGGCAGTATATACCGCGGATCCCGTGGTAGGGGAGGCATCTTATCTCCCGTATCTACATGGGTTGACCTTGATTACCATGTCTGAACAGGCACGGCAGGAACTGGATGAGCCACTGACGCTATGTGAGGTTCAATCCGCGTTGAAGCATCTCCCTCGGGCCAAATCTCCGGGTAGTGATGGCTTTCCGCCCGAGTTCTACCAAGCATTCCCCGATATTCTGCCCCCCCTCCTCCTGCAAGTCTACAATGAGGCCTTCAAACGAGGAATCCTCCCACCGAGTATGACACAGGGGGAAATTTGTATGATCTTGAAACCAGGGGGAGATGCACACGAGCCTTCATCGTATCGGCCGATTACAATGATTAATACGGATATAAAAATCCTTTGCAAGCTCTTGGCATCTCGCTTAGCGCCGCATATGGCCCGCCTAATCCACGAGGATCAATGTGAGTTCATACCGGGACGCAACACGGCCATGAACCTACGGCAACTGACTCACATTTTGCATGTGGTGCGGGACAGGGAGGAGCAGATGGTTTTGGTCTCCATTGACCTTGCCAAGGCTTTTGACACGGTGGATTGGGGATATCTTCTCGAGGTCTTGCATGCTGTGGGGATGGGCCCCCAATTTTGTCGCTGGGTTCGTATCTTATATACGGCCCCATGCGCTAGAGTTAAGCTCGGGGCGCGCGGTCCGAAGAGTGGCAACTCGGGAGGGGTACACGACAGGGGTGTCCCCTCTCCCCACTCTTGTTTGCCCTGGCTATAGAGCCCTTCGCGGTCCGGATTAGAGCGGATATGGCGCAGTGGGGTATTAAGCTGGGAAACATGACTCACGTCATTTCTTTGTACGCGGACGACGCCTTGTTTTACTTGGCCTCTCCCCGCGATGCCCTGCCGGTGCTGTTGCACCACCTGGATCGGTTTGGTGAGGTCTCTGGATTGCGGCTGAACCGTGGCAAATCCCTAGTTTTCCCCTTGGCAGGACTAGCGGCGGTGCCTTCGGAGGATTTGCCAGAGCTGGAACTGCGTTGGGAGCGGACGGCGTTCCGTTACCTAGGTATTCAGGTGACCCTGACGGATGAACAGGCGCTGGTCCGGAATGTGGACCGCGTCACGACGGCATTGCGGCAGTCCGTGCGTTTCTGGAATACTCTTCCACTTTCACTGATGGGCCGTCTCGCCATCTCGAAAATGGTGATGCTCCCCAGGGTACTTTATGTGCTACAGAACTCACTTTGCCCTTTGCCACCTCGAGTTTTTAAAACTCTCAACACATTGCTCACATCTCTGCTCTGGGCGGGTCGGCGTAGTAGGGTAGCCCTTCGCACCATTGTCCGTAGTTACGAGGAGGGCGGTCTCGAAGCCCCTCGATTTGACCTATACTAATATGCCGCCCAGCTCCAACATGCGGCCCGTTGGTTCACCGACACTGACAACTGGGAGAAGCGCCTTTTGCTTGATGGGGCACATACCCAGACACTGCAGGAGGCACTGATGCAGGGTGCGGGATCAGATGTGTATCTCCCCTATACTGTGCGACAATCAGCTGGCATATGGCAGCGTTTTGTTGAGAGGGTCCTTCGAAGGGCGCCCTTTCACAGGGAGCTCTCGCTCTGGATACTGGCTCCATTTATAGCTATGGCACGTCATATGTCCTTCCGACTCTGGAGGGAGGGAGGATGAGAGGTTCTCGCCGATCTATATCCTAATGAAACCTTTATCACCTATGAGCAGGCGGTGGAGAGCTTTGACCTTGGACAAGGCCAATTTTTGCATTTCAGGGGTATGCAAGATGTAGTGAAAATCACCTGCCCCCAGTACCCAGATATTCCACCACTGACGCATACACTGGATGTTATGCTCACGTGCGGTAGGGGGCGCGGTTTGATCTCCCTCCTATATAAAGCGATGAAGCAGGATTCCACCTCTCCGGTCCCGCCGTCTAGGGTTGCCTGGGAGCGGGACCTTGCTGCCCCGCTGGAGGAGGCACAGTGGGCACGCATAGGCTCCCTTACACACACCGTTTCATGCAATGCCAGATTTAAGCTAACACACTTCAATTACCTACACCGCACCTACCTTACCCCGGTGTCACTGAGACGCATTGACAGTAGCAGGGGCGCTGGCTGTCCTAGATGTGCCGCAGAGAATGCAGGCTTTTTACATTTGGCATGGGACTGCCCATTGGTTGCGCAGTTTTGGTCGGGGGTGGTGCCTAGGGTTGTAAGCGCCACGGGGCTTCGGGTGGCTCTCGATCCCTTGCAATGTTTACTCGCGATGGTTCGCAGGCCCAAGAGGAAGAAACTCCCCTATAAACTCTTACAGTTAATGTTGGTGCTTGCCAGGCGCAGGGTGGCAATAACTTGGATGGGGCAGAGGGCCCCTGAACTTCCTGCTTGGCTTAAAGATGTTCGAGAGTGGTCGCTGGCTGAAGAGGCCCACATGAAGCATACCCGACGGGATGAGAAATTGCAGGATGACCTGATGGCTTGGCAGGTCCTGTGTGCCACTGGGTTAACGGAGGGGGAACCGTCCTCATGGGATGTTACTACTAGTGAGCAGAGTGATGCAGATATAATCGGGGGGTCTGTTTCTAGTGGGGAACACGACGCCTAGTTCTGATGGGGTCCACATTGGGTAGGGGTGCCTTATTGTCGCCCCCTCCCCCTGCAGCGACATGTTTAAGGATGATTCTTCTGTTCCCCTTGTCCCTTCCCTTCTTGGTGCGGCCTTGCGTCTCATGCGACTATAATTGCTATCAACGAAATGTATGCATACGTATTTATTTGATGCTGATGTATTGTTTTTGTGAAAAATCAAAAAATAAAGTTAAAAAAAAAAAAGATGGCGATAAATCGGCGATGAGTCCTTGTGAATATGCCCCTTAGTGAGCACTAGGAAGGATGTACCCCAACTGGGCCAGGGCCCAATTCCCGTCCTACTGTATGCGGACAATGCAGCCCTGCTGGCCACGGCTGCATATGGCCACTAGCGCCTTCTGACAGTTTTACTGGTTTGTGAGGGACTTGGAATTAACTAAAAATTTAACTAAGTCTTTCACAATGACATGAGGGCCAAAGAATACAAGAAAGGGTGCCCACGATGTCGATACCACTACAGTCGGGTGGGTGAACATCTTTACATACATACTTGGGCGTCCCGTTCCACTCCACACTAGGTTGGGGCCACACAACATAACATAAGGCATCAACAACCATTCTCTCGATCTATTGAGGCTCTTTTTAGATTTGCTTCTAAAGTAGGGAACACACCTATACAAGAGTTGTTAACCAAGTCTGTGGTCTCCTATAGAGCAGGGTTTTGGGGACACTCAGGTTGCGCTTCCGCAGCGTGCCGAGAACACATTTTTTAGGTTACTTTCAGTGCCCCGTGGGTGTTCCACCTTCGTCTGCCAGTGGGTTGGGGCTCCTTTACATCTGAGATCAAATTAAAATATGCCGCTTCTCACGGGCTATATTAAGGGAGTGTTTGTCCCTGGATAAGGCACCATCTATCCCTTCTTTGGGCTATCCAAAAAAGACACTTTCGACATGTTGGGAGCTCTTGAGCTGATCTCGGACCCAGTATCTATGGGGCCTAAAACAAAGGAGAAGGTTAAACCACCGTATTTAATCACTGTGAAAACAAATGTCAGATTGTCGGCCGAATCGTGCACAGCCTCTGTACTCTCTCACATTCATTTGCTGACTTCTAAGGGCCCAGAGCCACGTCTCCTTCTTGTAAAGAGCCCTCAGCACAGGTCTTACTTGACGTGTTTCAGATTGAATATAATACATAATCTTGTCTTGTTCCCTGAACCATCTTTTGTGCCCATGTGAAGCAGTTCAGAACAAAGCACATTGCACTTCGTCTCATTTTGTACATTATATTCTGCTGCTAGGAAACGCTATTTATTTCTGATCTTAGGATCTTTTAACATCAAACAGTGCCAGGCAGCAATGACAGCACTGCAGCATCTTCCAACAGAAATGTGCTGTTTACCTGTAATTCATGTTATTCAAAGTGCTCTGGATACAAGAAAGTGTTATGGTTATATAGACCAATGGTAACTGGATGAATTGTATAGAGATGTTATGTCCTTGGTTATAGTTACAAGTTATTCAAGTGACAAACTCCTTTCTGGAGGGTTTTAGAGTAAATGATTTGTACTTTTATGACTTTTGTAAGTTGAATAAAGACGTTGATTGATTGATGCTTACCCGAACCATGCAAAACTGTCTCTCTACTGAGACATCCACAGAGCTCTCATAATGTACTTCCATTCTGACCCCCACCATGCACCAAGACATTTGCACAGTTCTCCTGACGCACAGATATTCTAAAGTGAAGCATGCACTGCTACATCGAGTTCACACAGCGCAACTCACCATGCACTATTTCACTACTAAGGGCCCGATTACGATGCCGTAGGAAATGGCTCCGACCCTCGGTTGGAGCAGTTCCTACGGCATCGTAATTGGCTGTTCGGGTTCCTTTCCGACCGACCCATTTTGATGGGGTCGGTCGGAAAGGAATCTGAACCGGATTTCCGAATGGCCTCCGACAGGCTCGGAGAGCCCGTCTGCCATTTGGAAAGCCTCCAATAATCTGCCCGAGGGCTTACGATGGCAGATTCCAACAGCCTTTCTGTGCCGGCCTTTCCAACACAGAAAGTCTGTGGGAATCAGACTTTGGGTGCCCCCAGCAGGGTCCCCATGGGTGCAAGACCTTCGGATGGCGGCCTAGGGGGCGCCTATGGTTCCCCCCTGTTGATCCCTGCAACCGGTGGCAGGCACCTTAGGGTGTCTGCCACCGTGTGCAGGGATGACCTGCACCTCAGCTCTTTACAATGAGAGCATGCATTCCGGTCAGAATGCATGCTACCATTGTAAAGAATAGGAATGCAACCGAACAGTGTTCGGTCGTATCCTAATTGCTGGGTTGGGACCGACGACAGGAGGTCGTTCGGTCCCAGTTCCCAAACGATGTCGGACGGACTCAGGTCCATCCGATATCGTAATCAGGACCTAAGTCAGTCACAGCATGTAACCTGCACTTACGTCCCACAACAAACATGTTTACCAATGCTTGCACTTGCACCTCACCGTTGAGTTACACCACGCACCAATGCAGCCGCTACTGGAAGAAGATGGAGGCCAAGAAGCTGTCTAAAAACTTTGGGCCTCATTTACAAAAAAAATGACGCAGCGCGGCGCCGCAAGCCATTTTGCTGCACCGAACTGCGTCATTTTAAAAGCACAGGGATGCATCGTATTAACAACAATACGAAGCATCCGCGCGCTTTCCCTTGCAGTGACGCACAGTTGGCTGCCATGCTCCAGCACCCTTGCATCATGTTGCAAGGGTGCCTGCATTGCAGGGATGATTGTTTTGTGCAGTAAGGGCCTTCCAGCACAAAAACAACCATTGATGGCATTTTCCTCTTTCTATGTGTGCTGCAGAATGCAGAATACATAGAAAGAGGAAAAAACGAGGACAAATAAAAGTATTCCTCCTTGTTGCGCTACTCCTATGCCTCCCCTGGGAAGGTGTAGGATTCTGACGCATTCCCAGCTTTACAAGACTTTGTAAATCTCGGACTGTGTCAGATTTCATGGATGTTGCGTGGGAGCACCCACAGCAACACCCATGGAACCCCCCTTTAATGCAGAGTAAGAATGTATATTTCTTATCGTCAGCATCTACAGTGAGTCAGTGCCGCAGGATTAGATCCCAATATATGCGGACAGTCAAAAGCCCCCTGTGCATGTGGGAAAGCTTGTGCCTATCCAAAATCATGCTGTACCTGCTCCCTCCTTGCTGGACTCCTGCCGCTCCAGCTGATGTGCAGCTCCTACACCGCAGCCAGTGCACACACAGTTCGCATTGCCCCACCACCGGGTGGACTCACACATGAAGATGGAAGGATTTGCTTGCCATCTAAGAGAATGCTGTCTTTCTTCGCAGAGAGCCCCCCCTGCAGGAAGCACTGCTTTGTTAGTGGCACTACACTAGTTTCTGCATTGGTGTGTGCTCAGGGCCGGACTGGCCGGACCGGGCATCAGGCGTTTCCCCGGGAAGCTGGAAGGGTGGGGGCTGGTTTTGCAGTGGCGGGGGGCAGTTTTGCAGCAGTGCTGCAATATCGGCCCCCAGTAACAAAAGCAGCAAGCGAGCATTTCCAGCCTCCCGGGACCTGGCAGTGCTTCCCCAGGGGCTGGTCTGAGAAAATTGCCAGGGCTGCTTTGGGTTCCCAGTCCGGCCCTGTGTATGCAGGGCAGCCCAAGCCCTACCCTTAATGATTGCGATGAGCCTAGTACACCCCTGCAGTTGGACTCTTCCAGCTCGAACAGGGCTCTTCCTCCCCAAGCCAGAGTGCAGCTGCTGTTGTTCCGGTAGCCAGTGCTGGACTCCCAAAATCCAAGACGGTGATTGGCTCCTGCTCCCCCAGGTGAACTGAGAGAGAGGGTTCTGTCACAAAGATAGATGGAATGACCTGGCGGCTCCCTAAGTGAGTGCAAAACAGTTCTCCCTGTACGGAGTGCCCTGACTGGAGCCTCATTTTGTAAGCGGTGCCCCCAGTTTTTACCAGTGTGTAACCGCAAAGACGCATACACTAAGTGAATTACAGCTGTCCGTACCACGCCCCCACCCACTCACTTGGGCATCAGTGAGTGAAAGTGAGTGAAAGAGTGTGACATTGTGTATTTTGAAAGGTAGTGACTTCTGGATGGCAGTGGCAGCAGCACTCACTCTAACTCACTCGTACTCATTCAACGTACTCTTGGGACAAAGGATTTACAGGTACATGCATCAACCATTTTTGCGAGCGCAAACGGTGCGATTTGCAAAAATCGGCCGTTTGCCCCCGCAAAAAGGGCATTTGCGATGCATGAAGGGTCAAGGCACTCGCAATTTGAGAATTCGCAATTAATTGCGAGTTCTCAAATTGCGATTGCATTTAAGGAATCGCATTTTGCGATTCCTTAAATGCAATGCAAGAACCACTTTGAAGTAGCGATTTCGCTACTAGGGGCACAAATTACCATGAAGTTGAACTTCATGGTAATTTGCAAAAACTTGAAAACTGCACTAAAGTGCATTTTTCAAAGTTGTAGGTTACACACACACATGTCCTTTGGACATGTGTGTACTGCTCATTTGATGCACAGATCAAGTTCAGGGGTGCAACAGGGTGTCCTTTTGACACCCTTGCACTCTGAAGTGCATGCGCAATTTGCGAGTACCAATTGGTACTCGTAAATTGCGCATGTCTTCCCATTCATTCCTATGGGCCTTTAGGCCCATAGGAATGAATGGGAAGCCATTCCTTATTTGCGACTGCGCAAATAAGGAATGTGTAGGAATCGCTATTTTTTAGCGATTCCTACATGCATAGACTTTGCGAGTCCTTAATTGCGATTCCTTAATAATCGCAATTAAGGAATCGCAAAATCCTACCTTGATGCATGTGCCTGTTAGCACCTTCTTTAAAGTAACCAGTACGCCACTTTTGCCTGAGCGGTTTCTGTTTTAGGAGGGAAAGAAGTTTGCACTGTAGCTGCTTATCTTTGTACCTACTCTTTACTCTGCCCAAGTGGTAACCATTCTGTAAGGGAGGGAAACTTGCTCCAGTGCCCGAGGAATGCCTGTCAGAGGAAAAGGGAAGCTTGCACTACGTCTGCTGTGGTGTGCCAGCTCCTTGGGGAAAGGATGGTTGCACTGATACTGACCTGATCTGTTCTTGTATGGTAAGGAAGAGAAGCTTGCACTACTGCTGCCAGAGATGTACCTGTTCTGTATGGAGGTCAGCTTTTTCTTTGCTGCTGCCACCAGTCCTGTACCTATCCTTTGAGTTAGGGAAGCTTGCGTTGCTGTTTCGGCGTACATACTGTCAGAGATCAGGCGAAAATAATCACACACCCGCTGACGTCTGTACAGGTTCATTCAGCAAAGCAAGCAAAATGTAACCTGGCTGTTCAAAGCGACAGCATGTCCCCTTTAAGCAATGATCATCTCTTGCCAAACCCTCGCCAATTTGCATGACTTTTATAGGATTTTTTCATACTCTGCTTCAAAGAGTACACGTGGCAGAAGCTGAAACTCAGACTGCACAAGTTTCTCATGAGAAGGAAAAAGGACCGTGAAAAAGAAGTGTAAACCTCCAGACACTGAGTTAGTCCTTTGTGAATCCTCGTTAGCAGTGCCAAGCATGAGAGTGAGGCTGGAAGTCTCTGAAGTGAGCGATCAGAGCAGGTTAAGCATCACATGAACACAACACAAAAAGCAAAATGGCGGTAAATGAATCAATATGGGGTTAGCCTTTACCGTGATTTCAAACAGTCTGTGTGCAGTTCCACACTACAGCAATCCTATCCTTACTTAACTTTACGATACATCTTCTCGCTAATCTGTTTTCTTATCATTGCAGGCTGCCTTTCGATTGGATTTTGAGTTCAGCAAAACTCTTTTCAAGCCAACTGCAGAGCTGTATCTCGCTGCCAACAGGTTAATCCTGCCCTCCGTTGTTTTCATTTTTTAATGCATTTTTCTTTTATATATGCCATCAGTGTGGCGGTAAATTGAAGTCTGGGAGAGTATGGGGTTTGCCAGTTGCCACTGCTTCTCTGTGTAATATTTGGTGTGTGAGGTTACCCTGCAGGCACCTCTGTGCAGCTGGTTTATCAGACTGCCTTAACGAGGCCTCGGTGAAGCATACCTTGGAAAGCCACGGGTTGTGTCCGCAGTGCCACGCACGGGCATAGGATTTTTAACCCAGAGGTGCTTGCAAAATTAATGTACAGTGAAACGGCCATAGCTGCCGACTTTGGATCTGGGGAACTAGGTTCGAGTCTCGGCGTTGCCTCAGCATCCTGTGATTCTAGGCAAATCACTTAATCTCCCTGTGCCTACCAAAAATGCATGTGTCCTTGTGTAATGTAACTGGTGCTGATGTAAAGCGCTCTAGTGTCTTCGGGTCGAGTTCGCGCTATATAGAACTGCAACAAAAAAAATGAGGTTTAAAGAAAGCAATCATATCTTTTTATTATCTGAATTGCATTTTAGTGACAGTCTAGAGAAGGAGAGCACCCGACACGACAACACCATCCTCATGGAGCTGCCTCTGAAGTACCAGGCGGATCTCCTGTTCACCAGGTATTGCATCACTCTGCGACACAACAGGGTCCGACCGGTCACTATAGGGCCCGCCGCCTGGCTGAATGTGGTGCCACTAGGATCACAGGGGCGAACCAGCCAACACCCGGTCAATGCACAGCCTGATCCGAGAGCCTGATCAGCTGTGCTCAGTGCTTGCACTTTAAGGACAGAGGTCGACTATGCTTGAGTATATCATGATGAAGTCAGTCACTCACTGCTTGTCTTTTCAAGATTGAACATGTACATGAGCCTAAACATACATTTCCCTGCAACAATGACACTTGTGGCTAATGGACAGGTCATGAGCTACCTCTTGACCTTTTCCGGCCTCTACATGTCCCTTCACTACCACCTGCAGCCCACATCTGACGTTCAAACATGATCTCTTCTACAACAAGAAACTCATTCTGTACATGGGAGAAGTAACAACATGGGTTTTGAGGTGCTTGTGTGATGCCATGCGCGGAAAGGGAATGAAGGCGCCCCATGATCTCATGCCACTGAGTTTGGCATCAGAGGAGGCTGGGACTGGACACCGCAGGCGGCACCTGGACGTATGAGATAGTCTGGGCATATGAGTGTGTGGCACCACCCTTGAAGCTGCCCTTCAGTATCTGTGGGTACACTTGTTCTTATGAGTTTGTGCATAGGAATGTGAGGCTGCGCGGAGCATATGAGGCAATACTTGGGCCTAAGAGGATATCCTCAGCAAACAAGTCTACGCTTGGGCATATGAAGCACTATTCGGCACATGAGTCTGGGCATAAACTGTTTTATTGTCATGAAAGACTCCACGGGGCATATACTGCTCTACTTGAACACACTCCGGTCTGATCTTTCCATCACACAGCCTGTTCAATGACCACACTTGCAGAGCAACGTGCCTCATCGCAGCCATTCACTGTAGTGATGAGCGCAACTGGGATATTGTGATGGCATGGGCTCGGCATAGAGATCACGGTGTAAGCCTCGACCCTGTGCCCTCCTTCCTGAAGCACTGATCTTTGTGTTCATCCCAGAGTAAGGAAGGCCACACCCCTTGCCGCATACAGGGAGTGAGGGTTTCAGTCAGAAATGTAGATACAAAAGGAAGGAATCCCCTCCTGCGGTAGTCGCTGCTGTTCTTTAGGAACCTTCCTCTGTCCAACCTGCAGGCTGTTGTGAAACCTCCCCTGTGGAGGTGGGGTCCCACCGGCAACCATTTACTGGTCTAATTAGAGCCAGTGCACAGTGCAGTGCTGTACACATTGCACATCTGTTCACTGGTGAGGCGGGGCGGGACGCAGGGGGGAATATACTCCCAGACTAATGCCAGACAGACTTCCAAAGCCCTAGTCGGGGGTGGGGGGGGTGGACAGACTGTTCCTCCGTTTCTTATTTCCATCATGTACATCCAGTGGAGTGGCCTGGGAGACATGGATTCATTCCAAGAGATTGTGTGCAGAGCAGTAGGCTGATGACAGGGAGGCTCCTAGGATGTAGGCAGCAGCAAGCACTTCTGTTCTCTCCACAGAACCAACAGAAAGGCTGAGGCTGATCCTTTATGAGGCAGCCTCACAGCTTGGCCTCATGGCTCCCAGGTATTGAGATCCTGCTCTGCCCTTCTGCTTCCTCAGCCTCTGCCAAAGGGGCTTACACATGTCTAACAGCTGATTTACTGAGCTGTTTGTGTGAAGACAGCAGGGAACTGAGCTCTCTTGGTGGAGACCAGAGGCAGGCAGTGCCTGATAGACTCGTAAGCAACAGACAGCACAGGGAGGGTTCAGATGTCATTCCCTGTCTAGGGCTTACTTCTCAGGGCACAGACTGCTGGGGACACAAAATGCATCTTCCTCACTTTCGTGCATCATCATAATACAGGCAGTGTACTGCATGCCTGCCACTCACCATGAACCAGGCAGCGTAGAGCAGAGCAAACCCCCACCATGATGCAAACACTGCGTACACAAGTCCAGCACTCACCCTAGTGCAGGCACACTGACCAGCAGAGACGTCCCTCACCATGGTATGACATCTTGCAGACAACATGTCCATTACTTAGTAGCGGCCCGTCCCCTGCCAAGGTGGCGAGGCAGCTGCAGGAGGTAGGTGGGGAGGGGTGGGCGAGGGAAAAAAATATATATATAAATGAATTACCTGAACACCAACGCCCGCCGCATCGCGCTCTTCCTTCTTCTGGGAACCAGCTCCCAGACTACACTGTGGCCAATCCTGACACTGCATCGTCAGGATTGGCCTGAGCACTGATAACTTGTGCTCCCAGGCAGACTGGGAGCCTGTCCCTGCTCTCTCCAGCCCCAGAAGGACGGTTTGGCCGGCCTGAGACGGCCCACCAAACCGTCATGCGCAGTGAAGGGAGTGTCCACCACTCCCCCACCAGCAGTGTTATCCCCTTGGACTCGCCCCAAGACTCGTCAGAGTCATGGGGAGGGTCCAGGGGGATTAAAATAGAGCGATAATAAAACAGGTTTAAAACCCGTTTTATTATCGTTTTATTTGAGGGTGGTGACCGGGGGGGGGCGGCGCATCTCCGCTCTAATGGAGGGGCCGCCGTTGCCATTACTTTCCCCTTTGCAAGCAAAGTGTACACAGCAGGCCTCATATGCTCTGTGCAGGCTCACATTGCCTCATCCCAGTACACACACAGTGTACTGTAGAGAGCAGTCCCTGACCGTGGCGTACACAGTGTACACAGCATATCAGTCACTTACCCTTTTGCAGGCACAGTGTTCACATCAGGCCTTTGCTGGGTTAGGCATTATCAGGCATTACGAGCGTGTCAGAGTAATATCAGGAACCGTAAATATTCTGGGCATTATCAAGAGTCTCGGGCGAGCCTGGGTATTTTCAAGGGACCTAAAGGTATCTGCATGTCACAGACCCTCATGTGCACAAGGGCATTATCAAAGACTGAAAAGGTTTGGACTTACCAAGTGCGCGCAGACCTAGACCATAACAAGAGGTAACTGACACTAGTGATTTACCAAAACCTTCTAAGTTGGCCTTGGCACTACCAGTGGGTGGAATTAGTTTGGGCATTATAAAAAACTGAGTCGGGCTGAATCTTATCAAGGGCTGAGAAAGTTTAGGCCTCATGCAGACATCTGTACCTGTAGCTGGGAGAGGCAATGACCTGCTGTGAACACTGTGCTGTTAAGTATTATGTAGAACTAAGGGACATATTTACAACACCCCTGCGCCACCGGTGCGTCACTTTTTATGACACTCCGGTGGCGCACAATGCTCAGCCATATTTACAAGGCCACACAAAGTCACCCTGCGTGGCTCTTCTTGGCCTTGTCAAAATGGCCCCCTTTTACACATTACTCAGTGTGAAAGGGGCATTCTATGGGTGTTGCTATGGGTGTTCCCATGCAACACTCACGGATTCTGACGCATTTCCAGATTTACAAGGTTTTGTAAACATGGAAATGCGTCAGATTCTAATGCCTCCCTATGGGAGGCACTAAAGTGGTGCAACGAGGAGAAATACCTTTCTTTCTCCTCATCTTTTGCATTTTGCAGCACACATAGAAGGAGGAAAACACCATCAATGATTGTTTTTGTGCAGGAAGGTGCTCCTTCCTGTACAAAAAACAAGCATCCCTGCAACACAGGCACCCTTGCACCTTGGTGCAAGGGTGTCTGCATTGGCGCTAGGCAGCCAATTGTGAGCCAGTGCAGAGTAAAACACACGGATGTGTCGTATTGCTGTAATTACGACACAGCCCTGCACTTTCCTAATGAGCCAACTCAGCACAGCAAGATGGCTTGCAGCGCCACACTGCGTCATTTTCTAGTAAATATGCCCCTGTAAATATGCCCCTGCAGCACTTTTACGCCGCCAAGCGTGTCACTTTTGTGACGTTCCGGAGGCGCAGTGTGCCTGCCCATATTTTCAAGGCCATGCAAAGCCACCTTGCGTGGCTTTTCATGGCCTTGTAAATATGGAGTAAGGCAATGCCTGTGGGTGTTCCCACGCAACACTCATGGTTTTTGACCCTGCCCCAGATTTACAACATAGCGTAAATCTAGGGCAGCGCCAAAACTAGCGCCTTCGTAAAGCAGGCGTAACGAGGAGAAATGTTTACATTTCTCCTCATTTTTTCCTCTTTCCTCATTCTACAGCATGCATAGAATGAGGAAAACGCCTCCTATGATTGTTTTTGTGCAGGAAGGTGTTCCTTCCTGCACAAAAACAATCATGCCAACAACACAGACACCCTTGCACCATGGTGCAAGGGTGCCTGCGTTGATACCCAGCTAGAATGCAGCATATCGTGTAGATATGCTGCGTTCCTGCCCTTTTCTTTTGCCGTAGGACAACGCAGCTAGAAGGCTTGCAGCGCTGCCCTGCGCCAAAATATTGTAAATATGCCCTTAAATGTGCTTGCCATTTCATTTCATGTGATCATTGTCAAAAGATTACCATTTCTCCTCATATCATCATGCTAGCGACTGATTTTGATCCCATAAAATTCTGTCTGTTTTGGTGATGGAATATTGGCATGCACAGGATTCCTGATGATAGGAATTTATTTCCTTGTTTCGAACAGGCACTCGAGTTTGGACCGATGTGAGATAAAGGCCAAGGGTTGCATGGAGCAGACGGACAGCATCACAAAGCCTTTCAACTGCACTTTCAAGGTACTGGAAATCCCTATAATAGACACAGAGGGGGGGAGAAGGCTAAAATATGTGTTTGAAACTGATTCCTCTTTGTAGACATAACCACAGCACCAACCCCAACACTCCCCATCCTATTTGAGAGAACCACATATTAAAGTTTAACCTGTAGACGTTGTATAGAACATAAGTTGGCGATGGACATATATAGGCTAGAGCATGATACTGCTGTATTTACTGCATGTCCAGGGAAACTGCTATGTGGTGGTAGAGCTGTGGTTTTGTCCTGTGGTGTGTAGTCACCAGTGAATGTTCATGAAGAGCTGTGGGATTGTGTCTTTCTGCTTCGGCTTACAGTGTAACCACTGAATGCTCTGAGTACCCTGCAGCAAACAGTGTAGGTGAGTGGCGTTTAATGGCACAATGTGTGGTACAGTATGATGTACAATGTATGTATTTCTAGAGCTCTCGAATACACCTATATATATATATATATATATATTCCTATATTCTGCCACAGTTGAAGGTGCACGCAGTAACAGGCAAACCCAGCCTTCAAGGTCAAGTCCTTTATTCGGCAAAACTGGCAACAGCGCTGAATATTTCATCAAGCCCCAACCCGTTTCGGAGCTCCTTCTGCTCCTTGCTCACGGGGCAGCATACAGCGTGCAGACGCAGAAAGAGATGAGTCCCCGGTTCGTCCAATTTCATAGCCAATTGGCTGACGTCATCCCCGGACTTCTGGGACTCGTAGTCCTCCTGCCACAATATGACCCATAGTGGGTTCTGCCTTCTGAAAAATAATGTCATGCCCTCAATAGCGATACCAAAGGGGATGATGGACGGAGCGCTTGAGCAAATCAAACACTCACCCCCAGTCAACTGATCTGGGTTTAATCCATCATCATTCTTTAGCTCACTCCACCACCCCAGTTCAGACATGGCCATATGCAAATCAGTCTGACCCTGTGCCTCATGGGAACAGTCCAGCCCGAACTGCCAAGCCATGTCTTCCCTGGACCGGAAACAAGCATCCTGGGACCGGTTTCTGGCTAATCAGCCGTCATCAGCCAGGCTAGCTTGAATCCAGTGGCAGAGTGAGCAAGGGACCCACGTCTGGGCATACCCTGCCAACTTAGGGCGAACAAAGCGATACCAAAGGGGATAATGGTCGGAGCGTTTGAGCAAATCAAACACTCACCCCCAGTCAAAGCGATACCGCTTTGTTCGCCCTAAGTTGGCAGGGTATGCCCAGGCGTGGGTCCCTTGCTCACTCTGCCACTGGATTCAAGCTAGCCTGGTGACGGCTGAAGCCAGCGGTCCCAGGATGCTGTTTCGGTCCAGGAAGACATGGCTTGGCAGTTCGAGCTGGACTATTCCCATGAGGCACAGAGTCAGACTGATTTGCATATGGCCATGTCTGAACTGGGGTGGTGGAGTGAGCTAAAGAATGATGATGGATTAAACCCAGATCAGTTGACTGGGAGTGAGTGTTTGATTGCTCAAGCGCTCCGACCATTATCCCCTTTGGTATCGCTTTGTTCGCCCTAAGTTGGCAGGGTATGCCCAGGCGTGGGTCCCTTGCTCACTCTGCCACTGGATTCAAGCTAGCCTGGCTGATGACGGCTGATTAGCCAGAAACCGGTCCCAGGATGCTTGTTTCCGGTCCAGGGAAGACATGGCTTGGCAGTTCGGGCTGGACTGTTCCCATGAGGCACAGGGTCAGACTGATTTGCATATGGCCATGTCTGAACTGGGGTGGTGGAGTGAGCTAAAGAATGATGATGGATTAAACCCAGATCAGTTGACTGGGGGTGAGTGTTTGATTTGCTCAAACGCTCCGTCCATCATCCCCTTTGGTATCGCTTTGTTCGCCCCTAAGTTGGCAGGGTATGCCCAGACGCGGGTCCCTTGCTCACTCTGCCACTGGATTCAAGCTAGCCTGGCTGATGACGGCTGATTAGCCAGAAACCGGTCCCAGGATGCTTGTTTCCGGTCCAGGGAAGACATGGCTTGGCAGTTCGGGCTGGACTGTTCCCATGAGGCACAGGGTCAGACTGATTTGCATATGGCCATGTCTGAACTGGGGTGGTGGAGTGAGCTAAAGAATGATGATGGATTAAACCCAGATCAGTTGACTGGGGGTGAGTGTTTGATTTGCTCAAACGCTCCGTCCATCATCCCCTTTGGTATCGCTTTGTTCGCCCTAAGTTGGCAGGGTATGCCCAGACGTGGGTCCCTTGCTCACTCTGCCACTGGATTCAAGCTAGCCTGGCTGATGACGGCTGATTAGCCAGAAAACGGTCCCAGGATGCTTGTTTCCGGTCCAGGGAAGACATGGCTTGGCAGTTCGGGCTGGACTGTTCCCATGAGGCACAGGGTCAGACTGATTTGCATATGGCCATGTCTGAACTGGGGTGGTGGAGTGAGCTAAAGAATGATGATGGATTAAACCCAGATCAGTTGACTGGGGGTGAGTGTTTGATTTGCTCAAACGCTCCGTCCATCATCCCCTTTGGTATCGCTATGCCCTCAATAGGGCCTTCAGTTCAAAGCCAGTTTTAAATGTATGCACAAAACCTGTCACCCTGCAATCTGGTTTCCATGATTTGTGAAACCTACAGTCCACAATAATCCACGTGGTGGTGCTACCTCCCCGACCTGGCTCGGCCGGTGAATATTTTCCTATATGCTGCCACAGTTGAAGGTGCACGCAGTAACAGGCGAACCCAGCCTTCAAGGTCAAGTCCTTTATTCGGCAAAACTGGCAACAGCGCTGAATATTTCATCAAGCCCCAACGCGTTTCGGAGCTCCTTCTGCTCCTTGCTCACGGGGCGGCATACAGCGTGCAGACGCAGAAAGAGTGCACCTTCAACTGTGGCAGCATATAGGAAAATATATATATATATATATATATAGATAGAGAGAGACTCGTAGACTGCATTGGAAATTATGATGGTATGAATTATTGTAGGGTCATTTAGGTCAGAGGTCAGTGCTGTCAAACCTAGAATTTAAGGGTTTCACAGAACCACAGATGGTCATACTGAAGCCTCAAATGGACATGTAGCAGATGCAGTAGTTGTACTGCCACATTTAACAGTCCTCCGCATCTATAGTCAGGAGGTAGTAGCGGGAGCGAAGCTCGCATGGTAGGAGAAAAGTCTGAGGCGCACTTAAGAAGATGCAGAGGTTTAGTAGGAGCTTAAAATTGACTGTTTTCCCCACTAGTAGCCCCTGAAGAGCTCGCACTCTCCGATGTCTTGCTGTCTGTAAGGAGACAGGCAGCACCATTTTGAATGCGCTGCGAGTTTGCAGCTCAAATAGTTTTGCCAACCCTGAATATCCCGTTGCAGTACACAGACGCGGTGCAATGCCTGCGAGAACAATCAAGACCCTGTGAAGGAACGGAAAAAAGCAAAGACTTCTCCTAAGAGTTCTTAGATTACAGCAACCGCTGACCACAGCACAGGGCAGATCAGGGGTTTCAGGAAGTGTTCTAAACCGATAAGGATTCCACACTTCTGTCCGTGCACCGGGGCATGGAAACCCCCAGGGATGGAGATCAGTCTGAAGAAGTGTTAATATAGGACTTGTTGCCACAAAGAACTCATTCAGTTTCATGTGGTCGAGCTGGAGTCAGGTTTCCCTCATCAAGTGCTGCATGGCACACAGGTAGTTCGGAAAAGCCTAGATTCTAATAAAAAATCCTGACCGTTTTGCAAGTATTAGAAGGATTGAATTATCGTTAGTGTATAAGTAGCAAAACGAACCCAAATCAGTGGTTGCGTAGACATGAAATACCGCCAGGGACATAGAATCATCCACACTTGCCCCTCAGGTACTGCCCTCGGTCAAAATCTGAAGGGACGAATAGCAAAGTTCTGAGAAAGGGTGGACGTTAGGAGATGGTTGTGGTTGAGGCCCTGGGCAGAAAGATGAGAAAAAAGGCCTCTGTCATCTGTAGGGGTTTAAAAAGATGACAAGTGGCGCAGTATCAAAGTCCCGACACCACCACCACTGTCTAAGGACATCTTGAAATCATCTCAATAAAGAGATCAGGGCAGACAGTGCCCCATAAGTGTTGCAGCCAAACACAGAACAGATCAAGCTTTTGCTCTCCAGAAAGTTCTGTGATAGGCAGTGATTTCTCTTTCACTGTCTATGAATCAGAACTGAGAACTATGCCTGAAGCTGCTGGGATCTGCTGAATAGCGTGCACGCTAGTCGCGGAATGATCAGGGGAGCCACAATACGAGCCGCCGGATTGCGGCACTGACAATAATATTCAAGAAAGGCTCCAGGTACCAATGTACATCAAGGTCTCTCTCCACTAGCGCGCACCATGAAGTCCTGGGACTGCTGCAGTGAGAGTTGTGTACTGTGGGTTGGTCCATTAGCATGGACTGTGTTCGATGAATCATCATGGAAGCCTGCAAACAGAGCTGTGAGATTGCCGATTTGTCTATTATCACAGATTATCCTCAATACATACTAAGGCAGGCTGCACTCAGAGCTGTGGGATGGTGGGTGTCTCTGTAAGCCTGAATTGTACACGATGAATGTGTCTATTAGCAGGGCCTACATTGAAAAGCACTCGAGGAAGGATTCCTAAAGAGCTGTGGGAATGTGGGTTTGTCCATTAACTATATGTTGTACATAGAAAAAGTCCATTGGCCAAGTGTATAAACAAGATAGCTTTATTCACGCTTAGTTCCAGGTTAAGTACAAGATAAGAAAAGACAAGCCCCACCAGGAGCAGCCTCCCTGCCGCTCAGCCTGCCTGCCATCAACTGCCACTCCACACACCAGCCAGGCACTCCAACATTCCATGAGGTCATCAGGCATTCTGACACTCACACTAGCTGAGCAGCAGAGAAGTCACGGCCAGAGAAAAGAAAGACACAAGCCAAATATAACATATCCCCCTTCCTTAGGGAAACAAAATGCAGAAGTAAAGGAAGCAAACACAAACAACAATATATACAATGCATTCTTAAAGAAAAGCATTTACATTGCAAAAGAAATCATATACAGTACACTCTCAAAAATAAAGACATTGACATGAAGCCCATCCCCCTCCTTTGGGAAAAACACACAAGACCGCCCAGAGCGGTGGAACAGAACTGGGGCACACACCGCCCCATAACCAACACGTGACAGGGTACACACCACCCTGTGGAACAGCACTGGGACACTCACCGTCCCACAGACCAGAACTGGGGCACTCACCACCCCACAGCCTCAACACAACAGGGTACTCACCACCCTTGAAAACCAGAACTAGGGCACTCACCACCCCACGACCTCAACGTAATAGGGTACTACCCACCCTAGACACAAGAACTGGGGCACACGCCACCACACAACCTACACGTAACAGGGCACACACCACCCTAAAGAACATAACTGGGCTGGGGAACTTACCATCCCACAAACTAACAGTAGTAGTGCACTCACCACCCCCGCACTGGGGCACTCACCACCCCACAAACTAACAGAAGTATGGCACTCATCACACACAACTTCACATAATAGGTCACTCACCACCCCAAAATAAACAACACTGGGGCACTCACCACCTCACAAACTCACCACCGTAGGGCACTCTCCACCCCAAAATAAACTGCACTGGGGCCCTAACCACCCCACAAAATAAACAGCACTGGTGTACTCACCACCCCACAAACTCACCCCCGTAGGGCACCGTAGGACACTCACCACCCCACTAGCTGAGCAGCAGAGAAGTCACGGCCAGAGAAAAGAAAGACACAAGCCAAATATAACACTATATTTCAATAGATTTTGATTAGGGGACTGCAGTGAGAGCTTAGTGGTTATAATCTGTGATTGTTGAGGGAAGCCTGTAGTCACACCTGTGGAGTTGTGGTTTTTTGCTTTTGCTCATTAGCATCGCCTGTAGGTACTGAATGTTCTGAGAAGGTTCCCTGCGAGGGCTGTGGGGCTGCATCTTTGTCCTTTGGTGTGCACTACATACAATTGCTGTGCTGTGACAGATTTACTTACTGTTTCAGGGTGAGTTAGCAGCACTCAGTCATGCTAAAATCTACTCTCTCGTCGTGCACTCAATTTCCACCTTATAGGAAAATACTTTTCTACTCCCACATTTTTTAACAAACTTCTGAATCCAATATTACAGATCCAAAACTTGGGATTCTTCCCCGTGGAGGAGCTGGCAATGAAAATCACGATTCCTGTTGCCACGAGGGGAGGGAACCGGCTTCTGATGCTCACCGACTTCCTTGTGGATCAGGTAGGATGTGAAAGTCAGTAATGTGAGCTCATCTGATGGGTAGGTTGGGACTGGATATTGCTCTAGGGAGATGATCACAACCATAATGTGAGCTCATCTGATGGGTAGGTTGGGACTGGATATTGCTCTAGGGAGATGATCACAACCAGTATGGTTCTCCCACACCTGATTTAACGGACCCAGAAGAACCGGACCAGGTTTGTTTGGCTGGCAGAACCGGCCAGAAAAATTGCATAAGGCATTGGCTGCAGCAGCCAAGTCTCGTTTCCCTTTTGTTTCTCCCAACAGGGGAGTGCATACATTAAAAAAAGCTTTCCCTTCACTCATCTACTTTCCCCACACCACGCATTGCCCCACCATACATTTACCACCTGCTTAGAGTAGGTAAAACCACATAGGATAGGCAATTCCATGTGGTTTTACAGCCAGAAAAATTGGTCCCACAAGGTTAATTCCATGGGGTCTAACTCGTAATTGCACGGTACTGGGATAATTTCACCGGGGGGTAGTGGTAAAACAGCAGTGATTTTACCGTGGTCCCAGTACTGTGCAACCCTGAACCAGGGTCAAGGTGGCATTTGCCCTGGCATTCTCTTAGGTCACTGATACTGGCCGTCCAGTCATTCTCCTTGTTGGATGAACTGCAAGAAGAAACATAAGGAAGTAAATGCTCCTCATTTGTTAATCTAGGTGCAGATGTTACAATAGCAACCATAGTCAGTTTGCACAAAAGGCTGCTCTGTGTCAGATAACGACATTTATCCACTCGACATACAACATAAAACCAAAACTTTTCTTTCCATGTTGTGTTGGCTACTAAGGCTGTTTCTAACAGTTCTTTTTCCTCGTTAAACTTTTCCTGCATTGAGTTTCACCGTAGACTCCCCCGCAATGCTCGTCGCGCTAGTACCTTTGCATAATCTTTTTATATAACTCTCTAATCCTCACACACCGAGGATTGTTCCCACACATGTGCTTTAGATCAGATTCCTCACAAGTTTACTTTTGGAAAATTCCAGAGGCCAAGAATCTCATCTGTGCATTTCTACATTACACAAACGAATGAAAACCAGTTTACCTCGGCTCCACCCATTCTTTTCTAGTTCAGACTGGCTCAGATTATCCTGTAACTCACAAGGTGACCTCCATTGGCTCCACACCAGTGCGTCTGTTGTAGACGAATCTTGATTTGTACTCTGAGATTGTAGGTGACTGTGTGATGTGAAGAGTAATATGTCTATCAAGAGGCAGCCAGTGCTAAGATTGGAGGGCTGGTGAAATGTGAGTTCAAGTGGAATTCTATAAGTACAACTCCTGAGGCACACTGCTGCAGTATGACACCCAAGAGAGTGTTGCAAAAGGGAAAGCTCTGAGATATGCACCCCACGTATCACACCTATAAGTGCATGTGGTATCCTGGTAACTAGGGAATGCAACATCTTGGTAACTAGGGAATGTTAGTGTGGGTAGGTTTGAACTACCTTAGTGCACTCCTATAGAAGAGCTCTGGAAACAGGCTCTTGAGAACCCCACAATAGGGTTAATGCTGAGGTATACAATTCATGTATCGGGCCCAGAAGTCCACTCCGATAGGAGAGCTCTGTAGGCAGGCTCTTGAGAGCCCCACAGTAGGGATAACGCTGAGGTATACACCTCATGTATCAGGCCTAGAAGTGCACTTCTATAGAGGAGCTCTGGAGACAGGCTCTTGAGAGCCCCACAGTAGGGATAACGCTGAGGTATATACCTCATGTATCAGGCCTAGAAGTGCACATCTATAGGGGGAGCACTGGAGACAGGCTCTTGAGAGCCCCACAGTAGGGATAACGCTGAGGTATACAATTCATGTATTGGGCCCAGAAGTGCACTCCTATAGGAGAGCTCTGGAGACAGGCTCTTGAGAGCCCCACAGTAGGGATAACGCTGAGGTATACAATTCATGTATCGGGCCCAGAAGTGCACTCCTATAGGAGAGCTCTGGAGACAGGCTCTTGAGAGCCCCACAGTAGGGTTAACGCTGAGGTATACAATTCATGTATCGGGCCCAGAAGTGCACTCCTATAGGAGAGCTCTTGGAGGCAGGCTCTTGAGAGCCCCACAATAGGGTTAACGCTGAGGTATATACCTCATGTATCAGGCCTAGAAGTGCACTTCTGTAGGGGGAGCTCTGGAGACAGGCTCTTGAGAGCCCTACAATAGGGTTAACGCTGAGGTATACAATTCATGTATTGGGCCCAGAAATGCACTCCTATAGGGGGAGCTCTGTAGGCAGGCTCTTGAGAGCCCCACAATAGGGTTAACGCTGAGGTATACAATTCATGTATCGGGCCCAGAAGTGCACTCCTATAGGGGGAGCTCTGTAGGCAGGTTCTTGAGAGCCCCACAGTAGGGATAACGCTGAGGTATACACCTCATGTATCAGGCCTAGAAGTGCACTTCTATAGAGGAGCTCTGGAGACAGGATCTTGAGAGCCCCACAGTAGGGATAACGCTGAGGTATATACCTCGTGTATCAGGCCTAGAAGTGCACTTCTATAGGGGGAGCTCTGGAGACAGGCTCTTGAGAGCCCCACAGTAGGGATAACGCTGAGGTATACAATTCATGTATTGGGCCCAGAGGTGCACTCCTATAGGAGAGCTCTGGAGACAGGCTCTTGAGAGCCCCACAGTAGGGATAACGCTGAGGTATACAATTCATGTATCGGGCCCAGAAGTGCACTCCTATAGGAGAGCTCTGGAGACAGGCTCTTGAGAGCCCCACAATAGGGTTAACGCTGAGGTATACAATTCATGTAGCAGGCCCAGAAGTGCACTCCTATAGGGGGAGCTCTGGAGGCAGGCTCTTGAGAGCCCTACAATAGGGTTAACGCTGAGGTATACAATTCATGTATCGGGCCCAGAAATGCACTCCTATAGGGGGAGCTCTGTAGGCAGGCTCTTGAGAGCCCCACAATAAGGTTAACGCTGAGGTATACAATTCATGTATTGGGCCCAGAAGTGCACTCCTATAGGGGGAGCTCTGTAGGGAGGCTCTTGAGAGCCCCACAATAGGGTTAACGCTGAGGTATACAATTCATGTATCGGGCCCAGAAGGGCACTCCTATAGGAGAGCTCTTGGAGGCAGGCTCTTGAGAGCCCCACAATAGGGTTAACGCTGAGGTATACAACTCATGTATCGGGCCCAGAAGTGCACTCGTATAGGAGAACTCTGAAGGCAGGCACTTGAGAGCCCCACAATAGGGTTAACGCTGAGGTATACAATTCATGTATCGGGCCCAGAAGTGCACTCCTATAGGAGAGTTCTGGAGGCAGGCTCTTGAGAGCCCCACAGTAGGGTTAACGCTGAGGTATACAATTCATGTATCGGGCCCAGAAGTGCACTCCTATAGGAGAGCTCTTGGAGGCAGGCTCTTGAGAGCCCCACAATAGGGTTAACGCTGAGGTATATACCTCATGTATCAGGCCTAGAAGTGCACTTCTGTAGGGGGAGCTCTGGAGACAGGCTCTTGAGAGCCCCACAATAGGGTTAACGCTGAGGTATACAATTCATGTATCGGGCCCAGAAGTGCACTCCTATAGGGGGAGCTCTGTAGGCAGGCTCTTGAGAGCCCCACAATAGGGTTAACGCTGAGGTATACAATACATGTATCGGGCCCAGAAGTGCACTCCTATAGGGGAAGCTCTGTAGGCAGGCCCTTGAGAGCCCCACAATAGGGTTAACGCTGAGGTATACAATTCATGTATCGGGCCCAGAAGTGCACTCCTATAGGAGAGCTCTTGGAGGCAGGCTCTTGAGAGCCCCACAATAGGGTTAACGCTGAGGTATACAATTCATGTATTGGGCCCAGAAGTGCACTCCTATAGGAGAGCTCTGAAGGCAGGCTCTTGAGAGCCCCACAGTAGGGTTAACGCTGAGGTATACAATTCATGTATTGGGCCCAGAAGTGCACTCCTATAGGGGGAGCTCTGTAGGCAGGCTCTTGAGAGCCCCACAATTGGGATAACGCTGAAGTATACACCTCATGTATCAGGCCTAGAAGTGCACTTCTATAGAGGAGCTCTGGAGACAGGATCTTGAGAGCCCCTGTGAGAAGTTGGCCTGGTATATGCTGTTCACTAATTAAAGTGGACACCTTGCACCAGAACAATTCGACTCTTATGGTAGATAGGTTTAAGACAACCTTTATAGAAAGCTATCCTAGTGGTAGCTGTGGAGAGCAGCCTTCAGGCTAAGTCTTGAAGGAATGGAAAGCAGCTTGTTTTACCACACAATCTCTTGAATCACCAAATGAAAAGACACCACACAGGTATATATATCAAATATATATGTATTTATTAATAAACACTCTCTACTAATCTCTTTATGAGATTAGAGGATAGGAACATATGTACAAGTCAAATATTATCAGGATAAGTTTAGCACAATTGAATATTACAATCTTAGTTTGCTAGACCTAGGTCTAGGGCATCTAGAATCGAGGGACCCCCAAGAACCACCCCAGGTAGTTGTAGGAGACCCACAGGGGACGGACGCGGTGACCTGGCACCGATGCGAATCCTGTACGAGTCTATGCGCTCAGACGCGATTGAGATATCAATGTTCAAGGTCCCTTGCGTGTTCGAGGCGAACACACCGATCGGACTCAGTACGAGTCGAAGGATACGGTCTACAGATAGGATTTGCAAGGGAGTCGGACGCGGTGTGTCTAACACAGACGCGAACCATGTACGAGTCAGTGCGAGAATCGCACGGGGAAAGTAAGAGTTTTAGGATACTTCTGGTGAACCTACAAGCAAGTCACTTACAGGGTAAGTAGTTCGAGGGCCCACACCCACAGGAGCACCGTAGTGCTGGAGTTACCTCACCCAGGGAAGCCGGGTGCACAGGTGTCCTTTGGTGTCGGGTCGCGGTGTCGTTTTCAATGGCGACCAAAGAAGACTTGCTGCTTGTGATGGTTTGAAGAAGTGTCCAGTGGAATCCAAGCCTGGATTCGGTGGAAGGATGACCTGAAGGCAGAGGGGACAGTGTTCAAAGTCAGTTGGCAGTGACTCGGGGCAAGGAAGATGAATGCCCACCGTCGTCGCAGGGTTCAGGTCGTTCACGCTTGCCTTGACTCTTCAGCCACGAGGTCCAGGAGGCGTCGACAATGACCAGGAGCTGGATTCGGCGTGTCCCACGATGTCTGCGGCTTACTTCGTTGTCGGCAACTCGATCGGAGCCAATAAGCCTTGGTAACAGCAAGTCTTGGGGAAAGTGTGAAGAGGCGATGGCGCAGACCAGCAAGGTCTGTGGAACTCACCCAGCGAGGGTAAGTCAGGGCAGGCCTGGAGCAACCAGGGGAGCCCTTTGGTTTCTTTGGAAAGTCTTCTGGGGACCCACAAGCCGGCTGGCAAGGGGTCGCAAAGATGCCTCGGGAGGATTCTCTCACAGGGGCCCACGGTCACTCGGGACATGGTAGGCCACTGATCTTAGGAGGGATTCCTGCTGGAGGCTGGGACCACACGTGGTCCAAAGCACAAGTTCGTGGAACGTTGTGAGGGGTTGCACTCGACAATAGTGCACGGTACCCAGGGGTCGCGGTTCCTCGTTACTCTTGGGGTCCACTGGCCTCAGCTTCGCTGGGGACTCACGATGGCCTTTGAGAAGTCAGGAAATCCACTTCTTGGGCTGCAGGGACTTCGGACTCCGGCGGGAGCGGCGTAGTTTGTGACCGTCGTTTGTAGTTTTTGGTGCCTGCCAAGCAGGGGAGTCACTCCTTGACTCCAAGGGAGATTCTTCAGTCTTCCAAAGGTAGTGGAACGTCGAAGGTCCGGGATTCTTCTTGTAGAGCGTCGTCCAGGGAAATCTAGGGTGCAATGCACAGGTTCCCCCTCTTATACTAAAAGGAGGGGAGGGACTAGCTCTATGACCCTACCTATGGGAGGGTCAGGGGAGTGGGTGGCTACACCCACTTCCCTTTGTCCAGTTTCGCGCCAGAGCAGGGACAGGTAGCCCCTGAGCCGGTTTGAACTGGCATATGCACAGAGGAGCCTTCTGCTCCCCCAGTGCAGGACTTCAAAGCACTCTAAGAGTGCACCCACCCAGCCCCAATACACTAAACCCTGTCTGGGAGGTGGTCACACCCCCTTGGGACAGGATATCTATTGTTGGGCTCCCTCCACTGCGAGTGTTGGTCATCAGCAGGAGGGCAGCCCAGTGTCTGTGACTGGTGGCATCCATTTTGTGATGCCAGGGCTCTGTCGGATTCTACCGCGTTTCCACAGTAGGTACATGTCTATCCCTCTAGAAGGGTGGAATGCTACCCCCGCCGCCAGGACTGGCGGGGGGTAGTATTCCAAGGTGTTTGACACCAAACACGACATGTTTCGATGCAGCCATTCCAAAGTTAGCATTTTACCGCGAGGATATAATGCACTTAAAAGTATATGGTTTAACCGCATCCACAAACAGCACCAGAGAATGGACTCTGAGAGCTGCAGAGGGGCCCTGCTCAGGCAGAGGCACCCCCTCACATAGAAGCCAAGCACCCTGCCCTCAGGATTGATAGGGCCTGCCTTAGGGGTGACTGATAGGGTTATATGTGTGTGTAGGAGAGATATAGGAAGCCTATATCTCAGTGAGGGGTGCTAGCACTTCCTCACTCAGGCTGCAGTAGCAGGCCTGTGGTGTCAGATTTAGTCTGCTTCCCAGGGGTGGCATAATACATGCTTCAGCCCCTGGTAGGCCTGTGAAGTACCTATGCCCTTGGTACCTAAGGTACCATATACTAGGGACTCATAAGGTACCACAGTATCCAATCACTAGTGCACCTAGAGTGCACTCCAAATCGTTTAGAGAGAACAGAGAGGCTGGGGCCCTGATTAGCAGGGGCCCAGCCAGACTATAGCCAGAAACCAGTGTAAACATCAGAAAAAAAGTGGGGGCAACATAAGAGGCAGATCCTACTCTCCTACACAACCCCCCCCAAACGCAGGGACACTAAACTAACCTTGACCAGTTGAGTCTTCGTGTTCAAAGTGGAAATACCTTGAGAGTCCATCTGCATTGGCATGTTGGGTCCCAGGTCTATGTTCCACTGTATAGTCCATCCCCTGTAGGGAAATGGACCACCTCAAAAGTTTTGGGTTTTCTCCTTTCATTTGTTTAAGCCATAGGAGGGGCTTGTGGTCGGTCTGAACTATGAAGTGAGTACCAAACAAGTATGGCCTCAGCTTCTTCAGGGCCCATACCACAGCAAAGGCCTCCCTCTCTATAGCTGACCAACGTTTCTCTCTAGGGGTCAGCCTTCTGCTAATAAAAGCTACTGGCTGGTCTTGACCTTCATCATTCAGTTGAGACAGTACAGCTCCCACACCCAGCTCAGAAGCATCTGTTTGGACAATGAACTTTTTGGTGTAGTCTGGACTCTGTAAGATGGGGGCAGTGCACATGGCCTGCTTTAGGTCTTCAAATGCCTTTTGACAGCTAGCTGTCCACTGAACCTTTTTTGGCATTTTCTTTGAGGTCAGATCATTCAAGGGGGTCACTATAGATCCATATCCCTTGACAAACCTCCTATAGTACCCAGATAGGCCTAAGAAGGCTCTCACCTGTGTCTGGGTGGTTGGAGCAACCCATTCCATTATGGTCTGGATCTTGCTCTGTAAAGGCTGAACCTGGCCTCCACCTACAAGGTGGCCCAGGTACACAACCTGACTCTGCCCTATCTGGCACTTAATGGCCTTGATTATGAGGCCTGCCTTTTGCAGGGCCTCCAAAACATTCCTGAGGTGGACCAGGTGATCCTGCCAGGAGGAACTAAAGACAGCAATATCATCTAGATAAGCTGAGCAATAAGTTTCCATCCCTGTCAGAACTTTATTCACCAACCTCTGGAAAGTGGCAGGTGCATTTTTCAATCCAAAGGGCATCACCACAAAGTGGTAGTGCCCACCAGGGGTCGAAAATGCTGTCTTGGCTTTTGCATCATCAGCTAATCTGATCTGCCAGTAGCCAGCTGTTAGGTCAAACGTGCTTAGATACTTGGCTGAGGCCAAAGTATCAATCAGCTCATCTGCCCTCGGTATGGGATAGGCATCAGTCCTAGTGACTGCATTGAGGCCTCTGTAGTCTACACAAAACCTCATTTCTTTCTTACCACCCTGGGTATGAGGCTTGGGTACCAGGACTACTGGACTAGCCCAAGGGCTATCTGAAGGCTCAATTACACCTAGCTCCAACATTTTCTGGACTTCAGTCCTGATACAGTCCCTGACATGGTCAGGTTGCCTGTAGATTTTATTCTTGACAGGCAGACTGTCTCCAGTGTCCACCTCGTGGGTGCACCAGGAAGTCTGACTAGGGGTCAGGCTAAACATATGTCTAAACTGTTGCAGAACTTGTCTGCACTCAGTTTGCTGATGGTCAGTGAGGCTGCTTGCCAAAGCAACACCATCTACTGACCCATCATCAGGGTTCTGAGAGAGCAGGTCGGGGAGAGGGTCACTCTCCTCCTCCTGGTCCTCATCAGTTGCCATGAGCAAGCCCATGTCAGCCCTGTCAACATATGGCTTTAATCTGTTGACATGGAGCACCCTCAGGGGGCTCCTGGGAGTTCCAAGATTCACCAGATAGGTGACTTCTCCCTTCTGTTCAACTATTGTATGGGGGCCACTCCACTTGTCCTGGAGGGCTGCTGGGGCCACAGGCTCCAACACCCACACTTTCTGTCCTGGCTGGTATACAGTCAGTACAGCCTTTTGGTCATGCCAAGCTTTTTGTAATTCTTGGCTGGCCTCCAGGTTTTTGGTTGCCTTTTTCATGTACTCAGCCATCCGGGAGCGGAGACCAAGTACATAGTCCATCACATCTTGTTTGGGGGGCTTGAGAGGTAACTCCCAGCCCTCTTTTACCAAACACAGTGGACCTCTCACAGGATGCCCAAACAGAAGCTCAAATGGGCTGTAGCCAACCCCCTTCTGTGGAACCTCTCTGTAGGCAAACAACAGGCAAGGAAGAAGAAGGTCCCATTTCCGCCTAAGCTTCTCTGGGAGTCCTTTAATCATTCCTTTCAAGGTTTTGTTGAAGCGTTCAACTAAACCATTGCATTGTGGGTGATAGGGGGTGGTGAACTTGTAAGTTACACCACACTCCTTCCACATTGCTTTTAGATACCCTGACATGAAGTTGGTACCTCTGTCAGAAATGACCTCCTTTGGAAAACCCACTCTGGAGAAGACTCCAATGAGGGCTCTTGCCACCACAGGGGCTGTGGTGGTCCTCAGAGGAATTGCTTCTGGGTACCTGGTGGCATGATCCACTACCACCAGGATAAACCTGTGCCCAGATGCAGTTTGAGGGTCAAGGGGACCAACAATGTCAATCCCTACCCTTTCAAAGGGTACCCCCACCACCGGTAGTGGTATCAGGGGGCCTTTGTTGTGCCACCTGCCTTACCACTGGCTTGGCATGTGACACAGGAGCGACAAAACTCCTTAGTGTCCTCTGACATATGTGGCCAATGAAAATGTGGAACAAGCCTGTCCCAGGTCTTGTTTTGGCCCAAGTGTCCTGCTAAAGGGATGTCATGTGCTAAGGTCAAGAGGAACCCCCTAAACTTCTGAGGTATTACCAACCTCCTGGTGGCTCCAGGGGCTGGGTCTCTACCTTCAGAATATAGGAGTCCCTCATCCCAATAAACTTTATGGGACCCACTAGCACTCCCAGCAGCCTCAGCAGCAGCCTGCTGTCTGAGGTGTTCAAGAGAGGGGCAGCACTGTTGCTCCTTCCTCAGATCTTCCCTAGAAGGGCCCCTTGCCCCCAAGAACTCAACCTGATCAGGCTCAAGTCCCTCTGGGGCAGTTCCTTCTTCAGGATCTGCTTCACCTCCCTCTGGGGGTGGATCTGTGATCTGAGACAGAGGGGAAGGCACTGCCTTTACCCTACTGCTCCTCCTCTTGGGAAGCATCTGGTCCATTGTTCCAGGATCCAGAGCTGGTTCAGTGTCATGCATTCTTGCTTGTGACCTGGTCACAGCAAATACCTCTGCAGGGATGCCCAACATCTCAGCATGAGTCCATAACTCTACTTCAGACCAGGCTGAAGTCTCTAGATCATTGCCCAATAGACATTCGACAGGGAGGTCTGCACTGACTACAACCTTCTTGAGGCCAGTTACCCCTCCCCAGGAGAAATTCACAACTGCCAGACTATGGTTGGTCTTGGCGTTGCTTGCATTGGTCACCTGGTACATTTCGCCCAGGATGATCTGTCCAGGGTCCACAAGATCCTCTGCCACCATGGTGACACTAGCACCTGTGTCCCTAAATGCCAAAGCCTGTTTGCCATTTATTACAGGCTGCTGTTTGTATTTGCCCAGGTTACTGGGACTCACTAGGAAGGACATGTTAAGGTCTCCCTCACAAATCAGCATTGCCTGAGTGGGCACTCTGACTAGGTCAGAGTCCACTTCAGAACCCAGGGTCAACCCTACTACACCCTTATTCTGTGTACCACCTCCACCAGTAGCTGAACTAGGGGGAACAGTTGCCTTAGGGGCAGGAGTGGTGGTGGTTTGGTCTTTGGACTTGTTACAGTCAGAAGTCCAGTGCCCTTTCTGTTTACAGAATTTGCACCAGGGCTTCTTTTGGCCTTTTCCCTTGTTGGATTGTGACTCCCCACCAGATGCAGATTTTTGGGGCCCTTGTGAAGACTTCTGGTCTTTTGACTTATCCCCACCTTTCTCAGAGCCCTTAGGATCTTGCTTCTTGGTGTCACCCCCTTGGTTCTGGGGTTTCTGCCTCACCCTGGTTCTGACCCACTTGTCTGCCTTCTTTCCCAATTCTTGGGGAGAGGTCAGATCCGAGTCCACCAGGTACTGATGCAACAACTGGTTCTGGCAATTATTAAGGATTTGTTCTCTCATCATCAGATTATACAATCCCTTAAAATCAGTAACCCTACTGCCAACCAGCCAACCCTCCAGAGCCTTGGTTGCACAATCAACAAAGTCAGTCCAGTCCTGAGTCTGTGCCTTCTGGGTGTCTCTGAACTTTAACCTGTACTGTTCAGTGGTTAAGCCAAACCCATCTATCAGTGCACTCTTCAGGACTTCATAATCATCAGCATCCTCTTCTCTAACAGTGAGGAGCTTGTCTCTACCTTTATCTGAAAAGGAGAGCCACAAGATTGCTGCCCACTGCTTCTGGGGGACCTGCTGTACTCTACAGGCCCTCTCCATAGCAGTTATCCACTTGTGGATATCATCCCCACTCTGGTAGGGAGGAACAACCTTGCTCAGGTTCCTATGGTCTGGAATAGATTCTCTGCCTCTAGGGACACTGTTGCTGCCACCAAGGGGTTCTAACCCCTCTCGTCGAGAAGCTCTCTGGATCTCCAGGGCTTCTCTATCCAGTGCCAACTGCTTGGTTCTGAGGGCAACTCTTGCTTCCTCATACTGCAGCAGTTTGCACATTCTTTCAGAGGAGGTCTCTCTTATGGGAAAGTATGAGTTCCTCTGGTGGACAAATTCTCTGCCAGAGTGATAAGAGTGCTCAGATTCCCTGGAAGGGGACCTATGCCTCTCATCCACTCTGTCAGTTCTCTTAGGGAGAATTCCTCTGTCCTTTTCAGGCCCCTTGAGGCCTGGCCCTTCAATCACAGAGTCCTGGTCATTCGGATTTTCATCGTCTGACCCAGATACTGTAATTGACCCACCCACTGATTCAGACCCATTAGCTCCTAGAGCCAATCTAAGGTCATCTGCTGTCAGCAGATCTATCAGGTGCAGGGTTGAGGGACTCTGTCCTAGTCTCAGGTGTCTTTCAACACACATGGCTCTCAAGTCAGAGAAAGCCATGTCCTTATACTGAGGCTGAGTGGATCCACTGGTTCCACCCTTTAAGGACATTCTAGTGTTGTGCAGTGTTGTACTACCTACACTAGTTTGTGGCCTACTGATACTAGCTTGAGCTGTAGAAAGGGTGTGCTATCCCTTGGCACACAGCTCTAAGTTCAGTAGAACTTATCGATACTAAGCTTGACTTTATATGTACCTTAAGTACCTATAGTGGTTTTCAGTTAGTAATTCAAATAGAGATTTTCTGGTAAAACAATAGCAAGCTGGAATCCCACACGCTGCCCACCAATGTGAGAAGTTGGCCTGGTATATGCTGTTCACTAATTAAAGTGGACACCTTGCACCAGAACAATTCGACTCTTATCGTAGATAGGTTTAAGACAACCTTTATAGAAAGCTATCCTAGTGGTAGCTGTGGAGAGCAGCCTTCAGGCTAAGTCTTGAAGGAATGTAAAGCAGCTTGTTTTACCACACAATCGCTTGAATCACCAAATGAAAAGACACCACACAGGTATAGATATCAAATATATATGTATTTATTAATAAACACTCTCTACTAATCTCTTTATGAGATTAGAGGATAGGAACATATGTACAAGTCAAATATTATCAGGATAAGTTTAGCACAATTGAATATTACAATCTTAGTTTGCTAGACCTAGGTCTAGGGCATCTAGAATCGAGGGACCCCCAAGAACCACCCCAGGTAGTTGTAGGAGACCCACAGGGGACGGACGCGGTGACCTGGCACCGATGCGAATCCTGTACGAGTCTATGCGCTCAGACGCGATTGAGATATCAATGTTCAAGGTCCCTTGCGTGTTCGAGGCGAACACACCGATCGGACTCAGTACGAGTCGAAGGATACGGTCTACAGATAGGATTTGCAAGGGAGTCGGACGCGGTGTGTCTAACACAGACGCGAACCATGTACGAGTCAGTGCGAGAATCGCACGGGGAAAGTAAGAGTTTTAGGATACTTCTGGTGAACCTACAAGCAAGTCACTTACAGGGTAAGTAGTTCGAGGGCCCACACCCACAGGAGCACCGTAGTGCTGGAGTTACCTCACCCAGGGAAGCCGGGTGCACAGGTGTCCTTTGTTGTCGGGTCGCGGCGTCGTTTTCAATGGCGACCAAAGAAGACTTGCTGCTTGTGATGGTTTGAAGAAGTGTCCGGTGGAATCCAAGCCTGGATTCGGTGGAAGGATGACCTGAAAGCAGAGGGGACAGTGTTCAAAGTCACTTGGCAGTGACTCGGGGCAAGGAAGATGAATGCCCACCGTCGTCGCAGGGTTCAGGTCGTTCACGCTTGCCTTGACTCTTCAGCCACGAGGTCCAGGAGGTGTCGACGACAACCAGGAGCTGGATTCGGCGTGTCCCACGATGTCTGCGGCTTACTGCGGTGTCGGCAACTCGATCGGAGCCAACAAGCCTTGGTAACAGCAAGTCTTGGGGAAAGTGTGAAGAGGCGATGGCGCAGACCAGCAAGGTCTGTGGAACTCACCCAGCGAGGGTAAGTCAGGGCAGGCCTGGAGCAACCAGGGGAGCCCTTTGGTTTCTTTGGAAAGTCTTCTGGGGACCCACAAGCCGGCTGGCAAGGGGTCGCAAAGACGCCTCGGGAGGATTCTCTCACAGGGGCCCACGGTCACTCGGGACGTGGTAGGCCGCTGATCTTAGGAGGGATTCCTGCTGGAGGCTGGGACCACACGTGGTCCAAAGCACAAGTTCGTGGAACGTTGTGAGGGGTTGCACTCGACAATAGTGCACGGTACCCAGGGGTCGCGGTTCCTCGTTACTCTTGGGGTCCACTGGCCTCAGCTTCGCTGGGGACTCACGATGGCCTTTGAGAAGTCAGGAAATCCACTTCTTGGGCTGCAGGGACTTCGGACTCCGGCGGGAGCGGCGTAGTTTGCGACCGTCGTTTGTAGTTTTTGGTGCCTGCCAAGCAGGGGAGTCACTCCTTGACTCCAAGGAGATTCTTCAGTCTTCCAAAGGTAGTGGAACGTCGAAGGTCCGGGATTCTTCTTGTAGAGCGTCGTCCAGGGAAATCTAGGGTGCAATGCACAGGTTCCCCCTCTTATACTAAAAGGAGCGGAGGGACTAGCTCTATGACCCTACCTATGGGAGGGTCAGGGGAGTGGGTGGCTACACCCACTTCCCTTTGTCCAGTTTCGCGCCAGAGCAGGGACAGGTAGCCCCTGAGCCGGTTTGAACTGGCATATGCACAGAGGAGCCTTCTGCTCTCCCAGTGCAGGACTTCAAAGCACTCTAAGAGTGCACCCACCCAGCCCCAATACACTAAACCCTGTCTGGGAGGTGGTCACACCCCTTGGGACAGGATATCTATTGTTGGGCTCCCTCCACTGCGAGTGTTGGTCATCAGCAGGAGGGCAGCCCAGTGTCTGTGACTGGTGGCATCCATTTTGTGATGCCAGGGCTCTGTCGGATTCTACCGCGTTTAAAACAGTAGGTACATGTCTATCCCTCTAGAAGGGTGGAATGCTACCCCCGCCGCCAGGACTGGCGGGGGGGTAGTATTCCAAGGTGTTTGACACCAAACACGACATGTTTCGATGCAGCCATTCCAAAGTTAGCATTTTACCGCGAGGATATAATGCACTTAAAAGTATATGGTTTAACCGCATCCACAGACAGCACCAGAGAATGGACTCTGAGAGCTGCAGAGGGGCCCTGCTCAGGCAGAGGCACCCCCTCACATAGAAGCCAAGCACCCTGCCCTCAGGATTGATAGGGCCTCCCTTAGGGGTGACTGATAGGGTTATATGTGGGTGTAGGAGAGATATAGGAAGCCTATATCTCAGTGAGGGGTGCTAGCACTTCCTCACTCAGGCTGCAGTAGCAGGCCTGTGGTGTCAGATTTAGTCTGCTTCCCAGGGGTGGCATAATACATGCTTCAGCCCCTGGTAGGCCTGTGAAGTACCTATGCCCTTGGTACCTAAGGTACCATATACTAGGGACTCATAAGGTACCAAAGTATCCAATCACTAGTGCACCTAGAGTGCACTCCAAATCGTTTAGAGAGAACAGAGAGGCTGGGGCCCTGATTAGCGGGGGCCCAGCCAGACTATAGCCAGAAACCAGTGTAAACATCAGAAAAAAAGTGGGGGCAACATAAGAGGCAGATCCTACTCTCCTACAGCCCCACAGTAGGGATAACGCTGAGGTATATACCTCATGTATCAGGCCTAGAAGTGCACTTCTATAGAGGAGCTCTGGAGACAGGATCTTGAGAGCCCCACAATAGGGTTAACGCTGAGGTATATACCTCATGTATCAGGCCTAGAAGTGCACTTCTATAGAGGAGCTCTGGAGACAGGATCTTGAGAGCCCCACAATAGGGTTAACGCTGAGGTATATACCTCATGTATCAGGCCTAGAAGTGCACTTCTATAGAGGAGCTCTGGAGACAGGATCTTGAGAGCCCCACAGTAGGGATAACGGTGAGGTATATACCTCATGTATCAGGCCTAGAAGTGCACTTCTATAGGGGGAGCTCTGGAGACAGGCTCTTGAGAGCCCCACAGTAGGGATAACGCTGAGGTATACAATTCATGTATTGGGCCCAGAAGTGCACTCCTATAGGAGAGCTCTGGAGACAGGCTCTTGAGAGCCCCACAGTAGGGATAACGCTGAGGTATACAATTCATGTATCGGGCCCAGAAGTGCACTCCTATAGGAGAGCTCTGGAGACAGGCTCTTGAGAGCCCCACAATAGGGTTAACGCTGAGGTATACAATTCATGTATCGGGCCCAGAAGTTCACTCCTATAGGGGAAGCTCTGGAGGCAGGCTCTCGAGAGCCCTACAATAGGGTTAACGCTGAGGTATACAATTCATGTATCGGGCCCAGAAATGCACTCCTATAGGGGGAGCTCTGTAGGCAGGCTCTTGAGAGCCCCACAATAGGGTTAACGCTGAGGTATACAATTCATGTATCGGGCCCAGAAGTGCACTCCTATAGGGGGAGCTCTGTAGGCAGGCTCTTGAGAGCCCCACAATAGGGTTAACGCTGAGGTATACAATTCATGTATCGGGCCCAGAAGTGCACTCCTATAGGAGAGCTCTTGGAGGCAGGCTCTTGAGAGCCCCACAATAGGGTTAACGCTGAGGTATACAATTCATGTATCGGGCCCAGAAGTGCACTCCTATAGGAGAGCTCTGAAGGCAGGCTCTTGAGAGCCCCACAATAGGGTTAACGCTGAGGTATACAATTCATGTATCGGGCCCAGAAGTGCACTCCTATAGGAGAGTTCTGGAGGCAGGCTCTTGAGAGCCCCACAGTAGGGTTAACGCTGAGGTATACAATTCATGTATCGGGCCCAGAAGTGCACTCCTATAGGAGAGCTCTTGGAGGCAGGCTCTTGAGAGCCCCACAATAGGGTTAACGCTGAGGTATACAATTCATGTATCGGGCCCAGAAGTGCACTCCTATAGGGGGAGCTCTGTAGGCAGGCTCTTGAGAGCCCCACAATAGGGTTAACGCTGAGGTATACAATTCATGTATCGGACCCAGAAGTGCACTCCTATAGGGGTAGCTCTGTAGGCAGGCCCTTGAGAGCCCCACAATAGGGTTAACGCTGAGGTATACAATTCATGTATCGGGCCCAGAAGTGCACTCCTATAGGAGAGCTCTTGGAGACAGGCTCTTGAGAGCCCCACAATAGGGTTAACGCTGAGGTATACAATTCATGTATTGGGCCCAGAAGTGCACTCCTATAGGAGAGCTCTGAAGGCAGGCTCTTGAGAGCCCCACAATAGGGTTAACGCTGAGGTATACAATTCATGTATCGGGCCCAGAAGTGTACTCCTATAGGAGAGCTCTTGGAGGCAGGCTCTTGAGAGCCCCACAATAGGGTTAACGCTGAGGTATACAATTCATGTATTGGGCCCAGAAGTGCACTCCTATAGGAGAGCTCTGAAGGCAGGTTCTTGAGAGCCCCACAGTAGGGTTAACGCTGAGGTATACAATTCATGTATTGGGCCCAGAAGTGCACTCCTATAGGGGGAGCTCTGTAGGCAGGCTCTTGAGAGCCCCACAATTGGGATAACGCTGAAGTATACACCTCATGTATCAGGCCTAGAAGTGCACTTCTATAGAGGAGCTCTGGAGACAGGATCTTGAGAGCCCCACAGTAGGGATAACGCTGAGGTATATACCTCATGTTTTCAGGCCTAGAAGTGCACTTCTATAGAGGAGCTCTGGAGACAGGATCTTGAGAGCCCCACAATAGGGTTAATGCTGAGGTATATACCTCATGTTTCAGGCCTAGAAGTGCACTTCTATAGAGGAGCTCTGGAGACAGGATCTTGAGAGCCCCACAGTAGGGTTAACGCTGAGGTATATACCTCATGTATCAGGCCTAGAAGTGCACTTCTATAGAGGAGCTCTGGAGACAGGATCTTGAGAGCCCCACAGTAGGGATAACGCTGAGGTATATACCTCATGTATCAGGCCTAGAAGTGCACTTCTATGAGAAGCTCTGGAGACAGGATCTTGAGAGCCCCACAATAGGGTTAACGCTGAGGTATATACCTCATGTATCAGGCCTAGAAGTGCACTTCTATAGAGGAGCTCTGGAGACAGGATCTTGAGAGCCCCACAGTAGGGATAACGCTGAGGTATATACCTCATGTATCAGGCCTAGAAGTGCACTTCTATAGAGGAGCTCTGGAGACAGGATCTTGAGAGCCCCACAGTAGGGATAACGCTGAGGTATATACCTCATGTATCAGGCCTAGAAGTGCACTTCTATAGAGGAGCTCTGGAGACAGGATCTTGAGAGCCCCACAATAGGGTTAACGCTGAGGTATATACCTCATGTATCAGGCCTAGAAGTGCACTTCTATAGAGGAGCTCTGGAGACAGGATCTTGAGAGCCCCACAGTAGGGTTAACGCTGAGGTATATACCTCATGTATCAGGCCTAGAAGTGCACTTCTATAGAGGAGCTCTGGAGACAGGATCTTGAGAGCCCCACAGTAGGGTTAACGCTGAGGTATATACCTCATGTATCAGGCCTAGAAGTGCACTTCTATAGAGGAGCTCTGGAGACAGGATCTTGAGAGCCCCACAGTAGGGATAACGCTGAGGTATATACCTCATGTATCAGGCCTAGAAGTGCACTTCTATAGAGGAGCTCTGGAGACAGGATCTTGAGAGCCCCACAATAGAGTTAACGCTGAGGTATATACCTCATGTATCAGGCCTAGAAGTGCACTTCTATAGGGGGAGCTCTGGAGACAGGCTCTTGAGAGCCCCACAATAGGGTTAACGCTGAGGTATATACCTTAAGTATCAGGCCTAGAAGTGCACTTCTATAGAGGAGCTCTGGAGACAGGATCTTGAGAGGCTCAGAATAGGTAAAGCGCTAGAGGAATATGCTTCATCAACGCTTATGTGTTTCTATTCACAGGAGAATATCACCTGCAATATCTGGGGAAACAACACAGAATATCAGCGATATCCCACCGATGAAGACCTGACCTCTCATCAACAACTGGTGAAGTACCTTCTATTCAGTCTTTCCTCTTGGTTAATGGTTACTGTGTGCTCAGTATGAGCCCAATTAAAAAAAAATTAATATACTTAGAATATGGCATGCTGGTGCTTATACTAAGAGGCACTGAGACAGGTAGTACTACCTGCACACAGTGCCCCCAACCTGCATTACTCCATACTGATGTGAGCATCAACTTGCAAGCAGCACTTCATATATATATGGTCACCGACCTGATGTACCTCCTACTCAGATGGGCACATAGCTTCAGTACTGCAGTACATTATTCTCAAAGAAGCAGAGACTTGCAAAATGCCATGCACTGTGGGCGCACAGACCTGCAGTACTACATACTTAAGAGATGCAGTACTTCATGCTCTGATTGCCGCGGACCTGAAATACTTCATACTCAGATGCTCTCAGATTTGCAGACCTGTATATTCAAAGACACACAGACCTGCAGTACTTCCTACCCAAATGGGCTAAGACTAGCAGTTGTTTACACTTGGATGGACACAGACCTCCTGTGCCTATCAATCAGATAAGCACAGACCCACAGACTTCCAGTGTTTCATACTCAAATAGGAACACCCTTCACTACTTTACAAGTATATGAAAACAGGCCTGCAGTGCTTCAGTGTCAGATAGGCACAAACCTGCAGTACCTATCGATTGACAGGCACAGATCCACAGTACTTTATATTTGGATGGGTCCAGTACGTCAAACTCAAAAAGGTACACACCTAACCTACCTTATAATTGATTGAGAAGAAGTAGATGAACCCAACCTAAAATGCTACACACTCATATGGGCACAGACCTGCAGTACTTTATACTTGATGCCAAAGATCTGCAATATTTTAAATTATGATAGGCACAGACTTGCAGTACCTCAGACAGGCACTGACCTGTAGTACATCACACTCAGATGGACTCATAATGCAATAATTTATTTCGACATGGGAACAGGCCAGCAGTACTTCACACTCTGATAGGCACAGACTTCCAGTACTTTGTTGATTACGAATGCTAAACACGCTTCAGTACATTTCACAAGATTTTTTTTTTTTTTAAACAATCAATCTTATATTCAATACAATGTATCATTCGTGATTCCCAAAAGATCACTCATTTAATAGATACTCACTGATTTATAGACTGGGCAGCCGATATGTGTTTCGCTTCCTCTGGTGCGCTTCCAGGTTTGAAAGAAAAAGATGTGGGTTGGGGAGTAGAATACCTCCTTATGCTGGTATTACTGTGGAGCAGTAGGCCCATACTCTTCCCTAATGCATACCTCTCACCACTCAATAAATAAACGATTATTACAATATGGCAGAACCTAGGTACTCACTTTGTAGGACTCCACACAGCAGACTTTAGTACTTTATGTCCTGATGTTCCCAGGCCTGCAGCACCTATGGCTCAGAGGGTAACAGACCTGCTGTAATTTAAACCCAGATGTGCACAGGCTGCTAGTACTTCACGCTCAGATGGACACAAGCTACTAGGACTATATATTCGTTGACTTAGCGGTTTTGGCACCATTTCCAGATCTCTGACAGGCAGTAATTCTTTCTCCTCCTTGCTTTAAATGACATTTCTCAGGTGCTGGCTCCTAAAACATTCCATTAACATTTCGGGATTTTTGGTCCTCAGCGCCACGCATTCAATTTAATCTATTTCGTCTGTCTTAAATATTTCCGAGGTTTCCAGCCCAGTACTGTCTCCTGAAATCATATTCTTAATCAATAAGCCCAGCGACAGCCCAGAAAAGACACAATGGCTCCTTCTCCAGAGGAGAGGAAAAACAAGGGCGAGAGCTGCATGAGAAGACGGGGATGGGGTGGAGACGCTCATTGATCATAGCCTAAGCCTTCGAGCCACTTCTACCTTATCTGCATTACCGTGATGAAGCTAAATCGTTCCTCGCAGACATTCCTTGGAGTTGTAAGGCTGCAGTTTATTACATGCTTTCATATCCCCAACCACAGGTGGTATATCCTAATTTCTGATCTATTCCCATCCTAGCCACGCTATCCCAAAGCTCCACTCTGTTGAGTAAATCAAAGGCACTGAAGAGGTCCATAAATGTGAGGTGAATGGAACCTCTCTTGGCCTTTACATGTTTACCAATGATCAACTGAAGGTTTAGGCACTGTTCCACAGTGCCAACCCTTGGTCGGAACCCATACATGACTCTTGACAAGGGCCTGATTTTCCTGCATCCACGCCTTCCCAATATCTTAAGGGAGCTGTCCAGAAGGGAAGCAGGACGGTAACAGATCGGAGAGTTTCTGTTCCTTTATTTAAAGATGGGAACAACTATGGCTTCTCTCCATGTTGCAATATGTTCCCCCTTTATAGACGCCTTAAAAACATTAGTTACAATTGAAGCCCAGAGTGGAATATTATCTTTAAAAATATCCAAACGAACTGCATCCAGGCCGGGTGCCTTTCCAGCAGGGTTCTGATTTTGCAGCAATGACGTCCTTTATCTAAGTGGTTTCACTAAGGGCATCATATAGCCCCAAATTAAAGGCTTCTGCTTATCTGTAATAATTATCAACAGCATTGTTTCCGGGTTTAAAAAATACTAGTAAAATGGTCTATCCAAACTTCTACGGGTATAACTGTGTCCAATGCGGGATTTCACACCCGGTGAAGAATGGCTGATTTACAACATTCCAAAAGGCTGCATTGTCCCTCAATCTAGCAGCCTTTTCCAACTCCTCGCAGCCCGCCTTTCTTAACTCACATCTCCTAGCCTCAAGGGTAGCTTTATAGTGCCTTCCTGCAGCCTAGATTTCTTCTCTGGCGTGCCGGGTATTAGAAAGTGCCAATTTCAGACTCTTGTGGGCCAAAGTGCACGCATGACTGAACCATTCTACGGGAGAGATTGATTTCGTTGTTCTATTTAGCCTCAAACCTTTATCCACGGAGGCACGCAAGACATTCAAAGTATCTATAAGAAACCTGGGGATCCCTTCACCGATGTCAATGTTAAAATGGCTTGAAAGTTCTCCTTTACAAGGTTATGCACGAAGGTCCCCTTATTTAATTTCTTCTGTTTTATCCTGATGCCTTTATTGAGCAAATTAGTAATGGTAAATTCTCTAATCTCCATGCAGTAACCAACAGATATAAGTCAAGGACCAATACAAGGAGATTGTGATTGTTTATACAGGAAGCAACCGAATTACATCATACTCCAATATAATTTCCGTTAAATCTAGGGATGGGATCAAAAAAGTCAATCTCACTTCCATTAGTGGCCCCATTATAAGTAGGAAGTAGAGGTGTCCCATTCGTCCTGTATTCTTTGGCAAAAGCCAATTGTCTGAAGACCGCGATCCCTTTGCACAGTATTTCAGCATCCTCAGGTTGATTAACCCATGTTTGATGTTGTGTCATCCCATGCACGTGCAATATTTGCCCATCACCACGTTAAGCTTCCTCTGCAATTCTTTCACTGCACTGTGGTTTGTTGCTCCTCTCCATCCAAAATCAAGTTCAGGTCAGACCATATATTTGTTGTCACACCCAGCAGCCTAGCAGCCCCCACAAGACCTCTGCTTGTGTCAACAAGTAGTTGATTTGTGCCATTGTCTGTCAAATTGTTTCTTCCAAGGTATATAGCCAAGATATCTATCTGGTCACCAGTGTTCCTTCAGCCGTTTGTTGACCTTTGGGTAGAGTTTGGCCCATCTCATTCCCGGCGTGCCAGACCACTCCACATTTGTGTCGCTGAGCCTTGGCCCTTTGAATTTTAGTCTCCTGTCTGTGCCCGTCCCATTGCTGGGACTGTTTTTCAGATTGGATTGTATGTTACATTTTGGAGAGCTCCAGCTTTCTTCTTCTTGTCTGTGACATCAATAGGAATCCAACCACTATTGATAACCACCCCTCTAGAATTCTGTGTGCGCCATCCTTTTTTTATATTGATGTTTCACAAAGGGCCCTCCACCACGTGCTCGTGATATGTCCTTGTGTAACGTAACTGGTGCTCATGTAAAGCGCTCCAATACCTTCGGGTCGAGTTCGCGCTACATAAATCTGCAAAAAAAACAACAAAAAAATACTCAAAGTGTAACATCACTCTGAAATTTTGGTTTTAGTGCAGAGAGAGAGAAAGACGAGAAACATTGAGGCCAACAGCAGTTTTGAGCATATCCAGTTGGCAACTTATTGTACAGTTAACTACTCAAGGTGCCAGTACAACTTCTGTGAGGCCACAGCGTACATTTGAAGATAGCGTGAAAGAATTTACAGGCACTTTAAGGGAAATCACAAAGGGATTATGGAGACATTATGGAACATTGACAGATGCCGGATGGTGGACTATCAGGAACTCCTGAGCACATAGTCTCCCGGTAGAGAGTGGACCTACAGATCCTCCAACCACTTATCAGCTTCGTTCTCTCTTTTCAAGGACAGTTTTGAATGATGTGGCAGAATGGAAACAGATAACTATTCAGGCTGAAATACGAATTTGATCGTTCCTTAAAGCAAAGTTTGTAAAACCTTGAAGACTTGTCTAAGTAAGGGTCAGCAGATCGCTGTGATTCACTGGCTGAGGTTCGATTTGTCAGTTATAACTCGTGAACAATTTGTAATGTTCAAAATGTAGGTAGCAAGGTCTCAAGTCTGTTGAATTTGAGTTAAGATAAAATAGAGCCACGCCCATGGGTCGAGACATCCTGGTATCGGGGAGTTTTTTGTCTTGTATGCTTTTCGAGCAAACGTAGATCAGTCACCGGCCACATACCTACCAACATTTCAAAACAGGAACGTTGGTGATTTTAGAGAAAAAAAAAATCTGGGGAAGGCATTTTCCCCATTAACTTCTGTTGAAGCAGAGGCAATTTCGGGCATTCCATTATACAAGAGGCAGGGCAGGAGGGGGCCTTAAGGAGCAGTAGGAAGAGAGAGGAGTGCAGATTGTGAAGGGTAATTACAACTCAATGGGGGATATTCTCAAGAACGTGTGCTAACTATCGCCAAATTCGCTTAACGCAACTTCTCACATCTCAGTTCATCGCGGGAAAATAACACCGTGTTAACGCAGTATTCCCAACCCGGCGGCACCATGCGATAGTCACACGTCAATGCGACAAATGCCCGCGTTAAAATTAACGCGATGCCGGAAAAATGCGAAACACAAACGCTCAAAAAGTTGCGAAGTCCCAAATCGCGAAACAAAAAGCAGCGATAACCAGCGACAGGCCTGCAATTCCCACGCGACATGCGGGAAAATGCACTATAAAAGCAGAGAAAGAAAAAGAGAAAAAAATGCAACTGCGTATCACCATGGACGCACCCGGACCGAGTGCAGAGGACAACGTGAACCCCACAAGCCCCACAGACGACCAGCCAGGACCCCCGGGGCCGGGGAAGGGCAAGGAGAAGAGGAAGAGGAAGACGGGGCAGTCCGCAGGAAAACCGGATCATTGTCACCGAGGTGACAGGACACTACCAACAACTGTCCGTCACCTCCACTGTGTCATCAGCCACACAAACGGAAATATGGCAACACATCGTGAACAACGTGAATGCAGTCGGAGTGTCGAGGAGGACAATGGAAAAGGTCAAGAGGCACTGGCATTGTACTGCCTCTGGGCCTGTGTGTTCGTGGCTCGGAGGGGTGTCATCATCCAAGGGCAGAGTGCATATCCTTGATCACCTGTGACAGTGCAGAGAGACATGAATCAACAGTTGGTTCTGCATGATGTGTAGGCAAGCTCACTAGTACATTGGCGTGTGATATGTGTGTCATAGTGAATACTGTTTGACATGTACTGCTTGTAGCAAATGAGCGCCATCAATGTGTACAACGTAGCCTCACTGCTGCTCCTTCCTCCCCCCGAGCCCATTTACTTGTGTGCGCTGCGCGGTTGCATCACTTGCACTCTTACGGCACACCATCGTCATGCCTGTCTGCGCATGTGCACAAGCCTGACAACGACACATTGATGTTGTGTGTTGAAGGTGGGCGGCCACGTGTGTGTAGGCCTATGGTAAGGATAGGGCGGACACAGATGTAGAGTTCATGGCTGGCTGAACTCGCGATGCGGTCGAAGCAATACCTTTGGCCTATGCTGCGGTAATAGCAACACACACACAGCAGTTGGCATGTATGATCCCGGACCTCGAGCGGACTTGCGCTCATTCATTTACCCCTTCGGCCGAGCCCGCACTCCGGGGGCATGCCACATCGCAACATTGTCCATTGCGGGACGGGTGGCGCCGACACTACAACAGAGACACACGCCTTAGGTACTTCATTGGCAAGCCCAACACTTAACCACGCCCAGAGCCCTGGGGTGATTATCCACACCCCTACGCTGGACTGTCGTACGCCAGCCCACTCCGGCAACGCCTACAGGGGGGTGCGACACAGCTACATGTCCCAGGTCTCCCCCACTGCCTGAGGTGACATGGTTGCGTCCGCTGTACACAGCACAATGCAATGTGGTAGGGCCCGGGTCCCTCATGCATACACAATGACCACACGGACACATTTAGATAGTTTGTGGAACTGGCTAAGGGCACATGCGCCCAGCCCCTTTTATTGCGAGGGTCACATGTCCAGTGACGCCTGTGCTGTATGGGTGTGGGGTGAGTGTGAGCCAGCCCTCAACGGGTGGTTGGTGCTGGCAACAATTACAACAGTGATCAGACAATCAGAAGTTCACAGTTCAAACAGCAAGGGTCCATGACTTGAGCTGCACGGAGTTAGTGGCCCCGGATGCACAGCGGCCGGCACATGGAACACCGCCACGGGACGGTGACTACCGGTGCACTGAGGTAGGGCACGAGAGCTGAGCGGGTCCCCGTCGATGTCCAAGGTGAATGTCGCGGGGGTTTTGGGGGACAGTGGAAGGTGTTCTTCCAGGGCATGATACAGAGGGCAGTACCAAGCAGACACAGGCAATATGGAGGAGATGAATGCTACAGACTCATTTTTGTCACCAAGTCAGTATCAGCTACATGATGATGAAGACAACCCCAAGGCCATAGACTCAGACGCCACCACAGTTCAACCAGAGGGTGTCCATGAATTTCGGGGCACAGAGTTAGTGGCACCAGAGCTGAAAGGGGATGCAGTCTGCGATGAGGCCTGTACAATGGTATAAACTCTGCCATAAATAAATCAAGGCTCAGTTCCAAATGTGTAACCTACTTGACCGTAGTGTGGGCCGGAGGCAGCGGTCAGCAGGGGCCCCCAGCCACGTGTCCTTGGCTTGCGATGCACAGAGTCAGTGGCAGCAGGGCAGTTGTTGGTGGTGTTCAGTCACCTCCGTAACGAGGATCCTGTTTTTCATCCGGACTGAATGGCGTCTTCCTCTTACTCTTCTCCTAGCGTGCAATGATACGGACTCTGCCATTGTAAAATCAAGACTCAGTTCCAAATGTGTGACCTACTTGACCGCAGTGTAGGCCGGAGGCAGCGGTCAGCGGGGGCCAACCGCTGTTCATGCAGCCCCTCCTGGTACTCTCACACACGACGTTGGGATGCCATGTGGCGATGATTTGTGGTTGACGGAAGTAATAGCACCAGAGCTGAGCGTGTGTGCAGCCTGCGACGATGCCGTGTCCTGCCTGGTACGAATTGGATTGGATTGGTGTGAGGCCTGCTGGACTGCAGTGTAGGCAGTACACGGGTGACCCCGCGGTGCTGGGCCGCAGTGTGGGCCGAAGGGAGTAGTCAGCAAGGGCCCACAAACATGTGTCGTTGGAATGCTATGCACAGAGTCGGTGGCACCACATCGTAGGGAGTACGGTGATATAAAATCTGCAATAAACGTATGTACTCTGCCATTGTATAATCAAGACTCAGTTCCAAATGTGTGACCTACTGGACCGCAGTGTAGGCCGGAGGCAGCGGTGGGGTACATCAATGAGAAAGGAGTAATGGGGGCCTGTGTCGCGGAGGCCGTGATGGTCTGAGGAGGCTGCCATGGTCGCGGGTCTCGGGCTTGGAGCTTGCACCGGCACGTGGTGGGCCCTCTGTGACACACGCCGGTGTCGGCAGGTGAGCAGTGAGGCCTGGGTGCGCTGGGGCGGGCAAGATGGGTCCTGGGACCAGCGGCCTGGGGTGCAGCAGGCGCACAGGATCGCAGGCACCGCCGCTCATGGCGTCGGCCTCGTGGCGGGGTGAGAGGCGCCGCCCTGGCAGACATGTTGGCCATTACGGAAGAGAACCACGCCCAGAGTAACAGGCTTTTTATTCACACCCCTACGCTGGCCTGGCATACGCCGGGCCAGCCCACTCCGCTCACGCTTACAGGGGGGGGACGTAACAAGCTACATTTCCGCATTCTGCCCCACTGGCTGTGGTTACATGGTTGCGTCCACTGTCCAGTACACTGCAGACACCAGCAGTGTATGTCGACATGGAAGTGTCTGTGGTCTGCATACTGCAGTCTGTCCAGTACATCCACGCCACACTTGGCATTGTGTACATTCACATTCATGGGTCACTTGCCTCCTTCGCACATGCCGGGTTCCCACCTCTCCCCACATTCTGCTATTGTGTGGCTGAGGTGCCATGCCATTGATGGCTTGTGTACATGGCTAGCCCAGGTTGCCACAGTAAGTTGTGTTATCGTGTCTGGAATGTGGGGATGTTGGTTGTCATGTTGTATGTGATTTTGTGACATGTGCATTCCCAGAGTTGTGAGTTGTCTGGTTGTGGTGTTGAGGTGTGTGGTGTGTTCCGTTGGTACTTACCGACGAGCAGTGCATTTCCATAGGTGCCATCCTGGAAGCGCTGGTTGATGATGGACTGTCGGAAGATGAAGGAATCATGCACACTGCCTGGGTAGTTGGCGACGACATTGGTGAAGAGTCCCCGGTGGTCCACTATTGCCTGCACATTGATGGAATGCGTGTGTTTCCTGTTGCGGTAATTGTGTGCAGTGGTGGCAGGGGGCAAGAGGAGTACATGTGTGCAGTCAATTGCCCCCAACACGTGCGGGAAGCCAGCTATGGCGTAGAAGCCTTGCTTGATCTCCAGCTGTGGTGGGTGTTGTGGCTCTCTTGGTGCTCCGAGCTGCATGATCAGTAGCTCCATGGCATCTGTTGTTCTTCTGGTGTGGCTGTGGGCTGGGCTTCCTTTTATGGTGCAGGTTGTCGTCCGACTTAGCACCAGGTAGGAGCAGGTGTTAAATCCCTGCTGCTAACGCGCCTTATCGCATGTTTTTGAATCTTATCGCCGATCTGGCTGGTCGTTGAGAATGTTGCGGAGTGGTGTTTTCGCGGCTTTTTGCACGGGAACGCCTACTCTGCATCTCATTGGCGTTCGTTGCCGGTGTCATCCGTGGCGATGTTTTTTGCGGCTGCTATCGCAGGAAATCTGGTGATATCGGCTGTTAGCACCAGCTTGTGAATGGTGCAATGAATTTATCACCACTTTGGCTGCGATAAAGTGCTGCTAACTCGGCGATAAGTCCTTGAGAATATGCCCCAATATTTTGTAAAATAACAATTTTTTAAGACCCTTAAAACAAAGAGAGAAAGAGAGAGAGAGAGTGTGTGTGTTTCTGTCAGCATGTATATGTAAAAATCCCAAGTAAAATCCGACAAACACCTCACCATACCTGATCTAAAGCACCTGTACTACAGAATGCATTTACTAGGGGGATGTAACACCCCAAGCACCCCCCCCCCCCGAAGCTACGCCTCTGTAAGCAATCACAAGGCATAACCTGAACCACATGTATAAGAGGAGACAGTAACTAGACCAGCTCATTGCACTAGAGACGCGCTCAGTTACAGAGAAGCTGTTATGCATGCATACCCTCTGCGATAAAAAAAAACGATTGTCGACTGTAGAGCCAGGAGACCTTTGTTCACATCATTGCTTCTGGCAGACCTAAGCCTTTGCTCAGAAAGCGCCCTAGGCGAAAGCAAATTTAGCCCCCCCTCCCATTCGTTCTATTTAACTGTCTGTGTGTTGAAAGAAATGGGAGGGGAGGTAAGGGGAGCAAGAAAGAGGAAAGCCATGAGAAGAAAGGCAGTCAAAATGCAGACAATGGCACCACCAGCCTCCAGAGACGGTGTTTAAATGCACTTTTCTTTGCAGCCACATCAGAAGAAGACTGCAGCAAGCAGCTCCTGCTCCCGGTGAAATATCTGCTCCTGGGCGTGGGCCCAGCTTGCACATGCTAAAGTCCGGCTCTGACTTCTGGCAAATCATTTTGTCTATGTGGGACTGGTTCCCCTGTTTGCAAACACTGACAGAACTTAGAATAGTGGCGGCCAGTAATTTTAGCAGGGAGGGGGTGGGAGGCTACACAAGCACACATAGACACTCACTGACACCTATGCATTCATGCACACCCATTTACAACACTCACACAGTCGCGGCTGGTCCTGCGAATCAGTAGTGGGGCGGGGGGCAGTGGAGGAGGGAGGAGAGGGGGGTAGGGGTGGAGAAAAAAAATAAAAATCACTTACCTGTTGGCCGGCCGTCTGGCCGGGCACCGCCTCTTTTCCATTCTCTTCCTGGCTTCCTGGCTTCTGCTAAAATAGGGCTAAAATAAAGCAATTTTTGGCTGGGAGTCTTCTTCCCGAATTGGGTCTGTTGGCATGTACGCAGTGAGCACCAATGTGTTTTCAGTCAGTGCGGCCCACTCTCCAGGCTTCTACACAGTTTAGAAGGTCAGCCTGACAGACATTCTTCTTGTTCAGGCCAGGCAGCCAGGAGCTGTGCATGCGCTAAATGCGTAGGCTCCTGGCTGCCTGAGTGGAACGTTGCCACTGAGGATTTTAACAGCCTTGGGGGTCTGACCTCCTCAGCCTGACAAGTGCCTTGAGGCCCTCCACCTCGTGACGAGGGGGAGCGTCACTGATTGCCTCAGACCTGGGCGCTTCAGTTTTAGGCCCCGAAGTGCCCAGGACCGAGTGTTAATCAGTGGCACCTCATCACAGAGTGGGGTGGTGTCAGTAGTCTTACTGACCCCATCCCACTCTGCGACAAATGAGAGACTGTTGCCTTACCTCATTGGCTGACCTAAGGCTAGCCAATAAGGGAAGGCAGTAGTCCCAACCCTCCTGGGACCTACGATGCTTCTTTCCCAGAGAGCTGCAGTTAAAGTAAGTTTTATGTTTTTGATGTTTGGTGCTTGGTGCTTGTGTGTATGTATGAATGTATGTATGTATGTGTATTTGTGTGTGAGTGCAGGGGCGGCTCCTCCACTAAGGTGGAGGAGCGTCGCCCCACTGCCTTTCAGCACAGCAAAAAAGGAAAAATAAAATGATAATAACGCAATGTTATTATCATTTTATTTTACTGTGTTGGGGCAGTTTTGTGGGGCGGGCCTGTGCTGCGCAAGGGGGAGGAGTGGTGATACCCTCCTAAGTGCGCATTAATGTTTGGCCGGCCCTCCGGGGCCGGCCAAACATTCATGCGCACTTAGCATGTTCTCCAACCAGGCTGCATTACAGCCTGGGTGGAGAACATGCCCAGGCTTCCATTCCCCATCTGAGCGCCGAACCACGGTGCTCAGACCAATGTGATTGGCTTAGGAGAGCCTGGGTGCTTATCAACCACAACGCTGCATTGCAGCGTTGTGATTGGCTCAGGGTAGCCCATCCTGCTTCCTGTTCCAGCAGAAGCCAGGAAGAGAATGGAAAAGAGGCGGCGCCCGGCCAGCTGGCCAGCCGACAGGTAAGTGATTTTTTTTTTTTTCTCCACCCCTACCCCCTCTCCCCCCTCCTCCACTGCCCCCGCCCCACTACTGATTTGCAGGACCAGCCGCGACTGTGTGAGTGTTGTGAATGGGTGTGTGTGAATGCATAGGTGTCAGTGAATGTCTATGTGTGCTTGTGTGGCCTCCCACCCCTTCCCTGCTAAAATTACTGGCCGCCACTATTCTAAGTTCTGTCAGTGTTTGCAGACAGGGGAACCAGTCCCACATAGACAAAATGATTTGCCAGAAGTCAGAACCGGACTTTAGCATGTGCAAGCTGGGCCCACGCCCAGGAGCAGATATTTCTCCGGGAGCAGGAGCTGCTTGCTGCAGTCTTCTTTTGACGTGGCTGCAAAGAAAAGTGCATTTAAACGCTGTCTCTGGAGGCTGGTGGTGCCATTGTCTGCATTTTGACTGCCTTTCTTCTCATGGCTTTCCTCTTTCTTGCTCCCCTTACCTCCCCTCCCATTTTTTTCAACACACAGACAGTCAAATATAACGAATGGGAGGGGGGTAAATTTGCTTTCGCCTAGGGCGCTTTCTGAGCAAAGGCTTAGGTCTGCCAGAAGCAATGATATGAACAAAGGGCTCCTGGCTCTACAGTCGACAATCTGTTTTTTTCATCGCAGAGGGTATGCATGCATAACAGCTTCTCTGTAACTGAGCGCGTCTCTAGTGCAATGAGCTGGTCTTCTAGTTACTGTCTCCTCTGATACATGAGGTTCAGATTATGCCTTGTGATTGCTTACAGAGGCGTAGCTTCCGGGGGAGGGCGAGTGCTTGGGGTGTTACATCCCCCTAGTAAATGTATTCTGTAGTACAGGTGCTTTAAATTAGGTATGGTGAGGTGTCTGTCGGATTTTACTTGGGATTTTTACATATACATGCAGACAGAAACACACACACACACACACACACTCTCTATCTCTCCCTCTTTCTCTCTCTCAATTTGTTTTAAGGGTCTAAAAAATTGTTATTTTACAAAATATTGAGTTATAATTACCCTTCACAATCTGCACTCCTCTCCCTTCCTACTGCTCCGTAAGGCCCCCTCCTGCCCTGCCTCTTGTATAATGTATTTTAACCAGCGTGATTGTTGGGAAATCTGAGGCTCACACCCCCTCAGTCTTACTGACCAAGCAACGCCCCTGATTGTTTACTTCTGGCTTTGAAAGCTCCTCATTCCATGGTGTGATGCACTAAATATGTGTTCTGTGCCCTTGCACAGCAGTTGACCACCCTTGGCCAACTGCACACTTCATCTTGTCATGTTTCACTTTTGTGCTTCTGCACGTTTTTTCCAGTACGCCTGTGATTATAGGGTGGTGCACACGCTGGCTGTTGGCCTATAATGTATGAGAGGCGTCCTGGATTGCAGCAAAATGGGCCAATTTGCAGACCGGCAGTTGCTTTGAAAGAGCTTGTAGAGAAAGAAGAATCAGTGTGTTCTTTATAAGTAGCCGAGTTCAACATCAAACACACTAAAGGTGATGGGAGGAAATCTTGAAATAGTCTAACCAGTGGCAATTGCTCTGGGCAGCATTCCAGCCCAGCGTTTTGTGCCCACCATGCCAGCCCCTCAGATTAGACCCGGCCATATGCAAATCAGCCTTGGTCCTGCTTCAGTAGGAACATCAAACACAGACGGTGATGAGAGGAGTGCTTGCAAATAGTCTAACCACTGACAGTCTCTCTGGGTAATATTCCAAACCATTGTCTTGCGCATCATGCCACCCAGATTAGACCCAGCATTGGTCCAGTAACAACACAGCCAGCCCAAACTAGCAAGCCAGGTCCTGTTTGAACTGGAACACAAGACCTGTTTTGGCTCAGTTCAACATCAGCCTCTACCCGCTCTAACTGGCTTTACAGCAGCCACAAGTCAAGAAATCTTTTCAGTTTCTCGGGCACAGCAGATCACCTCTGCACCTTGTACAAGTTGAGTTGCATCCGTGCATGCTATCCAATATATTTTTCACTTTCACTCAGATATGCGGGACCCAGCCAAAGCATGCACCTTTGTATTCTGACACCCATCTCCTATGCTTTATTTTACAGAATTACAGCAATGCCGATGTGGTTTCCATCGACTGCAATGTGAATCTGGCCTCAAATGAAGAAGTGACGTTCCTCCTTCATGGAAGACTGTGGTTGAAGTCGCTTAAGGCAGTAAGTAGACTTGTCACACCCAAAAGTCGTAGCCAGAGAGTACAAGACAACCTTAGGTCAGAAGGAGGGGAATGAAATGGCAAGACTCTCAGCCTATATGTTCCCTTACTCGATTGGGTCAATCAAGTTAAGAAGGTCATTAAATAGAATTTCCTACTTTTGAATGAAGACAGAGAGTGGGGCCAGAGAGTGGGTCCAGACCCACAGACACCTCAGCAGGTTACTCATGAGGCTTGATGCTAAACAGCGTCAGGCCCAGGGGATTCAACAATAGGACCTTGGTTGAGTTGGAGGGTTGAAGTGGGAGGTGGTGCAGCAAGGAGTGGAGCATTATGCAATATTAAGGTTTAATGAACATTTATTAGTGCAAACAAAAGGAGATGATGGATGGAGCACTGAAACTTTTTAGATACTCAACCCCAGTCACAGATCTGGGTTGAATCCATCATTGTTCTTTAGCTCACTTTGCCACCCCAGTTCAGACCCTGCAATATGCAAATCAGTCTTGACCCTGTGCCTCATGGGAACAGTCAAGCCCGAACTGCCAAGCCAGGTCTTCCCTGGAGCGGAAACAAGCATCTTGGGACCAGTTTCGGGGTAACACCCCTCAGCCAGGCTAGCTTTAATCCAGTGGTAAAGTGAGCATGGGTCCCACGTCTGGGCATACCCTGCCAACTTAGGGCAAACAAAGCAAACACAAGGAGATGATGGACGGAGCACTGAAACTTTTAAGACACTCACCCCGAATCACAGATCTGGGTTGAATCCATCATCGTTCTTTAGCTCACTTCGCCACCCTAGTTCAGACACAGCTATATGCAAATCAGTCTTGACCCAATGCCTTATGAGAACAGTCCAGCCCAAACTGCCAAGCCAGATCTTCCCTGGACCGGAAACAAGCATCCTGGGACCGGTTTCGGGGTAACATCCCTCATCAGCCAGGCTAGCTTGAATCCAGTGGCAATGTGAGCAAGGGACCCACGTCTGCCAACTTAGGGCGAATAAAGCAAACACAAGGAGATGATGGACAGAGCACTGAAACTTTACAGACACTCACCCCAGTCACAGATCTGGGTTGAATCCATCATCGTTCTTTAGCTCACTTCGCCACCCTGGCTTGGCAGTTCGGGCTGGACTGTTCCCATGAGACACAGGGTCAAGACTGATTTGCATATAGCTGGGTCTGAACTGGGGTGGCAAAGTGAGCTAAAGAACGATAATGGATTCAACCCAGATCTGTGACTGGGGGTGAGTGCCTGAAAAGTTTCAGCGCTCCGTTCATTGTCTCCTTGTGTTTGCATTTATTAGAGCACCACTTCATTGTAGATTGCACAATTTGTCATTATTTCGAACTTTGCTGGTCGGAAACTTTTCTATTTATTTCTCATCGTTGCTCAGCTCTCTGGGCTTTACCTGTTTTCTTGTCCTTGCAGCTGAAGTTCAGATCATTGAAACTGGTCGTAAACGCCGCCCTGCAGCGTAAATTTCACAGCCCCTTCATATTTCAAGAGGATGAACCAAGTCGCCAGGTAGAGTTTTTTTTTATCTCTCCCTGCTCTTCCTTGTAGTGATAACCCTCAGTTTCTTTAGCGTCTCCTCCAAAGGTGAAATCCCCGTGTACCACGTTTTTCTAGACTATGTGGCCCAGGGACAATCTGATGTCAGATCAATTCCTAAACCACTTTCTGCCTTTTCCTGCTTTTCTCTGCATACCGCCGACTCCATCCTTCTTAAATTATTGGTACTGACCGTCAGACAGTCCGCAAACACAATGTGTTTAGGAGGTGCGAATGAATATTCAACTTTTATCAAACAGAGAATAGTACAGAAACTGTGTGATTAGCTGTTCATGTACAGTGTAAGTTTTAACACAGTAGGATATCCTGACATTTTTATTGTTCAGTTATTGGAACTCTGCCAGACTCCACATGATACACTTTGGCCACTTGAGGATAATATGGGACTGATTTTGAATGACTCCTGCACAAGGAATTTTTATTATTAATTATGCGGAGTTGGCCGTACCTAGAAGTTGCTTGGTGCAATAAATCTAGCACCCCTGCAATTTTCTCAAGGTACATTTCATCAGGTGAAACCTGAAGAAACATACCAGGGGAAAATGCCTGTAAAATAGCAGGACATGCAAATTTTGGTGCTAAAAGCACCAAAAATCTAAAATTATGTCCCATTTTTTCAGGGCAAAACTCATAATAGGTTTTATTTATCACATCAAATTTTACCATGTGCATGCAATAATCTTACAACACCTCCGGTACACCTATACTCAGGACCTAAGAACGTGCACATGGTTTTAGCCAGAAACAGCACTTCTATGAGTTTTAAACAAAGTAATTATTATACAAATTACCTGTCACCCAATTTATTTACTCTGTGTCCCTTATAGACCAAGTTGCTGCTGTAGAAGTATGTCAGACAAGCTGTCCTGTTCTCTTACATCCATGATACCATTACTAACTAATAGCTACATTTCCTTGACTTCATAGACCATTGGCTGACCTTATTTAGTTCGAAGCCTACCATTCAGCACAGCTGTCTGGTTGCTAAAGACTTCTTGGGGACATTCTGAAAGCTGACATAAGAATGCATTCCACCCATTGCTTAATCTTGGCTTTGTAACTCACATTTTCTTGCTTTATGTTTGCTGGCTTTATTTGTTTTAGGCTGTCTAGCATATTTGTGTCCCTCCAGTGGAGCATAGTCTGTTTACTGTGTTCTTCAACAAGTGCTTGCTTCTGTAATCAAGCCTCTAAATTTTGTTCTTATCTTGTCACATTTGTTGTACATTCAAAGACTGACGTTATATGTCAGGCTCTGTTTTCCGAGGGAGCTTGGTGTTTACTTTTCATTCTCTGACTTCAAAGTGAGAGGTTTTCTCTGATAATCTGGGGGCTTGAAAGGAAAGGCTTTTTTCTGGCACACAACAAAATTTAGATTTCTGTAAATAAACTGTGCAAATATTTCCAAATATACCAGAATTAGGAAAGCACAAATGAAGTACATTTTTTCTAATTCTGCAGTGTGCTGGAAACAAATATTTTAATACTATTGAAACAAATCAATACACTAGGAGATGCCATATCCATACATTATCGTTTGTGCACTGTATAGTTTTACCAGTAAAACTGTATGTCTGTGCAGATGTAATAGTCGTGTCAATTGCACGTGTTGTCTGTAATGGCAGAGCACTACCACACTATACATACTCCACTCTACGTCACCCCACGCCGCTCTATGGCACTCTGCTCTACTCCACCCTAGTCCACTCCACTCCACGACACACTACTCTACTCCATTCTGCGACACTCCACTCTATTCCACTCTGACACTCTATGCCACTCCACTCTATGACACTCTCCAACACTCTCTGCCACTTAATTCTATTCCACTCTGCTCCACTCCATGCCACTCCACTCTACGACACTTTACAACTCTCAACGCCCCACTCTACTACACGTCACTCTATGCCTCTCCACTCTATGACACACCACTCTACCCCTCCACACTACAACACTTTACTCCATGCCCAACCCTCCTTCTATGACACTCTACTCCACTCTGCAACTCTCCACACCTCTCTATAACACCCCTCTCCACGACACTTCACAACCCTCCAGTTTATCCCACTACTCTACACCACGCAACTCTACCACACTTTACTCCACTCTACTCCCCTCCACTCTACAACCCTCCATTTTAGGCCACTCTACACCCCTCTATGACACTTTAATCCACTCTAAGACACTCTACACCACTCCACTCTAAGACACTCTACTCTACGACACTCTACTCCACGACACTCTACTCCACCCCCTCCACTCTACTTCACTCCACTCCACTCTATGGCACTTTACTCTACTACATGCCACTCTATGCCCTTCCAATCTATGACACACAACTCTACGCCCCTCCACTCTATGACACTTTACTCTATTCCATGCCCAACCCTCCTCTCTATGACACTACACGCCACTCTACTCCACTCTGCAACTCTCCACGCCTCTCTATAACACCCCACTCCACGACACTTCACAACGCTCCAGTTTATCCCACTCCTTTACACCACTCCACTCTACAACACTTTACTCCACTCTACTTCCCTTCACTCTACGACCCTCCATTTTAGGCCACTCTATGCCACTCTACTCCCCTTTACAACACTTTACTCCACTCTGCGACACTCTACACCACTCCACTCTGCAACACTTTACTCTACGACACTCTACTCCATCCCCTCCACTCTACTTCTCTCCACTCTATGCCATTTCACTCTACAACACTCCACTGTTTGACACTCTACTCCACAACACTCTATGCCACTTCACTCTATGCCATATTACCTCTCTCTACGACACTCCACTGTACAACACTCCACTCTGTGCCCTCTACAACACTCTAAGCCACTTCACTCTACTACACTCTAAGCCACTCCAATCTATGACATTCTATGCCACTTCACTCTAGGTCACTTTACTCCACTCTACGACATGCATCTTTACTCCACTCTACGACACTCTATGTCACTCCACTCTACACCACTCCACTTCATGCCACTCCACTCTATGCCCCTCCATTCTATGTAACTCTACTTTACCCCACTCTACTCTACGCCACTCTATACCACTTGACTATTTTCCACTCTACTCCACCCTGCACCACTCCACTCCACTCTACACCACTCCATGCCACTTTATTCAACTCTATGCTACTCCACTCTGTCACTCCACTCTATGCCCCTCCATTCTATGACACTCTACTCCACCCCACTCTGCTCTGACTCTCTACGCCACTCTATACCACTTAACTCTTTTCCACTCTACTCCACCCTGTGCCACTCCATGCCACTCCACTCTATGCCTCTCCATGCCACTAACTCTATGTCATTCCACTATAAAACACTTTACTCCACTCTACGCCGCTCCTCTCTACACCACTTTACTGCACTATACACCCCTTTACTCTGTGCCCCTCCACGGCCCTCCCCTCTACAACACTCCTCGCCACTCTACAACACCCCACGCCACTCTACAAAACTCCACTCTATCCCACTTCACTCTACACCCCACCACTCCACACCCTTCCAATCTACTTCACTCCACTCTAGGACACTGTACTCCACTTAACTCTGCACCACATCACTCTAGGACACTCTACCACCCCCACCCTACGCCACTCCATGACACTCTATGCCACTCCACTCTATGACACTTTACTGCTCTCTGTGCCCCTCCATGACACTCTACTCTAGGCCCCTCTACCACACTCTAAGCCACTTTACTCCACGAAACGTTACTCCACTCTATGCTAAGCCACTCAACTCTACAACACTTTACTCCACTTTATGCCCCCCACTCTACATCCCTCCACTCTATGCCACTCCATTATACAACACTTACTCCACTCTATGCCACCCTACTCTACTCCACTACACCTCTACAACGCTCTGCTCCACTCTATGCCACTTCACTCTATGACAATCTATTCCACTCTACGCTACTCTATTCCACTCTATGCAACTCCACTTTAAGACACTCTACATCACTCTATGCAACTCCCTCCATGCCACCCCACTCTATGACAATCTACTCCCCTTCCCTCCACACTTCTCCACTCTATACCATTACACTCCCCTTTATTCCATGAAACTCCACTCCCCTCCACTCCCTGACACTCCACTCTCCTCTACTCCATGACACTCTACTCCAGGATACTCCACTCTACCCTACTACACTCCATTCTGCTCCATGTCACTCCACTCTGCGACACTCCTCTTCACTCCACGCCACTCCACAACCCTCCACTCCATGCCATTCCACGCCACTCTACTCCGCTCTATGACACTCTCCTCTACACCACTAACATTTAGCTATACCGAACAGCAGCCACACTGGTGTACAACATGGTTAAAACACATTGGCAGAGCCTAAAGCTCTTGCATAGGGGAGACCTATTGGCTTTGCCAATGCTGGTCTATAGAAGCCCTTGCTGATTCTCCCAGGAACTGTGGGCCAATTGCAATCATTGCATTCTTCCCGGGGATCTACAATCGCAATGTAATGACCCAGTTATCACACCGCTGTGAGGCTGCCCACACCCTTGATTACCTTAAAAAATGCTTCAGTCTCAGCCATGGAAGGAAGACGGCTGTGGGCCCACTTACCCATTACCTATTGTCTGTTCTCTATTATTGCCCCCTCTGGCGGCCTTCAGCGACTACCCTAATTTCATCACTAAGATTTCTGAGCCCACCCTCAAATAATTCAATCCTTCCTCTCAGATGGACACTTCTAGGTTTACTAGAGCAGCGTCTCTACCCCAAACCTGCAGGGCAGTGTGGTACCCCTCAGCCGATGCCCTTTACCACTTACTCTCTGTCTTCCTCCCACTGGGGTCTGCCATTCTCCTGGAGTATGTCAGAAATGTGCCCTCCACTCTCGGGGCAGCCTCTCAGTTTCTGCTCCACCCCCACCATTCCTCAGAATTCTTTTGCAATTAATGTGTTTGTCACTGGGATTGGACATTGCAGCGTGTGTGTCACAGAGCGTGTGCACGACAGTAACGTGCATGTGTACATGTTATGGAGCGTGTACATGTTTTGGGGTTTTTTGAGTCACTGGGTATGTATACAGCAAGGTCTGTCTGTCACTAAGTGCATCCATATTGAATTTTGCCAGTGTGTGAGGCAGAGAGTCTGAGCGTGACAGTTATATGTCAGAATATAGCCAGCAAAAATATTGTCTGCTACAAATATTGTACTGAAAGTATCGTTGACTTAAATATCGTCCAGTCGGTTGTAGATTTTCTATTACCAACTCCAGTGGGGCAATACTTTTTATGAACAATAGATGCGATACAATATGTCTGTCTTACAATTTTTGGTTGCAATAGTTTGGTACCATACCTGACTAGTAGTGAGTGTGTTGAAATGTTATTACATGACAGTATATGTGTGTCACTCAATGCGAACACAGCAGAGTAGATCTTTTTGTCACTGAATGTAAAAAGGCAGTGAGTAAATATCTGTGTTGCTGATTATATACAGATAAGAGCATGAGTGAGTGGCAGTGCACGGACATGAGTATGCGCATAGCAGTGTGTGTGCTTCTACATGGCTGTGAGTGGAGCGGCATGAATGTGCATATGGCAATGAGTGTGTGCGTATCTATGTACGTAGTTGGCAGTGATTGTGTGCATGGCAGTCAGTATGTGTGTGTAGACTGTAGTACTCTTGTACGTGACAGTGAGTTTATACATGGCAGTGAATAAATGTGCATATGTGAGACTCATTCTCCTGCTTGAAGCCTTTTCGTACACATTTGTCTATCAATCAATCAGCATTTGTATAGTGCAGCACTGACACCCCTAAGGGGTATCTGGGCGCTGAGGGAGCCTAGTCTCTGTCGAAAAGCCAGGTCTTAAATTTCTTCATGAATCTGCCAGGGAGGTTGCTATTTAGAGGTGGAAGGGCAGCTCATTCCAGGTCTGAGCAGCGATGTAGGAGAAGGACCAGCCTCAGCTGCGGCTGCGACAGATGTGGGGGATGTGCATGAGGGTGAGTGAGGCAGAGTGGAAGCAGGAGGAGGTGACTGCATTGACTTGTCATTTTATGGTCAGTTGGCTGTCAAGGATGATGTTGAGGTTGCGTGCATGGTCTGTCGGTGTGGGTGTTGGTCCGAGTTCTGCTGGCCACCAGCTGTGGTCCCATGCGGAAGGTTCTTCCCGAAGAATAGCCATCGCGTAATGACGCATGGCCACTCTATTTGTCTTAATGGCTGATACACTTACAACCCGGGAGAATGGACTCCGAATGTTGTAGGTGTTTCCTGCTCATGAAGGGGCACCCTCACACTCATAACTGAGCACCCCACCTTCAGGATTGAAAGGCCTACCTTAGGGGTGACTTATAGGTTTTAAGTGCAGTCACCTTAGATATAAGGAAACATATCTTTCATGGGTGGCATAATACATACTTCAGCCCATAGGGGACCCCTGGTGTACCTATGCCCTGGGTACCTTAGTACCATATACTAGGGACTTACAAGGGTACACCAGTAGACAATCTGGAGTGTACCTAAGTACTCACCATGTCCAATTTAGGGAAGAAGCACATAGACTGGGGTCCTGATTAGCAGGATCCCAGTCAGACTAGTCAGTAAAACATAATGACATCAGCAAAAAGTAGGGGTGACCATGAAAGCAGATCCTACTTTCCTACACAACCCCCCCCAAACGTAAGGAGATGAGACTAACCTTGCCCAGTTGAGTCTCCATTTTCTAAGTGGAAATATCTGGAGAGTCCATCTGCATTGGCATGGTTACTCCCAGGCCTGTGTTCCACTGAAAAGTCCATCCCCTGTAGGAAAATGGACCACCTCAAAAGTTTGGGATTTTCACCCTTCATTTGTTTAAGCCATAAGAGGGGCTTATCGTCTGTCTGAACAAGGAAGTGAGTACCAAACAGGTACGGCCTCAACATCTTCAAGTCCCAAATCACAGCAAAGGATAATGCTGAGGTTGCATGCATGGTTTGTCGGTGTGGGTGTTGGTCCGAGTTCTGCTGGCCACCAGCTGTGGTCCTATGCAGAAGTGTTCTTCCCGAAGATCAGTACTTCTGTTTTGTCGGAGTTAAGTTTGAGGCAAATGTCTCTCATCCATTTGGCTATGTTGGTCATGGCGTTGCAGAAGTTGGTTTTGGCATTGGAGTGTTCCTGGGTGAGCAAGAGGATTAGTTGAGTGTTGTCAGCTCAGGAGATTATGTTGAGTCCATGGGATCAGACTACATCTGCGAGGGGGGGTCATGTAAATGTTGAACAGGGTAGGGCTGAGAGATGATCCTTTGGGTACGCCACATATGATGTCCTTAGGTGTGGAGGTGAAGGTAGGCAGTTGGATGCTCTGTATGCGTCTTGAAAGGAAAGAGGCGATCCACTTGAGGGCGTTTTGCTGCATGCTGATGTTGTGGAGTCTGTCAATGAGGGTGTGGTGGGAGATGGTGTCCAACACAGCAGAGAGGTCAAGGAGGAACAGGGCCACAGGTTCTCCTCGGTCGAGAAGAATTCTGATGTCATCTGTGGCCGCAATCAGCACTGTCTCAATGTAGTGATTGGCACAGAATCCTGATTGTGAGGGGTCGAGTAGGTGGTTTAGTTCCAGGTATTGGGTGAGCTGTTGGTTGATGGCTTTCTCTTGTATTTTGGCTGGCTAGGGGAGCAGGGAGATCGTTGGGTAATTTTTTAGGTCGCTGGGGTCAGCAGAGGGCTTTTTTAGGAGGGGTCTGACCTCTGTGTGTTTTCATCCATCTGGGAAGGTTGCTGTGGAGATGGAGGTGATGGGGATGCTGGTGAGTTCCGTGCGGATTTGGTTGGTTCTGAGGTTGAAGAGATGGTGGGGGCAGGGATTGGTGGGCGCCCCCAGAGCGGATGTACGACATGATGGTTGTGGTGGTCTGAGTGGTGAGTGGAAACCTGGTGGTTATTGTTTGGCTGGTATTTGCTGGTTGATTGAGGTTGTCGAGGCTGAGAGTGGTGGATTGGGGGTCGAAGTTGTTGTTGATGGTGGCAATCTTGTTGTGGAAGTAGTCTGAGAGGGTGTCACAGAGTTCTTGGGAGGGGTGGATGTTTTTTTCTGTGGCTGTCAGGTTGGAGAATTCATTGACAATTTTGAAGAGTTCCTTTGTGTGGTTGGCCGCGGTGTTGATGCGGTCAGTGATTGCTGCTCTCTTAGCTTCCTTAATGCACAGGTGGTAGTTGCTGAGGTCTGCTTTGTGAGCTGCTCTGTCGGAGGGGTCCTTGGTGATGCGCCATCACTTCTCGAGTTGGTAGCAGTAGCGCTTTGTGGTTCTGAGCTTTGTGGGTTACCAGCTGGCTTGTTTAGAGGTTTTGTTGGTTTTCGCTGGTTTCAGCGGGGGGACTCTGTCGGCACATTTTTTGATCCAGGCGGTGAAGTTCTGGCCGGCTTGGTTACGATCTGCTGAAGTTTCGCGTTGTGTGGTGCTGAGGGCCAGTGTCCATTGAGTCTTGGTTACCTTGCCCCCGCTGTGGTGGGTGGTGCTGTGGTGCTTGGTGGTGGTATGCTGGGTGTCAGAGATGGTAAAGTGAACAATGGCGTGGTTGGTCCAGGTGAGTTCTGTGACGTGGGATAATTTGATTCTGTCACTGGAGGTAAAAATGGCATAGTGTGTGTCCCGCTTTGTGCGTGGGTTCATTAACTAGTTGGGGGAGGCCAGAGTTGTTGAGGTTCTCCAGGAGGGAGGTAGAGTTGGTGTCGGGGTTGTCGATGTGGAAATTGAGGTCGCCAAGCAGGAGGTAGTGGTGGGAATCAATGGCAAGGGGGGCAATGAGGTTGCAAATGGCATCGCAAAAGGCTGGTCGGGGTTACAGGGGTCTGTAAGCGAGGGTGCCTCTTATCGTGGTCTTAGCATTGGTTTGTAGTCGGAAGCTGAGGTGCTCCATGAGAGGAGTTGGGTCGTCGTTGGTGACAGTGCATCGGATGGTTTACTTGAAGATGATGGCGATGCCCCCGCCATGTTTGTTGGTGCAGTTTCAGTGTATCATCTTGTAGCCAACAGGAGTGGCGGTGGCAATGTTGGGGTTTGAGGAGGGGTTGAGCCACATTTCGGTGATGAAGGCCACGTCAGGGGAGAGGGTGGTGATGGTGTCCCAGATTTCAGTGGCGTGTTTGCAGAGGAAGCGGGCGTAGAGCAAGATGCATTGGAGCAGTTCCAGGTTGTTAGTGCTTTTCTGGGCAGAAGTGGCGCTGGGTCCCGTGCGGGCAGGTGGTGCTGTGTAGCAGGAGAAGCAGTAGTGGTGGCAGGTAAAGGGTCATTTGGTAGACCGCGGAGTGGACTTGAAGCAGCTGTTGTTGCGGCGTCCGGGGTCTAGGCCCAGGAGCTCCTTTGTGGTGTAGCGGCAGATGGTGGGAGGACCAGGGGTCCTGGCCCGTGGCACGGTCCAGGTCCGGACGGCCGCAGGCGGGCTTGCCTTTGGCACACCCACTGCACGGCGGCGCACACCCTCCATAAGTAGCCTTGGGTGGTGGGAGGGGCCGTCAGGGAGGCAGGAGGGGCTTTCAGGGTGACAGTAGGCTGGGGAGCGGGAACCGCAATGGGGGCAGGAGAAAGCGATGTGACAAAACACACAAAACTCAGGAGAGGAGCCCAATGGTACATTACCACACAAATTACAACACTTTACCAAATTACAGTTAGCCCAAAAAATTACACCCACTGAGCAGGGAAAATTAAATAAATAATAGACCTAAATGGAATTGGATGCCCACAAGTGAGGTGGATCCGCAGCCCAACCTGGCGGTCCTCCAGGCAGCGGGGCCGAACTGTCAGCTTTGGGGACTCGAGCGTAGTCCCAGTCAGCAAGGAGCTAGGCATGAGCGGGGGAGCGGCGCAATGACCAGGGGTCGAGGACTGTTCCTTTGTCGATTGATTGCATCGGACTGCATCTCAGTATCTCTTTCTTAGGGCAGACATGCCTTCTGTGGCCATGTATACGTCGAGTCAGGGGATGTATATACAGGAAATCAAGTCTTTCCGTAAACACATAGATATCTGATACTTTCTCTAAAACAACTAGCACGTCTTTGTGGTTTATTTTATGGGCTTGGTTCATTATACAAACACATTCTTGCTAAACTTCTACGTAAAACTTCAGGACTGGAATGACAAAAACAGCAGCTGTGCTGTTGTCCGTGCATTAAAGGTTGGGTTGCCCGAGTTGTCATTTACATTTTTGTAAATATTGATTTTTATTTTTTGTATAGTGCTCAATTTTGTAAGTCTCATTTTTGGCAGATGAGCTAGCTATCATTTACAATGGTACATACAATTTCCAATAGATGCTTTTCTGCGGTGCTATTGTGGCTTGCCAGCTTGCATTTGTCAAACTGCGTAGCAGAAAATGTATCCTCTGGATATTTGTGTCCTGACACTACGCTCAGTTTTAACAGGACCTCCCGGGGCCTAGAACAAGAAAAAGCCACCCAGTGCCCACAAAATAAGAGACCTTGGAGCACATTATGGTAGCAGTCCATACATTTCAAAGATCTATTTGATAGAAATAGTGTCGACTCGGATGCGTGAGGGCATAAGTAATGTCATCCAACTTCTGTTACGTGGGTTTTTTAAAATCTTGCTTTGTGAAATCAGGTAACTCAGGATAATCCAACTACCTAAGAGACTGCCCGGAGAGAGGTGTTTGGAAGGAAAGAGGCTGCATTTCCAAATAAGTCCATTAGTCCAAATATATTTCTGAATTGAAACCTCCAACTGCTCCCTGAAACGATAAACGCTGAGAATGTAAGAAGAACCGCTGAAGATTATCTGGAAGTCACCTTAAAAGGAAACATAAGGACGTGTAACACTTAGGGAATGAGGTCACAATGGGGCAAATCGCTTTGTCTTCAATACTGGGACCGTGGCCAACCTAAGGAGAAGTGGCGTCATGCATCTCTTTCTCTGGGGTTTGATGGGGAGCCAGAAGGAAGGGGGGATCAGATGTATTTCTGTAACGAGCAGGTTTCAGCAGCTGAGTATCTTATCACTGTAAACTTGCAGGACGCGATCCAACCTCGGACTCCGATATTTAGACAAAAGAATCCCCGCCACGTACTGGAGGTAAACTCAGTATTGTCTTTGTCCACTATCAATTGGAAGCAAAACTCGCTTGGAAATTAAATCGTAGCCACAGACCTGCTTTCACAGGTTTATTGTCCAGGGAGAGATGGCTGGACAAAGGCTGGCTTGAGTGATGGTCATCTCCTTAGCAAGAGCCTCTTTGTCTACAGCTAATTAAACTTTTCTCCCAGAAGATACCAGACATCAATGCCAAGCGAACGGTGGAGAGCAGCATGCCCTCCCTGAGAAAGTGATCATGCAGTGAAGATGTCCCTCAAGACTGGAGTGCCCTCAGGAATCCAAAATCAGCAGGAACCCTGATTTAGGCCAGCATGGTCATGAAAGGACTGGTATATTCCGCCATTTTTCTTGCATCTACGACAACCAAACCTTGGTTTGGCCAAGGAAATCAAGATCCAGGAGTGAATTCCTGGCTGGTTTCCTCTATCCTGCTCAGACAAGATCAGGAATTAAAGCTACACGTATTTGAAAGAGGGCTGCTGGCCAACCTGCATGTGGAGGGTTCCTGCCTGCTTGAGCTGGGCATCAGCTTTACCAAGATGGAACCTTGCACCAGCGAAGCACAGAGTCATCTGTCTACAAAGACCGGTGGGAATCAGTCATGGTAATATGTCTGCTCCAGAGCACAATGACACCTGCAGCAAATGTTTAGGACAAGAAACATCACTGCACATCAACATTACTGAGGATGAGACTACTTTGTCCCTCAACGTCCACACTTTGAGCAGCCTCTGTACCAAATCACCAGAAATCCTGACCACGACATACCCTTGAGTGAGCCCAGTGGCACCTGGAGTTGTAGGACTCCAGTAAGAGCAGTGCCCTTGCCAAAGAAAGGCGGTGCTTCACTTATCTGAGTGGTAGAATTGTGGCCAGTTTGTGGACATTTATATGGTTTGTACGTAATTTGTTTTCGCGTAACTGTGCAAAATTACTGCAAAATAACACACTATGCAAATCTGTCATTTCGTGCTATATTTTAGCGAGAAATGCCCCCTCGCATCAGTTTTTGGCACAAGGACCCATTTAAACAAAGCACCACAAACAACAGTCGCTCGTGTTCTGTTATTCCTATGCATTTGCAGTAAAAATGTTACCATTTGTTGTAAATATTTACCACAAATGGGGCATAATTACAGGAAGTGGAGTAATTCCTGGAATTATGCAAATTGCATTGGCATGATATAAACTCCACCCACACCTAATTTACATTTCATAGGATGTGCTACATTCACATTCCTGAAGTTTGTCTTTAACAGCTGGCTAATAAAAACCGAATAACTCCAATGTAGTCATTGTTACCGCTGCTTTAGCTTCGAAGTGTAGTGCTGTGCATTACTGCCGAGAGGCTGTCTTTGCAACATGTAGTGCTTAAGTGTTAAAATAATGCTTATGGTCAGAACGCTGGTTTTTACTGTGTATATTCTCTCTCTTAAAAGTACTTTCCTTGTATAAATCATTGGCAGGGCATTGGTATGGTATTACATGTAACCTGTATACTGAGGGTCCAACCTAGGAACCTGTATACTGAGGGTCCAGCCTACATCAACTCAGTGCTTAATTTGTGCTCGTTCGGCACCAGCACTTATTTTTTAACACACATGTAGGCGCTGACCATCTATTTTTAAAAAGAGATCATTAGCTTTATGTTTAATAAGTCAATATATATTTAAAAACTAATAATACCAGTTTTCCCTGACCATTCTTATAGCTTTGGGTGACCTAGAATATTCAATATTGTTACATTTGTCAGAGAGTGATGGGTAGCGGGTACTGTCAGAACTGGCATTTGCCTGTGCTAGCCGGGACAGTGGCTTCTGCAAGCTGCAGTGGCCTTCTGAGCTATATATTGAGCCCTAGCACTTAATTGTTCACAAATCAAGAATTCCATCGCCTCCTTGAGTAAGCATCAGTTTCAATTATGTACTAAAGTGAAAAGGGAATACTTGGTTATCCAGTTTGGGGTCTAATCACTGTGATCCTGGGCCACCACCAGACTACAACTTCAATTGTTACAAATAGAGCACAGTAGCCCAGTTTGCCCGGGGTCCCAGGAACCCAGTTGTGACAACCTTCAAGAAATTCTTATTTGACAATAGGGGATCCTCAAGCAGCATTTGGATTGCTTTATATATAACATATTCTTAAGCAGCCCACAGATTCTGTACTATTGGCATGGTGACACTAGGAAGGGGAGGTGGCTTAGTGGCTGAGCTACCAACTTTGGATCCTGGCGACTCAGGTTCAAATCCCGTTCACAATGTTTGGCTCATCATTGTGTGATTCTGGGCAAATCACTAAATCTCTCTGTGCCCAAATTTTTTTAATGGAATGCGTGTAATATATTTGTGTAATCTCTACTTGATGTATATGATATTGTGATCATCTCCCAACCCCACCACCTCATGTAATATATACAGACCTCCACTTCTTACTTGTTAGGTTCACGCTATAGAAATACCAATACACACATAGCACTAGGTTTTTCGAAATTATTTAATTAATAAATGGTTATCAATAAAGTAGAGGTAATGGAAGCTCTATTATAGGGAGAATGAACAAGTCCATCGTGTGAACCCCCTAAAATCTTGGATACAGAGAGAAGGTTCTTGTGTAGCGACACGGCTCTAGAAACTGCAAAAAGCAGACATTCAGACAAACTATATACACCAAGGTTAACACACAATCAGAAAGGTGCTGAAAGGGTCATTGATAGGTTTCCAGATAAGCAATGAAATGACAGTCGTGCTTCATGACGTTTTCATCTTAATATAAAGCTTAAACCACGCTGAATTATTCAAGCCAGGAAACTAATCATACTGTTAACCTGAAACAGAGAAAATATTAGAATTAGGGTTAATTAAGGAAGTAAATGCACGAGTCTGATTGTTAAAAAAATAGACTGGGTTCATGATGTAGAGACTATTATCAAATAGGTTGTTTCTGTATTGAAAACGGAATACCCTACATTGAGTTATTTTGGGCTTGGTTCAAGATGGGTGCTTAGGTCTCTCACAATACCCCACCCTTCAACCGGTTTTGTTCACTAGATTACAGTCCAAAGGATCCATTCCCACGCTTGAGGGCTGGACTCCGGTGTCTCAATCAATCAGTTTTTGTTCAGCGCGATGCTGTCACCCCAAGAGGTATCTGGGCACTGAGGGTGCCGTAGCTCCATCAAAGAGCAAGGTCTTGAGCCTCTTCCTGAAGTCATCCAGGGTGGGTACTTTCTGGAGGTGGAGGGTCAGGTCGTTCCAGGTCTTGGTGGCGATGTAGGAGAAGGAGATTAGTGACAGTGCTTTGCTTGCATGCATATGGCTCCTATGTTAACCAGTCAAATGGTTGATCGTTTAACCCGAGGATCTACTGTTTTGCCTAAAAGGCCTGGCTGTAATCTGATAGCTGATGCCAGATTCACCCAGTTTAGAAGGCCGAGGCCTCTGAGACACATTGTGCCTGCTGTTACAGGGACACAACGTGGAGGTCAGTTCTTGCTCATACGGGACAGGTACCCTTGCAGTTTGGAGACATGCATAGTTGCATAGTTGGCTAGAAGATGCTGATGTGCATTACACATAATCACAGTTTAGCTGTTGTATGCCAGAATCACAAAAAGACTGCTTCAATTGTTGGATCTCAAAGCTTGTTACTAGTTCTTTTCTGCTCTCAGTGGCTGGTCGCATTACTGCCCTGGAATGTCTCCTTATCGGCAACAAAATGAGTTGAAACCACATGGAGGAAGGAGGAAAAGTGTTATTCAAAATGCACCTGAATTCCCCGTGGTAGATGCTTCTTTATCTAGATGTGTGCTGGCTCACAGTGAGGCTCACCAATTAACAGAAAGACATCAATTGTACTTTGATTTTTTGATTTATTCTTCCCAGAAAAAGTAGCAATGTAAAAGCCGCTGCTGGTATCACAAGTCTGGCTATCTCTTCTTCTTAGTCAAAAGAAGGGTGACAGCGTTTGGGAGTGAGATCCATCAGAGCGACTGTGGGATGAATCACAAGTCCCTCCAACAAATTCCCAGCAAGAAGATTCATCCACACGGGCAACTCCAGTAAAATCTAAACCAGAATTAGGTGGCCACTCTGCATCTGAAACACTGCTATATCAAATCAGGGTCTTTAAACAGCATCCTTTGGTAGGGAAAGTCTCACCTCATGAAAAAAGTTTTGGATCTTGATCTCAAGTGCAAGGACAACAGAGGTGTGGTTTTTAGGTCTCAACTATGGAGGACATGCGCTGTTTCTTCGAGACATGCTGTGTTCAGTATGTGGGCTTTCATTCCTCCCATCGCTGCCAATTTGTTAAAGGTTGCGTCGTTCTGAAAAGCTTGTTTCTGTATGGTTTTTTTAGCGTTAATAGTCCCATTTTCTCGTGTCTTGCTCCTCCCCTGGAGTATTGGCCTAGTACGGAAATCCTTTTCCTGTAGTGCTTTTCACTTTGTGTTTGCGTGCTCTTTTTTTTTATGTTGCAGAGATAATTTGCACGCTGCCCTTGTTACATTGTCCGCGCCCATACACCTCCCACTCTGTTTGTTCTACCCCATTCCCGGCCTCTCTCCCGTCCTGTTTTTATGTCCTCCCAGTAACCGCAAATCGTTGTTCTCGGCGCTGCCGCCAGTGTGGCGGTTTTCTTTATTTTTCCAGCAACGGACATTCTGTTCGTATAGTCCCCATTGCCGTCTCTTATTGGCTATGCAGTTAGTGCATGGATGATGTAAACCGTGTCACCGATACGAATCGCTTGCCGGGCGTTGTAGTCATAAGGAACGCTCCCTGTAGTCCCACCCGCAGCTTTGCTCTAGTTGTTCTAAACTTGTGGCGGTCACCTTTCCCAGTTTTTCTCAAGCACAAATGTCCGTTCATAACTGTGCAACCTTCCGCAAAGATGCATTCCCATTTTAAGATAGCACTACAAGAATATCTGTATGGATTGCATTATTTGCTAAACCTTTTCTAAGATGGCCAAAATTAACACACATACCGGAAGTGGGCTGGGGAACGTTTTGTTGACTGTGTGGAGTAGTCGTCCTATCGCAAAAACCTTCCCCTAGGTAACTGGGTTGTGCATTGGTGGTTCCTGCTGCTGTCTGGCGGCAGCATGTGTGATACTTGGAGCTCCATTCAGGTGCACAAGAAACGACTTGACTTCTTGCAAGAGAGACTGCAGCACAGAAGTAAGGATGTCACAATCCAACTGGGACTCAGTAAGGAGGATAATTTTGACAGAGCACACAGGGGCGTAATGGGAGAAAAGGGGTCCAGGTAAGTGAGGACTTGTACTTCATAAATGTACTGTATTTGTGTGCTAATAGCAGCACACAGCATAATATGCAGCATGGCGCGACCTATTGGCTATGCCAATGTTTGATAATATTAAGACAGTGGTCAACTTGGTCCAGCTCATAAGAGATAGTATAAGAGATAGTATAATCTTTCTTTTTTTATTTTTGCCACAAAGAGGTTGTGGAAGGTGATAACTTTTATACCTTCTTGAAAAATATTTCTTTCTGTACTCCTTAAATCTTTAGATGCAATTCAAGGTAGATAAAGCACATTGTGTTCCTTCTAACAACAAAACGAGGTAGAAATTGCCATGCCATCGATTTTCAAAGCACTGAGGTATAATTACATGACAGTAATCAAGAATGTGTTCTGCTTCAAGCTTTCCCTCAGTTTCTTAGAGAAAATCTTCATTATCACAACGTTTTGTAAGACAGTCAAAACTACAAAGAAAGTCGAAGCTTTGAAACATTGTCTCAAATCGTTGAAGTACCACTTTGATTTTAGCATAATATATATTAGCCTTAATGGGTCTGCTTCTGCTGTCATCAATGCACCGAGTAGGTTTTTTTAGATTCTATGGATCTTTTAATCCAGTACCTGAGTTGGTTCCAGTTTTTGTGTCACAGTGAACATGAGTCTGATATTCCTGTGAACGCATCCTCTTCATGCTTTGATAAAACCTGTGGGGAGGGTAGGTTTTGTCTGGGGCACTTTGAAGGCCTTCTCCCCCTTTTTCGTAGGTTATTTCTGTTGTGTGTGGAGATTGTGTATCTGGTCTCTTCTTACTTGTTTTCTTTACCTCCCATGCTTAGCCCTTTTCTTCTTTTCCACATCTTTGTGGCTGAGGGCTGGCTGAGTTTTGGAAGTGTGGGATGTTAAGACACATTATTGGCATTGGCTTCAATCACAAGACATCTAATAACTGATGATTCCTTACCTTAGAATATTCCCCAGGTGTTAGATTGGATCTGGAAAATCTTGAGCAGTACCTTGCACTCGGGTAGGTGGCACCGATCAGATCTGCGTCGTCTTGGCTGGAAGTGATGTGTGCGGTCTCTATATGGGCGCCACCCCAGCTCATTGACATCAGTTCTTTTCTTTCCGCAACATCAGCTCAGATCCGGAGAGAGCTACCCCAGTCCATTTTTGTTGAAATTCTTTTTGAGCCCAAACTCCCAGTGTGCATTAGGGATGTCCCCTAAAAAACTTATGGGGTTTAAAACCTGTAGATCTTGTCACAGACAGATGTCTGTGACAGACCCCAACCAGGTTTGTCTCTGGTGCCTGGAGCCAAGCCACGACTCCAAGGCCAATCCCGACTGCCAAGTGACGAACCCTAACCCAAACTGAGAGTGCTCCCTGAAGCTTTTAGTTGCCTTACACCAGTCAACTCTGCAACGCTCCAGGTCCTGATCGCAAGGAAGTTCCTAGGACCACTCGCTGAGCCATTCCCGATGGTCATCATCGCACTCAAAGTTGCCATTGGGTAAGTCCCACAAATAATCCAAGAAGTCAAATCGCTCTTCCACTTCACTGCACCGGTTCAAGTCCTCGGACGAGGTGCAGGAACGACGCCACAAATCTAGGCCCCACTCTCACACATTAGCGGCAGAGCCTGAGTCTGGGTCTGCTCCGTTCCTCCAAGAAATTCGCTGAGTTGGAGCGAACACCACCCAGCTGAAGGAGTTTTATGAGGCCATGCACCTCCTATTTGAGGGGGCCAAGCCCTCTTGAGTGTCTTCGGGCTCCACAGGTTCGGCAGGTGCCCCCACTGGTTTCCCGAGTTCATCTTTGGTGCCGTTTGAGCCCTTTAAATCCATTCCTGGATCCAGGTCGGCTCGGGTTATGAGATCACAACCTTCGCTGGAGTCCGTTCCAGTGACGCTGTTCCCGGGGCCATCAATGCTGACACCATAGTCCTAACCGATTCCGATGTGCAGCTGCATCTGCGTTGCCTGATGTTGACTCCAGCTGGAATATGACCCTCCATGTAGGAGCCAGTGCCTCCTTTTACGGATAGGCCCTGTGGGGAATACAATTGGGGCAGATCTGAGGATCTTTGTGGTTACACTGACCCCATAGAAGAGACAAAAGATAAATGGTATGAGTTATGCAGAACTGGTGGACGACTGTGGTCTAGGCACCTCTCCAGACACTGACCTAGTCTCTCCTCCTAGTGTGGCTACAGAGAAAGGGGCTTCATTTTCTATGGTGGTGAGGAGGGTGGCTGAAGTCCTGGGCCTTACGTTGCCCTCGATGGCAGTCTATGCGAACGTCTTGACTGAAGTGCTTCAACTGGGAGTTGCCTCCACAGAACCTCTTCTCTCTTTTAATGAAGCCCTCACTGATGTCTTGCTCGGGACATGGGCCAAGCCCTTCACAGGGGCTCGTGTGCACAGGACAATTGCCCACCACCATTGCCTCACTCCAGGGGGCACAGCTTACCTCATCCATCACCCCACCCCGGAGAGTCTTTGTGAGGAAATGTGGTTTATTGTATGATGTGCATTGACAAATTCAACAAATTTGACAGTTAGAAACTTTTCCAAGAAGTCTTTTGTCAAATATTAATACAGTCACTTCCAGTAACTTTGGCCAGCCAACTCTGGCATGGAGCAGGTCAGGGGAACTAGCAAAGTGCCAAAGAACAGTTACCTTCAGGAAGAAGCAATCTCCACTCTAGTTCCAGCGTTAATGGCAATTGGCCATTGACTTCTATGGAGAGGTCCTGATGCTAGATGCTGTGCGGTCAACGGGGGGCTTACTGGGCTACTCCTCAGTCCACGGTCCTTGACTCGGAGAACGTCTTCTCCACGAGCAGGACACCAAAGACACAGTCTTCTCTTCACTAGCCCAAGGAGCAGCAGATGCAGTCCATCTTCAGTGCTGCCATTCTTTTCCAGGTCCCAGGTTAACCAATCGCATAGCCAGGTCCCAGATCAGCAGGGCAGTCCTTCTTCGGTCCGCTTTTCCAGTCTAGGTGAGATCTGAGTTCTGGGGGCCAAGGGTGCCTCTTTTATGTCCAGAAAGTGCCCTTAGGGGTGGTTGCTGTTACTAGCCATTGGGCTACTTGGATTCCTCCCGTCTGATGACAACTTCCTGGGAAGGGTGGCTCCTAGCTATCTCAGAGTAATCTATTCTGCCCACTCCAAAGATGGCTGAACCCCTCTCTCAGTGTGTGGCGCTTGATAGCCCATCCTATGTGTGTGGTTACCTCTGGGATACTTGCCCATGGAAAAAAAGGTTTGACCAGTGTTTTGCCCTTGCTGTCCGTGACACCCTTCTGCCTACCCAGTCTTGTGTACTTGCCGTTTGCCCTTCAAAGGCGGCTTCCCCTTTGAAGCTTGCCTTATGAGCTCACACCCTGTGTGGCTTTTCCTGCCAGGGGGAGATAACATCTCTTCCCCTAGCAGATCCCTTTGTAGACTTTACTGGGAGTTGTTTACACTTCTCCCCAGGAGGCTAAAAGGCTGTCTTGAGGATAGACCTTTGCGTCTAATGGTAAACAGGCAATGGAAAATGTGAGCAACAAATTGGAAATTAATGAAGGTTACACTAAATTCGATTTAAACCATTTAATCAGATTTAATGCACTGATTCTTTTGATACCTTGAAGTGCCAACTTAAGGAGTCACATTCAGCAGTTGGCCGGGCTGAGATGTCTGCCTGTAACTCTGCACTCTCCAATGGGGCTACTAGGCTTGTTACGGTAAAAACGATCTTAAAACATGAAACTAGAGGTCTAACCTTTTAATATAATGCACCCTGTCTTGAGAGCTCAGTAGGACGGCCTTAGGGTGTGGCTTACAAATATTAAAAAAGAAGTCTTGGGCTTTGCCATTGCTTAAAATGGTAAAGTTGAGTTAGCAGTCATGCTTTTGCTGTGTCTCACTCATGGTGGCACAACTAGTGCTGCAGTCCACGAGAGACACTTTAACTTACAGGCACTAGGTACCCCAGGTGCCATATACTAGGGGCTTACAAGTATGTTAATTAAGTCTTTTGGGGATAAGCCAATTAAACATGTACTTTTATACAAGTTAGAGCACATTCTCTGAGTCCTGTTTAGCAAGGTTCTGTGCATTTCAGAGCCATTGCACTAGTGCCTAGTTGTCAAAATGGGGGCAAAAAGAGGTGGTGAACCTGCAAAAAGCCTGTATGCTCACAGCCTGGTTGTCCAGATCTCCACGGCCCAAATCAACTACAGTGTGTAACCTGCCACACCACCGGATAGGGAATCCAAGTGGCTGCAACCCTTTGGTAAGAGGATTTTCTCTTCCACCAGCCTTGCACTGCGCTTTGGTGAACACCACGGGCCTCTTGGGCTGATATTCCCACACAGTTTGGAATTTGGTTGCGCAAGTGCTGCCTATGATCTTGGAGGAGGCGTAAGCCATTCTGTCCGAGGATTTTGCCGATGGCAGGGAGGCAGCAAAGTTGAGTATACGCTGCTGACTGGATAAGACCAACTTGCTAGGCAGAGCAATTGCTTTGTCAGTGGCACTCCATCGCCACACCTGTTTGAGAGCTATTGTTTTTTCAGGGCGTGTCCAGGCATCCCTTATGGACATGTCTTTTCATGGCACTAAGGACAGCAGGGCCACCACCTGGTCGTTGGTACTGTACACAGCCCTGCACCAGCTCCACTCTGACTTTCGCCCCTTCTGTAGTTTCGGTGGGTGCAACCAACAGCGTCCATTCCCTCCCAGCCACCATTACTAACAGGCTCACCAGTCCCTTACCGGGCACGGTTCCCAAAAGCTTCCAAACTCTTTAATATGCACTCCTACCATCATGGGCAACCGGTCAGCGGCAGGATCAAGGATCACCTGCCCCAACGGCAGTCTATTAACTCGGACAAATGTGTGCTCCAAATTTCCAAATTGTTCAGCAGGGCTACACCCTTCAATTCACAGACACCCTGCTTCCCATGCCACCATCCTCAGACAGACTAACAGAGGACCACCTCTTCCTCTCCCTCCCGCACCGTGAAGAAGTGCAGGCTCTTTTGGCCAAAGGAACCATCTAGAAAGTGCCGACATCATAAGTGGGTTGTGGTGGCTATTCCCGCTACTTGCTGGTGCTGAAACAGGACGGAGGCCCCCACCCCTAAACTAGACCTGTGCACTCTCAACTACTCTCAACTACTTCCCGAAAAGGATCAATTCAAAATGGCTCAGGTCCTGTCTGCCCTGGACCCTGGAGACTGGATGGTAGCGTTTGACTCGCAGGATGCCTATTTCCGTATATCCATCCTGCCTGCCCACAGACGTTATCAGTGGTTCATGTTGGGGTTTGCTATGCTCCCCTTTGGCCTTAATAGCGCCCCCTCAGGTATTTACAAAGGTGATGGTGGTGGTTGCAGCTCATCTGCAGAGGTCTGGGGTACCTCGACGACTGGCTACTAAAGGCGAACTCACCTCAGGCAGTCGTCACCCACCTCCAGACTACAGCGGACCTCCTATATTCGCTGGGGTTCACTATCATCGTGCCAAAGTCACTGCCTTTCATCGGAGTCATTCTGGACACAGTGCAGTTTCGGGCCTATCCTCTGGAACCGCGAGTCCAGGATATTCAAGCTATGATTATGATATTTCAGCCTCTATCCTGGATTTCGGTGAGATGTACTCTGAGGCCAGGGCCGGACTGGGAACAGAAACCGGCCCTGGCAAACTACTCAGCCGCCCCCCCCCCCCCTGGGGTGAGGGGGGGTGCAGCCAAGCAGTTTGCGAGGGCCGGCTTCGGCCGATTTTGTTACAGGGGGCCGATATTGCCGACCCCCGGTAACAAAAACGGCCCCCCAGGGGCCCAAAACCGGCCCCCACACTAGCGGCCTACCGGGGAAACGCCCGGTGCCCGCTATGGCCAGTCCGGCCCTGTCTGAGGCTGCTGGGCCTCATGACCTCCTGCATACTTCTGGTAACACATGCCAGCTGGCATATGCAGACTCTGCAGTGGCTGAAATTCCAGTGGATGCAGCATCAGGCGAATCTCTCCGACCTGGTCCAGATATCGGATGGAACGGCAAAAGATCTGCAGTGGTGGCTGATGAATCATGATTGGGTCAGCGGCAGACCCCTATCCCTTCCCCAACCAGAGCTCACCGTGGTGACAGATGCATCACTCCTGGGTTGGGGCGGCCATCTGGAAGAAGTGGAGATCAGAGGACTCTGGTCTCTGGCGGAGTCTTAGCGCCACATAAACCTGTTGGAGTTGAGAGCAAATAGCTTGGCACTGAAAGCCTTTCTTCCTTCCATCAAGGGAAGGCTGGTTGCAGGTGTTCACAGAAAATACCACCACCATGTGGTATTGCAACAAGCAAGGTGGGGTGGGGTGATGTAGTGGACCCTATGTCATGAGGGCCTGTGACTCTGGACATGGCTGGTACGTCAGGATATATTCCTGGTCTTACATCACCTGGCGGACTCTCTGAACGCCAAGGTGGACAAACTCAGCCATCAATGCCTCGCGGTTTCACAAATGACGTCTCCATCCGGAGGTGGTGGGTCTCTTCTGCGACTGGGGAAAACCTTGGTTAGATCTATTTGCGACAACCGAGAACGTTCAATGTCAACATTTCTGCGCATTTCTTCTTGATTGGAATTCAGGCCTCCGGTACACCTTCCTGTCAATACCACTCCTGCCCAGAGTTCTCAAGAAGATCAGGAGCGACTGGGCCAAAGTCATTCTTGTGGCTCTGGATTGTGCATAGAGAGTATGGTATCCTGAACTTCGGAGCATGAGCAGCAGTCCTCTGATCAGGCTTACCCTTTTGGGAGGATCTCCTGTCACAGCAACAGGGAAGCGTCCTGCACCCAAACCTGCTCTGCTTTCATGCAAGGAGATTGAGTGGCAGGAGCTGATATTCTTTGACTTGCCTCCAGAAGTCTGCAAAGTCATTCGGACAGCCAGGCGTCTCTTAACTAAGAACATATACACCTGCCTTTGGGACAGGTTTGTGGCTTGGTGCACTGCCAAACATGTTCATACTCTCTCTGCATCTTTGTGTGAGGTATTGTTGTTTGTTTTGTCATTAGCCCAGCAAAGCTTTGCCTTGGGCTCAATTAAAGGGTATCTTTCGACCATACCGGCTTACTTATGGTTGCTGGATCAGCCCTCCCTGTTCAAGTCACCATTTGTGACTTATTTCCTGAAAGAACTTCAGCACTTTCTTCCAAAAGCCTGCATTATCCCCCATTCAACATGAATTTGGTATTTAACATTTTGGATATGCTCGCCATTTGAATCAGTGCATAGTTGCCCTCTGCGCCTCTTGACCATCAAAACAGTCTTCTTAGTAGCCATTACATAAGCCAAAAGGGTTAACAAGCTTCAGGTGCTCTCTGTGCACCCTAAATATACCAACTTTTTCCCAGAAAAAAACTGGTTCTCTGCACCCGTGCCGCTTTCCTACGAAAGGTGGGACACCTTTCCACGTTGCCCAGACTATCACACTACCAACATTCTTTGCTCCTCCTCACCCTTCTAAAGAGGAGGGACTCCATTGCAAGGACTAAAAAAAACCTTTGTTCTACATCGATCGCTCCAGGTGGATGATCAACTCTGTGTTGGGTTCGCTGTTGCAAAGAAAGGGAAAGCTGTGCAGACCCGGAGCATCTCCATATTGAATGTGCTCCACATTAAGATCTGCTACTCACTGGCCAAGAAGCAACCCCCTGAAGGTTTGCAGACTCATTCCACTAAGATCAAGGTTGTGACCACTGCGTTAGCTCATTGAGTCCCCATCCTGGACATCTGTGAGGTTGCTACATGGTCATCTCTGCACACATTTACGAAAAACAATTGCCTGGACAGTGAGGTCCGTCGCGAGGGGCTCTTTGCCTGTTCGCTCCTCCAGAACATCTTGGTCTCTGTTCGCAGACCCACCTACAGGGAGGTATTGCTTGGGTATTTATTCTAAGGTAAGGAATCTGTGGCTAGAAGTCTCTGTCAGATGACTGAGTTACTTACCTTCAGTAATGCCTTTTCTGGTAGAGGCTATGTAGCAGCAAATTCCTTACTGACCCTCCCATGTGCCCCAGTTCTGCAAACGGGTTCTTTCTATCTAGAAGGCCCCTCAAGGTCCTTAGTGTCTGCACACTGATACATTGGCTCCATGCTTCTGGTGCAGGAATGTCACGAAAAAAACTGATATCAGCGCGTTTGGGTGCCGTCTATATAGGCAGTGTATACTTCACTTCTGGCGCCGACGCGGAGCAGATTGACACCACTACCGGCACGCAGAGGTACTACTCAAGATGTTCTGGATCCAGTCTGACAACTGGGGACTATTCTAAGGTAAGGTGTTACCGAAGGTAAGTAACTTGTTCGATTAGCCTGAATGATGGCTGACTCACTAAAATTTGTTTCCTGAATGTAAAGGGCTTCAGACCGTCAGCAAAGTGACAAAAGAGATGACAACCCTAAACTCTAAAATGTGTCATTACTTTCCGGAAAGCCATGCTGCTGGCAGAGAACAAATATCTATGTCTAAACCTTGCCTTTCCCACTCAAAAAGAGTTCACTTATCTCCAGCTCATAAGTCTCTTTTGAGAACTGATTATCTTCTGTATCTAGGAGTTGGGTTGAACTTGTTTCTACCTCTACTATCAAACCTTTGGGATCCAACTGCACACTTATTAATTTGTCACTTACAGAAGCACATTTAAAGTCTGCCGGCAGCAGATGGAGGATAACACAGGCATAGTACTTTCCTATGAATATGGGTCCAAACTTCTCTTTTTTTTTTTTTTATTGTGTGACGCACATGTCCCATTTCATTAATTGAAACACCTATGAGGCCTTGATGAGAGGTATTGCCATCTCTGTAATGACTCATCATGACATAGGCCCATATTTACTGTGGTTTTGTGTGCATGTTTGTGTGGCACGGTCCCGGAGAGATTTCCGACCGAATTGGACTCTGGCAGTCCGACCGAACGAGTACGATGCGCACGCATGCACTCAGACTCGAGTCGGTCGGACTCCCATTGAAGTCAATGGGAGCCGGACGTACAACGTGTACGCGGGCTCCCATTGACTCAATGGGTGCGAGGCGAACAAGGGCGCCCCCTACAGCGGGTACGCCTCGATGCGACTCGCGGCGTACATGCACAGGTAGGGGGTACCCATGGGTCCCCCCTGTGTGCGACTCGCGCGGCTACGCGTACAGGGGGGTTTGACACGGACCCCCAAAGTCCGGCTCCGACTGCTCTTTCGAGCCGGACGGCGCGAGTCGGTCGGACTGCTCGCGGCGCGCATCGTACTTGCCCGGCCGGGGAACTTCTCCATTGCGCGGTGCGAGTCGTGTCCGTGCAAGTCGGTCGGAGCGGTTCGGACCCGCATACGAGTCGGTCGGCGATTTCGCGTGCGCTCGCATCGTACTCGCTCGGCCGGACACACGTACGAATCGGTCGGGAAAGAGGGCTCCGAATCGGATCCGGTTAAGCCGAATCCGATTCGGTGCCCTACCGGCCGAGATCGGAATCGGCCCCTTAGTGTTTTATATAGCGCGAACGTGACCCGTTAGGGTATCAGAGCGCTTAACAGTGATACAGTGGTCCCATTATGAAGGGAGCAAGCAATCATATTTAACTCTCGAGTGAAAACATTACATTCAATGAGCAGGGAAAGGCATATGCGCTTACAATAATACCTGTACCTGAAGGAATACATCTTATTACAATTTTTTTTACAATCGACTGAACACCATAGAAGATACTATATTTTACTGTTAAATAGAGCAACAGCCTCTGTAATTTACGTGGTAAGACTCTCTGAAAGAGGGTTGTAAAGTTCTCAATGAGCTTCATTTTGGAAGTCTTGTTGGGCTAGCGGATTATATACCCATAGGGAACAGTTGATAATCACTGAGCAAATGTTAGGTGTTTGCTCTGAAGGGAGTTATCGAACGAATTTACCCAATAGAAAAATGTTAGCTTACTTCTTGGATCTTGACGTGGTCGGGATTCTTCTAATGCAGAGGTCTTCAAACTTTTTTACACTGAGCCCCCCCTCCCAAAATATTTTGAAGTCGGGCTCCCCTCCAAAACTCTATGGAAAGACTGGAGAAAGCGAGAAGAGCAGGGCTGAGCACAGGGGGTGGTGTGTATGAGATCATTTCACGGGCAGTTTTTTAGTATCTCATAAGCCACACTAAATGTGAGACTTATGAGAAAATACATTAAAAAACCTGAAATAGACAAAAAAAAATACTCCCATTATTTGGGGTTTTGTGAACCCCTCCCATTCCTGGGCCCCAATGCAACTGCACCTTCTGCACTAATTATAGCTGCAGCACTGAGTAGCAGGGTATCCCCTCTGCCTCTTTCAACCCTTCCCCGCCAAGCCTGGTCATCACCCCAATTTTGAAACAGACTCTGTCCCTTTCAGATAAAATGAGATCCCATGTGTTTCTCGCCTCTTTGCAGCAAGGATGCCCTCAGCCCTAATGCTATCCAGCATGCCTCTATTCTAAAGTAAGACTGTCATAATTGTGAGCAGGGGCTCTTCACACTCCTGTGCAGGACACCACTGCACCTGCCTCACTAATAAGAGCTAATGCCTTGTGAAGGGGGACGTCTCCTCTGCCCCTTGTTACCTCTCCATCCTCCTTTCTGCTATCTCTGAGGCCTTAGCTAAGGTGTCTCCTCTGCTTTAATGTTCTTCTCTCTGGTGCCATTGGTTTAATGCCCAAAGCAACACTGGCACAACAAGGGAGCATTGAGCCCTAATATAAGACAGGAATGATTGTAAAACAGCCATAATATGTGTTTCGTTGGTACCTCACACCCTTGAGACCCGGTGACACTGCACCTGCAGCAGCAATTGTACCTATTCCTCTGCCCACACTACTGGGCCATTGCTGCTAGACCTGAGACCTAAAGAAAGGCTGTCTGCTCCTTTTTGTAAAAAAAAAAAGGAAAAGTCACACATTTCGCCCCTCTGTTGCTTGGGACCTGTTCCCTGTGCAGCATGGGGGACTTGGGCCACATTACCAACCAGAAAAATGGCTCCCCTCTCCCACCTTTTTTGCTAGTGACACATCCTTAATTGGGGTGTAATGATTCCTCACACCATTGCCCCAGTGCCAATGCACCTGTTGCACTAATGGTAGTGATGGCACTAAAAATAAAACATTAATGAATGTGCATTTCTTGAAACCTTCTTCAGAGCATCTTATTCAGGAAATGGGGCAACTGTCTCTGTCCATTTGTGAATGAAAACATTAGACCCCCCATAGCGCCCTCTATTCAGGGACATCTCTTTCACCCTGTCCATGGATTTTGCTCTGTTCCGCTTTTTTTTTAGCCATTTGTCTGAGGCCCAGGAGGTCAGGATGCTTAGGGATCTGAATCTGACCCTGTTGGCCTCCTTCCTCCCACCCTCTCTACTCACCTGAGAGGACATCTGCATGTAAACAGGAGTTGGTATTGCCTAGGTGTACGGGGACCAAGGTGTTCTTAATTTTACAAAACAGTTCCCATATATTGTGTTAAAAACAACAATCCCTGAATTGTTAATGGGGACCTGTAGTGCTTGGAGGGTGCGGAAGGTGGGAGTTCAGGGGAGAGGGCTCTAACGTGATTTAATTTAAAGAGGGCTCTAACGTGATTTAATTTAAAGAGTCACTTGAAGTTTCATGATGACAAACATTTAGAACTTTTTTGAAAGATAATGTAAGGATGCTGAGTTTTGAAAAGTGTCCTTTAATAGACTTTTTAAAATGTCTACACTAGGTTAGCTATTATGAAAATGTATTCTTGGAAAGTACTTGTTTTCATCATATATACCAAATTATTGTGTGGCAGCCTATCTTGTACTGTTACAATTTTAAAATAATGTTTTAAATATTTTCAGAGCTTTCTGTTACTTGTTGGGACCTCAGACCCTTATAAATACATGTGTCAGTATGCTGCAGTGTGCCAAGTTGAGTTCAGTTCTGTGACTCTAGCCTCACAAAAAGACATCTGCAGTGACTGCATTACCCAATTAATGTTTCATAACTGAAAGAGTGCATTTCCCAACAATTAATTTAATTTGCACTTTTTTTTATTTAAGGTGTCATTTAAGAGCATGTGCAGTTGTTATATGCAGTTGCAGTGAATGTGAAAAAGCAACAAAATACTTATAGAATATCTTCTTGTTTTTTGCCATGTTCTTTACATCACAACCACAGGATTTGGGAACACAATTGCTGGCATGACCAGTAAGTTAATGTCATACAAATATTAGAAAAATCACATACAGCCGGTATTTTTTTCTGTTAATAACACATACTTTAAATAGAAAATGTTAGAAGGAAACACTTTAAAATGTGTTCTACTGCTGCCCTAATGACCTCTGAATGATAACTAAAGTACAGAAAGACAGAAAAACCATGTTAAGAATGAATGCAGGTGTCCGGGCCTTTGCAGAATCTTAACACGTGAACAGATGTCAGGCATTCACTGTGAAAGGTGGTACTCCTGTCCTCAACCGCTTCATGTAAATAAAGACGGCCTGGAAGCAAAGAAAACAAAGAAAGCCGCGCTTTCAGGCCATCGTTATTTACAAGTACTTAGTGAAGCATTTGCGCCCCCCTAAGAATGCCTCCACGGACCCCCAGGGGGGCGCGCCCCACAGTTTGAAGACCTCTGTTCTAATGTTTGGCGAATTCCAGGTTCTTCAGATATCAATACAATTGAAGTGCAGCTGGTCAAAGGTAGCTATGAAGGTTGCAAGTCATATAAATTGATCGAGGGTGCAAGTTCTCTGTTTCTAAGAATCTAGAGTAGAAATGTGAAGTTTATCCGTGAAGGCCACAGCTACATGCTAGCTATATGACACGTATTTTGGTTGAGGCCACTTTTTTTCTTTTACCCCGAGCTTTGTGGACCTCTCAAAGATTACATGCAACAAAGCATGCTACATCACAGTTGAAACTGCCAATGTCAACATATAGTTCTGAGCATTCAGGTGTATTGCAGTCATAAAATTCAGTATGGGGGATTTTAAAACTTATTTCCAATTTGAGGGTGGCATCTCGATTTGAATTGTTCTATATAAGTCTATTGCTCTAGAATCCTACCCCTTGCAAAATGTGACATGTAAGTTAGCTCTCAGGCGAGGACTACTACCACATATTGATAAAATCTATTGGCTTTCTCAGTACACAGGTGGTGGGAGTGGGCCAGTTTTGCTAGAAGTGCAGATCCTCTGGAAGATACTAGGCCTTGTCTGAAGCACATATCAATTTGGTGGTGGCTCAGACTTAATGAGTTTATGAACTCCTGCCAGTAATATACTTGATGTTTCTAAAGTGAAGTAATTTTTTCCTCCTGGTCCCTATTTCCCTGCAACATACCCCCATTACTTTAGCATTCTCTTAAAGTTCTAAATGTGGTTCAGGATGTTCAGATTTGGTAGATTTCTCCACACTTCTTTGCTAATACAGTTATCTTTAGAAGGCTATGATAAATTTTGTTATTGGCAGATGAATGTTGTGGCTAGCCATGATGTTATACCCTGTGTGTACAGCTAGATTTTGCAACAGACCACTCAAACGTATTTATTTATGCATACTTGTACAGCACAGCAGTGAGAACGAAGGGTATCCCAGTTCTAGCGGTACTACACAAGAATTTTAAAAAAAGAGCAAGAAGCAACTGGAGGGAAGAAAAAGCTTACCAAATGAAGCAGACGGCTAATTATTAAACTGCAAAGTTGAATTTAAAGTGATTGGATTCTGTCTTGATGTTAAATGGCCAATGGTCAACACCCGCACTACCTCCCCATTGCGTCTGTCAGGCATTGGCCAACACTAGGGAGGTAAATAAAGGCCCCTCTGGTGCAGAGCACCAGAGGGATTCCTTTACTTTTTTTAAGCGGTGGGCTGCTCGGGAAGAGCTTCCCGAGCAGCCGCAGTCTTTTATTTTTCCTTTAGTGTAATGATGGTCAGCGAGCAGGGCATGCTGACGTCATTACATTAAAGTGAAAGAAAAATGAGCCCATGGGCTTGTTTTACTCCCACTGCATCAGTGCTCAGGGGGCATGTCTCAGCCACCCCGAGCACTGATTGGGGTGGGAGAGGTATCGTTGGAAAAGGGAGAATCTCCCTTTCCAATGATATCTCTGCCTAGTGGAACCCTGTGTAGGGATCGCCACAGGAGAGTGATCCCCAAGCAGGGATCCACCCACTAGACACGAGGGATTTTGGGGGAGTAGCCCCTTGGGCAAGGGCTTATGCTCCCTCACCCCATATTAGAGCAGTATTTCTGCCCCCGTGGGAGGTGGATGGGGGTAATTACCTGCGATCTGTCCCCCTGGGGGACATAAAGCCCCCTGCACACCAGGGTCTATATTTAAGATAAATATAGGGATAGGGGCTGTCCATTATGGGCATGGCCATGTCCTCACCCTCCAAAAAACTATGATGACAGTCTTTCTGCCACACCTATAGGACTGATGGGGTGATTACCTCCCCCCCCCACACACACAAATGTGCCCCCCTCAGGGGGGACGAAAGCACACTAGACACCAGGGAATATTTTTTCTTTTAAAAAACAATAGAGGTGGGGGCTGTCCCCCATGGACATGCGCCCACCCCAACAAGAAGAGAGATCTTTTTTTGCCCCCTGGGAGTGGATGGGGGTAAATACCCCTTATCTGCCCTCTTGTAGGCAGAAAGCCCACTAGACACCAAAGTCTATTTTTAAAATAAATTCAGGGTTGGGGGCTGCCCCCGCTGTGGGCATGGTCATGATCCCCCCCCCCCCAAAGAAAAACTATAGTGGCAGTCTTTCTGCCCCCTCTGGGAGGTAGATGGGGTGATTACCCACAATCTGCCCATCCCTTTGAGAGGGGCCAAAAGCCTACTAGACACCAGGGAATGTTTTAAAAAACAAAGTAATACAGGGATGGGAGCTGCCCACCATGGGCATGGCCATGCCCAACCCCCAACAAGAAGCCAGAAAGTCTTTCTGCCCCCCTTGGACTGGATTAGGAAAATAGCCCCCATTTGTCTCCCCTCCCCCAGGGGGGCAAAAAGCCCACTAGACACCAAGGAATACATTTATGAAGTATTTTTTGTGTGGGGGCCCCCCCCCCGAGCATGGGCCATGGTCTCCCCAACCTCGCGGCCCAATAGAATTTCTGCCCCTCTGGGGTTGGCTAGGGGCATTCACCCCCAATCTGTCCTCCAGGGGAACAGGAAGCCCACTAAACACCAGGCATTTCAAAAAGGTGCCAAAACAAAAAAAAGGAGGGTGCAGCCTACACTGACATCGAGCCATGCACCCTTCACAGAAGGGGCAATAGTCTCTTTCTGCCACCCCCCAGGGGGCAGGTATCAAGTTTGTCCCAACTGGGGAGATGGCTACAAGTATGCCCCCGGTGGGTGGGGGTAGAAAGTCTACCTGGCACCAGGGGTTTTGCTTTGTGGCAAAAGAAAGTGATGCAGGTGTTGCATTCTGGCATTGGCCACACCCACACCCCCAATAAAAGGAACAAACCAGTCTTTTTGCCCTTGCAGGACTCCAATTGACTTTGGCTTGATCTATTCTTATCGCAAACACTAGTTCCAGCCACACAAGTGGCGCAACGGTTTTATCGGCACAAGTGGAGTAACTCTGAGTGGTAGGATTTTTGTGGATTCCAAAAGTTTCCATCACAGAAATGTAAGGAAAATGTGTGATTTCATGCATAGTTTGAGGTTTGCAGGACATTGTGGGTAAGAAAACCTCATGGAAGCCACACAAGGCACATCACCCTGGAATCCCCTGGTTGTCTAGTTTTCAAAAATGTCTGTGGTTTGTAGGTGTGCACGGGTGGCCCCACAGCACAGCCCAAAATACTGCAGCTATCTTGATTGCTTATATCTTTATGCAGCTCTTTAGTGCCTTTTTGTGTTGTGGTCTCATGGCCCACTCAATTAATTGGGGTACCATTCTTATCGGGGGACAAGTGGGAACTCAGAATGGTAGCAAATATGTGGCTCCCTACAGATTCCAGAACTTTCTGTCACCAAAATGTAAGAGAAATGTGTGTTTTTCCCAAAGTTTGACGTTTGAAATGGCTTCTGGGTAAAATTACCTAGTGAAAGCCACACAAGTCACCCCGCCCTGGATTCCCCTGTGTCTACTTTTCAAAAATGCACAAGTTTGCTAGGTTTCCCTGGGTGCCGGCTGAACTAAGGCCTAAAATCTACAGCTACCCACTTTGCAAAAAAAAGAGTCGGTTTTCATTGGAAAAATGTCACTCGTCCATGTTGTGTTTTGGGCCTTTTCCATGTGGGAGCATAGAATAGTAAAGCATTTGTTATTACCGGTGTGTTTTGAGCCGTTTCCTGCCGCTGGCACTAGGCCTAACCCACACAAGTGAAATATCATTTTTATCAGCAAACATGTGGGAGCATAAAATAGTAGAACATTTGTTATTACCAATTGGATGTTGCTGCATGTGTGCCTTACAAATGCAAGGCAGTGTGTAAGAAAGTAGACATTTTGCTAGTACGGGTACCCACAAATTCAGAAATATACAAATAACCACTGTTGCTAAACTTGTGCCAATTCAGAAATACATAGGTTTTCTTGATAACCCATTTTTCACTCTACATATTTCACCATATGAATTTATCTATTCTTGGTACACAATGAAAAACTATTGTACGTTGCAGCTCTGTTGTTAGCTCTGGGTACCTTAGGTTCTTGGAGAACCAACAAACCCTATATATACCTGCAACCAGAAGGGTCTAGTGGACGTAATGGTATATTGCTTTTGTAAATCAACCATTTTGTTACAGATGAAAACGCTGTCACAAATGGAAGTTCTTTTCCTACTCATTTTCAGGATTTATTTCAACAGTTAGTTTTTTGGGAAAACCTTGAGGGATCTACACATGTGGGGCCATATGTAGGTAGCTAAATACCGGTCGGTAACGGCCGAAATTCGGTAAATCTCCCGTTACCGACCGGTATTTAGGCAATTGAGATGTAGGAGGCCGGATTTAAGGAATCGGTAATTTACCGATTCATTATTTTAAGGAATCGGTAAATTACTGATTCCTTAAATCCTATGTAGGGAGCACTCAAGTGAGTGCATTTTTGGTTTAAGGATTCAGTTATTTACCACCAACTACAGGTTGGTGGTAAATACTGAATACCTTTTAAAAGCAATTTTGTGCTTTTTAAAAGTGCCATGTGGCAGACATACATGCCCTTAGGGCATGTATGTGCGCCACATGTGCACACATGCACGATTCAGGGGTGCAACAGGGTGTCAATTTGACACCCTGCCACCCTTGAATATGCTCCCCCTATTACCGATTCGGTATTTACCGAATCGGTAATAGTGAATGGCTTCCCATTCATTCCTATGGGCCTCCAGGCCCATAGGAATGAATGGGAAGTTATTCCTTATTACCGATTCGGTAAATACCGAATCGGTAATACCGAATATTACCGAATCGGTAAAATTTACCGAATGTTTACCTACATTCTATTTACCGATTCTTAAATACCGAATCGGTAAAATTCGGTATTTAGGAATCGGTAAATAGAAATTACCTACATATGGCCCATGATCCCTTGCTGAATTTGAAATGTAATCTACTTTTCAGAAATCCATAGCTTTTCTGGGTCGCCCATGGGTTTCACACTGGCTTCCACCGCAAACTGAAAGTGGGTTGAGAGCACAAAAAATAGGAAAAGTGCAAAAACTGTGGTAAAAAAATCGGTTTTTTTGCTCAGCTGTGCATATTACTGAAAGATGGGACAGCAAACCTTTCGTGGATGCCATTTTTGGGGGGAAAAACAGACAGTTTTATCCATTGCACTTTTTTCCTATTTTTCCCCAAAAACTAAAAAACTTGCTATATTTTGCCTATTTTCGCTGTCCCCTCCAGGAGATTCCTGAAACCCTGGGTACTTTTAGAATCCCCAGGGTGTTGGAAAAAAAGGACACAAATTTAGCGTTGATACCTTATGTGGTAAAAAAGGTACGGAGCCCTGAGCGCAAACTACCCCAAATAGCCGAAAAAAGGTCTCGCCACTGGGGGGGGAAACCCCAGCAGTTAAGGGGTTAATTGTGTGTGTCAAGAAACTCTATCACCAGCACACACTTTATACATTTTTGGAGTTTTAAACAGAAGTTCATATTCTGATCTTTACAAGCATATTGGTAAGCTTTTTTCCAATTTTTATGGAAAAAGACTAGGTCTTTTTTTCACAATAGGGTCTGTGAAACACACATAGGCACTTGAGATGGACTGGTATTGTTACCGAGAGCCGATACAATCTTACCAAATGGTGAGAAATAGATTCTTCTCTACTGAATCTTAAGACCATCCTCACCACCATACAGGAAGCAATAGTCTAAGCAGGAGATTGCTGTTGCTTTACAACAGTTTTATGGCTGCTAACAGGTAGTAGATGAAGCACTTTCCTCTGGATTTTTTCAAATTGTGAAGCATAAGACTGAGACCTTAGTAATTAGGGATGTAAGGGATAATTACAATTCGAGCAAGAATCTGAAGTGTTTCACAGTATCTACTGGAGCAAGGACATGTCCCATGGTTTTATTGGGACACCACTGGACCGACCAGGAGTCTGCTTTTTTCCTGATCACTATCACTTCAATTTTTGGGCAATTGTGAGGCAATGGGGTGTATTATATGGTGTGGATGTGTGATTTGACAGTGTAGTACACTGCCAGCTCCTTTAGGACCAGTCAGGTTTCATTTGTTAAACCTTTGCTCAGCCCTGGGTAGCTGCAGCTCTGAGCAGTCAGGCTTACACTAAGGAACAACTGTACAGTATTTCAACAGCACCAAAACAATTGAAAAAGAAAGAAACTCAAAACTCAAGAAATCTGACACCGGGGGCGTGGATAGCAGTCAAGATAGCTGTTGCATAGTTCAGACCTCTGCCGCCGACCCCTGTCAAACATCTGTAGCAGTGCCTTACCGGATGGAGTGGAGACGCCAGTCTTAGTCCCTGTCTTCTCCCGAGAAGTGTCGGCCCGAGACGGAAGGTCCCTGGAGCGAGCAATTGGAAGGTGGCGTCGGGCCCGAACGGGCCGTGTGGAGGAGGCTGCCCTATATGCTGCAGTGTGTGGCCGCAGTAAGCTGCAGTCGGCGGTAGGTCTTGGAGAGGTGATCAGGCCTGCAGCCACTTCGGTAGAGCTGAGCTGGTGCCCGGGGATGCCAGTCCCAGCGAGTCTCCTTGAGTGCTGATACTGCCCTCCACTATGTAGTGAGTACCAAGCGGGCCCACGTCAAGTGGTCGCAGCCCTAAGCAGACCCAGGCTGGGTCACAGGAGCCTGGAGGGGGCAGGTCCTCTGTAGCGAGGGCCCGGGGGATGGCCCTGAACAGCCCGACTTCCTGGAGACAGTCCTGATGCCATCTCCGGAAGGAAGTGACTCCATTCACAGTGACGTAGAGCTCCTGGGGAGCCCTCCTGCAGGGCAAACTGGGATTGACTGCAGGCCTCGGAGCGGAGGAGGAGTAGACAGCATGTCGGCTTGCTGCTGAGGGGCCAGTGACTGTTGCCTGTGCTGCCTGAGCTGCGATTGGTGGACTGGGGGAGCCTGGTCCCTGGAGCGAGTGAATGAATTGTGGCTGAGAGCTACGAGACAGCCACTGGACAGTGGAGTCGACTAGCCCTGAGGAGCCGTGGGCCTGGTGGTGGTGCGAGGGGACCGTGGCTTCGGGCCCCTCTGTGCTCCGTGAACTTGAGGGCGAACTTTGCAGCCTTGCAGTCCCACCAGTTGCTTATGGCTAGCCCAGGAGTGTGGGTGTGGAAAGATAAGGCAGAGGCCCCTGTCCAGGAGAAAATTGACAAGTTCACTAAGCACCCCGCGAACAGGAGGGAGAGCAGCGTGGATGGGCCTCCATCCGGAGAACCCCAGCTGGACTCTACTGCCTCAATTGTGCAAGCCATCCATGACTCTTGCTCTTTATTGGAGGGTAAGATAGGGGAACTTAGTATCAACCTGTCCTTCCTTCAATAGGATCTCTGTAGTACAGTGGAGAGGGTCTCGGAGGCAAAGGGAAGGCTAACTGAGGTGAAGGACTCCACTAAGACTTTTCAGGTTACGCTGATGGCCCTCCAGCATTGGGTGAGTATGCTGGAGACCAGTGGTGAGGATGCCGAGGCCAGGTCCAGCAGGAACAACGTCCGCATAGTGGTGGTCCCGGAGGGTGCCGAGTGGCCGCAGTCCACTGCCTTCATTGCAGAATGGATCCATTTGTGGGTTTCACAGGAGTCACTGTCTGCTTGTTTTGTGTGGAGCATGCACACAGGTCCCTTGCAGCCAGGCCGCTCCCGGGGGCCCCCCCTCGACCGATTATTGCCCAGCTCCTTAACTTTGCAGACAGGGATGTGATTCTCCGGGAAGCCTGGAAACAGGGCGAGCTGCACTGTGGGGGGACTAAAGCTATGCTCTTTCCAGACTATACACTGAGAGTATAACAACAGAGGCGCACGTTTTAGGCAGTCAAGGAGAAGCTCAGAGCAATGCAGATCACATACATCCTGCAATTTCCGACTCGCCTCAAAGTTATCTACAACAACCGTATGCTGTTCTTTGATACCCCGGAGAGTGCCTGGGCCTGGGTGGAGGAGCGCCTGGCCCTCTGTCCTGGAGACCGTAAGTCAAGCTCCACGCTCCGTAAACGCTCGGCTGCCAATGCCTGGAGATGACTGCCTCGACGCACCAGGAGGGACAAATGGTGACATAGATCAGAGGACACAACACCGTACCGCCCAAGACATTTGAGGTTGGCTTCCGCGAAGGGATCCCCAGGCCCTGGAGGAGGGGGAGAGCTGTAGGGCCATCTGGAAATTGATGGGCTCTCCGAGTCTCCGGGCAGTTAATTGGCGGACACAAGGCATTGCACTACTGCATTGGTAAGGCCGTAGGAGGCCTGCCTCCTGTTGCAAGTTATTGTTTGTTTTGAGAGTTTTTGTTCTGTGTTCATTAGGGCGAATGATGTTTCACGGGGGGAAGTGTAGGGAGGCGGGTGGAATGGGTGTTTGGCTACAATTGGATGCGGGGCCCCAAGAGGGCAATTGGTTAGCTTGCATGAGTGTTGCAATGTTTAGTACATTTGGGACCCTTGGCCTCCTTCTGTTATCCTTCACATGCTTCAAAGAACTTACTCCATCACAATGGTACAGAAGACAGTGGCAGGTCCCCTAGGGGAATATAAGATAGTCACCTGGAATGTGAGTGACCTCACTGACAAGATTAAGCAGGGCAGTTATGGCATATGCTAAGAGACATGGTCCAGTGGTCTTCATGCTTCAAGAAACACACTTACTGGGCACCAACTGGTCCTTTTTGGGGAGAGTCGGCTATTCCAGAGTTAATCACTCAGGTTACACAAGGAGGGTCAAGGGGTTTGGCTATTTAGTTCAAATGGATGTTCCTGTTGCTGACACTGGAGGACCATATTGACCCGCTTGGGCGGTTTGTGATAATACATGGAACTCTTGACGGTACTGCTTGGATGTTGGAAAGTGGATATGTCCCCCCTCAAATGTTGGGTGTGACACTGGAGGTGGTGGTGCAGCGCATGACGGTGGCTGTGCCTGGGTTTACGTTGTCAGCGGGGGATTTCAATGCAGTGTTGGACCTGGAGATTGACATGACTTCCATGCCGGGGCTTCTCACCGAGGGCTGGGTGTATGAGATGAGAGAAAAGGCGGGTACGTTGACTACTGCCTGGCGACAGCCAACCACCCATGCAATATAGTGGTCGAGCTGCGGTCAGCGGGGGGCATGGCATTGAGGAGGGTCTGACCTTGTGGCATGAGGATTTGCCTCTCATTTTCAGGTTTTGTATACCGGTCGGGAACCTCCCTCCCCGAAGAGGGATAGGCCCATCATCCTTGACCTGCCGATACGGCAGCTTACGACCCAGGAGAGTGAGGATCTTAAAACATCACTCATGGCTGAGGATATACAGCTGGGGATCTCCGCAATGCCCTTGGGGAAGGCCCCAGGCCCTAATGGGTTTCTGGTAGAACTGTATAAATGCTTTTCGTCCCTATTAATCCCTCATTTGCTGGCATTATATGACAATGCATACACCAGTGAGAGTCTCCCTCCGGAGCTTAGAGGAGTGACCATCACAGTTACTCTGAAGCCTGATAACCCCCCTCTAGGAGTGTGGGTCCTATCGCCCTATCTCTCCCTACCTCCCTAATCAACCTAGAGGTGAAAAATCTGGCCAAAGTATTGTCATCTCACCTGGCCACTGTGAAACACTTGGTGGTGCTTGTTGACCAAAATGGCTTTATGCCAGGCAGCCTCCACCGGTTGCATTTGACGCTCGCTTAGTGGCCATTCTCCTTCGGCGGAACCTCTCCTTCAAATAGGATAGCACATACAGAGACCAGGAGGGCCGACAGGTGGGAATACATTGCATGCTAGACTCCGCTCAGATAACTAAATCCTCCGTATATGGCCCTAACGGGGACAGGGAGGAGCTCTATTCTGATTTGTTGCCGAGGTTCTCCCTCTTTGCAAAAGCCAACGTTGTAATAGGCATCGACCTCAATGTCCCGTTGGATCTGAGGCTTGATTGCTCTCACTTCAGACAGGGCAAGCTCCGTGCACCATCTGCCCTGACCCAGGGGGTGGAGGATTTGTCCATAGTGGATGCCTGGAGGCTCCAACACCCTCAAGAGAATGACTACATGTTTTATTCTAATGTTCACAAGACGTATTCACGTCTCAACTGTTTTTTAGTCTCTCGGTCTCAACTCCACAGGCTCGTGGATACTAAGATAGATGTCCGGGTTCTGTCAGATCACGCCCCAGTGTGACTGACGTTGGGACCTGTTGTCCCACAACAACCATTCCCAAAGCCATTAGTCATCAACAAAGTGGCACTTCTTGACCCAACGCTCAGAGACTGCATCAAGGATGTAATCGAACACTACTTTGCTGAAAATTACAACGGCGAGGTGTCCCCAGCGACCCTATGCGATGCGGCAAAAGAAGTCTTCGGGGGGAGCTCCGCTCTCATACCACAGCGTTTGAACTACTGGCCAAACGCCGCAAGCAAGAATTAGAAATGCAGATACAACAGGCCGAGGCAAGACACAGATATGGGGATCACACAGAACCCTGCTGGACTTGCGACGCCTCAGGGGTGAACTCAAACACATATTAATGAAGGAAGCAGCCAAGAAGCTGCTCTGCGTCAACCAGACTTGCTACAAATGGGGGGAAAATGCTGACAGGCCCCTAGCCCATAAAATATGCATAGATTTCACACGTAACTATATCAGGGAAAACAAGGGTAGCGAGGGCCGTTTTCAACAAGAGTCAGAAGACATAATTGTCTTTCACCATTACTACTCAGCTCTCTACCAAACCCAACATTCCAATGAGCAATATCAGGATGACTACCTCATATAGTATGCTCCCCGGACAGAGCAGAAGAGTTAGGCCTCCTTGAAGAGGAAATGATCCTGTATGAAGTCCGAGGAGCAGTTAGCAATCTCCCTTCCCGTAAAGCTCCGGACCTGGACTGGTACTTAGCCATGTTCTATAAAGCATATGCCTCCATGTTGATAGAACCCCTGGTGAAGGTGTTGAATTCTTTCTTGAGATTGGGAGTGGTCACCGATACAATGCTAGAGTACCATCTTACTCTGCTTTTGAAACCTGGCAAACCCCCCACACATTGTTCCTCATACAGGCCTATTGCACTATTAAACTGTGAGGTGAAACTGTACGTGTTGATACTCGTAGCTTGACTCCACCACATATGGCCTACCCTTATAGACCCTAACAGTCGGGTTTTACCCGCAATAGGCAGGCAAACGACAACATGAGTCTGACAGTCGCACTCATGGAGGTGGCGGTACGGCGAAAACAACCGATGGTCCTCCTTCCTCTCCAAGAAGGCATTGGATAGAGCAGACTGGGCATACATGTCGAAGGTGCTGGACAGAGTTCATCTAGGGCCCAAGATGAAAACCTTTATTCAGTCCAATTTCAAGAAACCAGCCGCCAAACTCAAAATCAACGCTTCTTTTTCCCCTACCATCACACTTACCAGGGACAGGGGTACCCTCTATCCCCTCTTGTTTTTGCCCTACCTATGGAACCCTTAGTGGCTAGGATCCAAAATAACCCCGCAAATCATGGCATGACAGTAGATGGTAGGGAGCACAAAGTGGCCCTCTTAGCCAGTGACATTGTCTGCTTTTTCACGGACCCAGATACCACCATTTCAGCTTTAACGAGGGAATTGGACAATTTCTCTCTTGCTTCAGGCTTTAAAATCAATTTCTCTAAATCACGGGGTATGGGGTGGCGGTCCCACAGAATAGCCTCTGAAACCCCTTCCAGAGGGGCTGTTTCCAATGGGAGATGTCAGCGATAACTTGCTTGGGGGTCCAGCTGCCGACACGCACGAGCACCATTTACAGTAGCAACATCCCTCCTCTTCTCACTTCCCTTTTCAATGACTTTATACAGTTGGGGCAAGTTGGAGATCTCCTGGCTTGGCCGGCTTAATTGCCTCAAAATGAACTTCATGCCCCGACTATTATATGTTCTCCAAACCTTTCCCCTCACCATCCCCAAATGAAAACGAACACAGATCCATAACAAAATGTTAGACTTTGTTTGCAAGGGAAAATCCACGAGAGTGGTGAGATCATCCCTCATTCGAACCATGGCTGAGGGTATCTTGGGCTTCCCTGACATCGTTACGTACATCTTAGCGACGCAGCTTTGTCCCTCACTTGACTGGAACCACGACTCCAAAGGCAAACCCTGGGTAAAGATGGAATAAGCCTTCTCTCCGCTTCTCTTGTCTGGGCTCCTGTGGCTCCTCGCATCGGCCTGGGCGAGTGCCCCCCCCTACCACTGACATCTACACATCTAGCTCATTGGCAGGAGTTGTGAGGGAGGTGGACTTTCCCGACATACCCCTTTCCAATCACCCCTCCGACACATAACCCAGACTTTCCTCCAGGCGTAACTAATCCTAATTTCTTTAATTGGAGCCAAAGCAACTCTCCCAATTTAAGAGACTTCTATACTGATGGGGATATTGAGACACAGGGAAACATGGTCTAGAAACACGGTCTGACCAGATGGGATACCTATAGGCTTAGTCAGTCACGACGCTGGGCAGGTAGACCTACAGAACCCATAGAAGCCCTCTATCTTAATTACATCCATTGCAGAGGTATATCCTGGCTATATTGACATATCCTAAATCTTAACCCCCCGCAAAAAACATGCCTATGTAATACGCTGGGAGAGTAAATTGGCTACTGCGATCTCTGATGGCACATGGGATTCTATCTGGCAAAGAGCCTCCAAATCTTCTATTTGTCTTCGATACAAACAGAATTCATAAAAAATACTAACACGCTGGTAACTCATGCCCATTCGCCTCGCCAGGATGTTTGGAGGGTCGGGCTGTGCTGGAAGTGGTGTGGGGAATGGAGCACTTTCCTGCACACCTGGTGGTCATGTCCAGTGGTCTGGGCATTCTGGGATGGATTCCTCCACATAGTACATGCCATCACTAGTGTTTCGCTGTCACACGATCCCTTTACAGTACTTCCAGTAGACCCAGGGGCGGACAGACTCTACCCCACTACAACTCCTCAGGGGCAACTATACTACCATCTCTTCGCAGCAGTGAGATTGAGTGTGGCTTCACTGAACATGTGGTGGAGGAAGGTCTGGTCAATTTATGCTCTGGAAAAGCTAACATTGATTATTAGAGATAGGGTGGCCAAGCTCGATGCCACATGGCATCCATTCACCACTTACATATGATGGCAGTGGAGCGCAGAAGGGCTGCATCTGATAATGTACAGGACACTTAGGGCGTCGGAGATATGTATTGTAACCTCTTCAGACACTGAGGGAGGCTCACTGCAGGCCATTCATTTGCACTGAATGACACTGTTACCTGTGGTATTTGAGGGGGCATCGGGGGATCCTCATATGCTTGTGGGGTGAGGTGATGTGCTAGCTTATACTGCCCTGGGTGGGTGTATACATGCTCGATCACCCACATTTTACTTTTCATGATGCTTCTGCCGGAAATGCACTAAGTGTCATGTTCATTCGTTCAAAATGCAAAATAAAATTGTTTAAAAAAAAATTGTCAGAGTGGAATACAGTTACTTAAAGTTACATTGGGCAACCGACTGGCAGGGAGCCAGTCAAGGTGACCAGCAAGGTCCAACAGAATTTGACTCCTTCGAACAAGCAGTCTCCAGTCCAATTCCATCTTCAGTGGCTCCTTGTTAGTGACGTCTATGGAGTGGTCCTGATGCAAGGGATACAGGATGCTGAAGATGTCAAGGATGCTAAAGATGCTGCTAGTCGTGGGTGTTCCTGGGGCTATTCTGCGGGCCATGGTCCTGGTGAGATGATTCTGGCCACAAGTGGCGACATCACATCAAGTCTTCTCTGGGTGAGCAGAAGTCCAGTCGACACTGGGCTACCAGTCGCTCATCACAGCGTTTTCCTTCTTTTGGCAGAAACTCTCCTTCTAGGCAGACAAACTGCACTTAGAAGACTCCCAGTTCCAGCATACTTGGGTGCAACTTTTGAGCATCGAGTCCTGGTCTCTTGGGCTGCACTGCAGCAAGGAGCGACAATCCGGCTTTCTGGGCTACCAACTTGCTCCAGCAGGCTTCTTCAGCTTTTGTAGCCCTATGCTGTGAACAGGAAGTCAGCCAACTGACTCTTGGAGTCACTGCTTCAAGTTTGGCTCGTGGGATGACTTCTCCATGAGCAGGACACAGCAGACACAGTTCTTTCCTCTATTAACCCAAGGAGCAGCAAGTGCAGTCCACCTTTGACCCAGGCTCTTCTTTGCTGGTTCCAAGGTCAGCAGGGCGGTCCTTTTTCAGTCTTCTTCTTCCAGTCAAGTGAGATCTGCATTCTGGGTGCCCCTTTTATGCCCAGAAAGTACCCTCAGGGGAGATCCCAGTCTGTAGCCAATGGGCTTCTAGGTTCCTTCCCGCCTGATGACAACTTCCTGTGAAGTGTGGCATCTAGCTATCCCAAAAGACTCTATTTTGGCCACTTTCAAGATGGTAGAACCCGTCTCTCAGACTAGAGAGCTTGGCAGTCCACCATAGTGGTGTGGCCACCTGTGGGCTACACTCCCACTGGAAAACCGGTTTGTCCAGTGTTTCCCTTCTCTGTCCTCGACGCCAGCCTTTATACCTGAACAAAAAAGCAGCCCCTCTCGAGTGTAGTTACCATTTGCCCTTCAAAGGTGGCTTCCCCTTTGAAAGTCGCCTTTTGGGGTAATAACCTGTGTAGCTTTCTACTAGGTAGAGATACCACCTCCTCCAGTGGTAGGCCCCTATTGTTACCTCACCTCGTAGTCGTTCACACATCTCCCCAGGAAGGCAGAAGGCTATCTTGTGGTCAGCCTCAGCAAATTGGCACTAGAAAACTGGGCAACAGAGTGGCAGCTGTCTAAAAGTTGCATGTGGAACAAGTACATTAATTGCAACTTAGGCACCAAGTTGGGCTTAGCGTAACAAATTGTTTGATACCTTGAAGCCCCAACGTTGGAAGTCTCATTCAGAAGGTAGCACAGCTGAGTTGCCAGTCTGTAATTCTGTGCATGCCAATGGGGCTACCAATTTATCTCCCAGTAAAATCAATTGCATATTTGTAAATTATAAAACATGTTCTACTTTAGTAATACGTTGTCCCTGCCTTAGTACTCAATAGGTCTACTGCAGGGGTGACTTACACACATTAGAAAGGGAGTTTGGGCATTATGATTGCTTAAAATAGCCAAGTCGAGTTAGGAGCTTAAAACTGCCCTTCCAGTCTACAGTGGCAGACTGGGAGCCATGTTTTTATCTTATCACACTCAGAGTGGCACAACATGTGCTACAGGCCCTGATGGACAGACACTTTAACGTTCAGGACCCGAGGTGCTACAGGCCCTGAAGGACACTTTAACGTTCAGGACCCGAGTTGCTACAGGCCCTGATGGACACTTTAACATTCTGGACCCGAGTACTCCTGGTACCATATACTAGGGACTTAAAAGTAAATTAGGCTATGCCAATTGGGTGTAAGCCAATCAACTATGTACCTTTTTGAGGGTCAGAGCACATGCACTGAGTCCTGATTAGCAGTGCTCAGGCCATTTCAGAGCAATTACACCAGTGCCTTCTAGTCAAAATCAGGGGAAATTTGGGGGGGGGTCAAACCTGCAAAAAAGCTTGTTTTCTCACACCAGTGTTAAGCTGTCACTCATTTTCCTTCATCCAACCTGCAACAGCTTTCATACAATTCTGGGTGTTTTCTTTTTACTCCTCTCTGCTGCAAAAATGGAGATCGTCCTCCTTGGCAGCTGTTATTACAGCTGTTATTACTGCGACAGTGCTGTGAGGTAGTTGATGCCAGATTTTGCACTGTTGAAGAAATCATTCTTCCACAGATAGCTTAAAATGTGAACATTTACTAAGTTCTCCACAGTCTTTGATGCAAAAGGCAGTACAGGAAAGGGCTTTAAAAGAATGACCCACCATGATGCAGAAATTAATGCCCCTGAATATAAGGAATCTCACCCCCTAAAGAACACAGGGAGGTGGTGAAATTAGATCCTGCTCCAGGAGGTCTGTAGATAACTCCACACATGACTGAATGAGTGTCTTTAATGCCAGTGTTAACCACCATACGCTCACTGTCCAGGAGTTGTTTACCACTGATGGATAACATTGCCAGGTTCTTAGAGATAATGACAATTCCACATCCTATCTGATGTTCGCGGTTGATGTGCAGTATTTTAAAGTTACTTGGGACCACCGAACCCAGGTCAGGGCCTGAACATTTTCAATTTTATACCTGGCTGAAAACTGAAAATGCACCTTCAATCAGCCCGTCTTGCTGAGTAATACGTCGAAAGTTTAATGAAGCTGTTTGAACTTGAAAAAGAAACTATCGGAATATTAGGTTCTTATAATTGCAGGTTCTTCCTTTGGACTTCACAGTCCATCTACAATGTGTCAGAGGCTGATTAATAAAGTATACCGTCCTCTAAAGACCCCAATAAAGTAAAAACAATATGTAGATTTAGATGGCATTGTTCTATACAGCTCATGTTTGAAGGCCCATCCATGTGGGTAGATGTTGTTTTGGCGTCCCAAGGAAAGTCAGGAATGATCACTATTTCATGTGTATGTGCCAGGGGGCCAACAGATTCCAAATATCAGACAAACTTGGTATACACTGATCCCGGTCTCTGTCTTTCACCGTCATGCATCTGTAGGTAGATGTCTAAGTTTCCTTTAGGTTGGTCAAAAAAACGATTCTGCAGCTGAGACACCAAAATGCATGTTCAAAAGTGCTGATTTTAGTGTATTGATTTCTAGCAAACTGACTGTTTTGTGCTGGTTTATGTTTCAGGTAATATTTGAACTTTCCAAGCATGAGGACTTTGAGATCCCCATCTGGATTATCATTGGCAGCACATTAGGAGGGCTCCTGCTCCTGGCGCTCCTAGTCCTGGCATTATGGAAGGTAAAGGACACTTATGATTGCCTTGTTTGTGGGATGGCTTAGATTCCCAGTGGCCTGAGCAATCATTGGTTAGATAAGTTACATGTGGGTAGAATCCCCAAATTTGAACTCTGAAATATGCTGATCATAAACAGATGGCCTGCTATAAGAAATAGTCTTACCATTACACACAAAGCACACATACACACACAAGACACTCTTTTTCTCTCCTGAAAACTCATCTGTGTCAGATTTAAGTATCTACTATGTTCCAACTTACCCATTTCTACAACTGCTGTATGCCAACACACATACCACAGCCCAATACGACTAGCCCAGTCTTTTGAACCTCCTGTACACTCATGAGCCTGCCTCAGCAAGAAAAACAACTTACGTTTGGTAATGATATTTCTGGACAATTCCTCATCCATGAATACCCTCCATAGTCTAGACTGGCTCTGGAAATATTTCCACACCAATACTTCTCTGCCAGGTGGAACTATGCAGCCCCGCCGCGACCCCACCTGCCCTGGATGTGATGACATTGGAGTGTATGAGGCACCAACCAGTGTAATAAAGTAATATGCTGGTACTCTTCTGTGCATCATCAAGGCCTCAAAGAGGAACTATGGGGCCGATTCACAGAACTAATCTGAGATAAAATCCTAAACTTACTACTTTTGGTATTCACAGAAGGCATTTAGTAGTAGTAAAGTTAGGACTCCTAACTTTACTACTACTAAATGCCTTTTGTGAATACCAAAAGTCGTAAAGTTAGGATTTTGTCTCAGTTTAGTAGTAGTAAGTTAGGAGTCCTAACTTTACTACTACTAAATGCCTTCTGTGAATACCAAAAGTAGTAAGTTTAGGATTTTATCTCAGATTAGTTCTGTGAATCGGCCCGAGTGAGGATCAATGACAGTAACATATATAATATATGATCTGTTTGCATACCGTGTAATCTTTCTAATCACTGCCCTAACTCATTATGGAGGGATGTCGGTGAGGTGTCTATGGGAAGATACAATACCCACCAGAAATATCATTACTAAAGGTAAGTAACTTTTTCTTCTGGTGGATACTTCATACTACAGATTCCTCACCTTATTACTCTCTGAAAGGTGGGATTGAGTAGTGCTGATTATCCGTGGAAGTCATGCAGCACAGCCCAGCAAAGGATTACACTGTGTGCCTGAAACGTGTGGCAATACATTTTAGCAGAAGTATGTGAGGATGATCATGTGGCTGCGCATCAGATGTCAGCCGTAAGAACACCTCGGGAGAGAGGCTTGGAAGCAGCAATGGCGCTCATGGAATGAATGCCAGCTGGCTGCTTTCTTGGTCAAAGCAGAGCTCTTCTTAATGCAAAGGGTAACCTGATGTGAGATTGTGTGTTTGGTTGGCACATTGCCCTTCATGGCTCTGGCAAAGCCCATAAAGAGCTGATCATCCACTCTGCCCTGACGTGTGTGGTTGATGTAGCAGGACACAGCACATGTGGGGTTCAGTCTATGTAATTGCTCCACCTCTTTGGTGTGATTGAGCGTAGGGATGAAAGATGTGACATTATTGGACTGGCCAATGCGAAAGCCAAATACCACTTTCGCTAGGAAGATTGGACCGGTGCAAAGAACCATTGTATGTGGGCCAGGGGCTTTTTCTTGTGGTCAAGGAGATAACGGTCAGCTTTATTAAAACCAAAAAACACAGCAATAACATACCAACCCAGAAGACTTGTGGCATTCGCTATGCAGAGGATGATGCTACCAGAGGCAGACTTTTTGGCCCACAGAGTCTAACCTCATAGACTCTTGGTCTGAAGGAGCCGTTGGAAAGGTACTCGGGTTCCACTTAGAGGCAGAAGGTTGGCGCACTAGACTCTCTGGGAAGAATGTTATGTTAAAGATTTTGGGTCACATAGGGGAGGTCTGTATCACTAAGCTGTTGACTTCTGGGTATGAGAATGGTTTCTCTCAGGCAGCTATACAGGCTCAAAGAGTGTCTTGTTAAAAGGTGGCAAAGGCTCTAAAACTAAAGAGGAAGGCTGTAAAATCTCTGTCAAAATGCTAGATGTGGCCCTGGTAGTGGGCAAAGATAGTTCCAACGCTTCTGCCACTGAAGTAAATGAAGAGACTTTGCCTGAAAAAGGCCAGTAAGAGTTCACAATGTCCCCTTCTGGAAATGTATCAAGACCACTTGCATTGTATAGGCCAGCATTTGGGTTGCAAGATGGGAGGAGGTTGTCAGCCTCAGAGTCATCGTCCCCTGTACTTCCATAGTCTTTGTCAGGCATGCCAAGAGCTTCGGAGTCAGATCTGAAAGGTACCTCCATATGGGTAAATCGCTGGGGCTAGAGAGGAGTTGTGCCAAAGGTTCATCATCATCACAGTCCTGAACCTTTACATTTGCACTCAGGTGATGATAGCTGACTTCAAAGGCAGTGTTGAAATTGATTCAGCATAGTAGGCGTCATTGAACACATCAGTTCGGCACCTTGAAAGGCATTGGCTTTCGTCAGAAGCAGTGCAAAGGCCAGAGTCTATGGAGGGCAGAATTGAACAGTCAGAGCTGTTGAAATTTGCAAACCCACAGGAGCAGAACCATGCTTGTGGAGTGGCACACAGGGTAACAGGGATGTCTTGGAGAGATCCAGCATGGCTTGACAGAAGGCCTCAACCTGTACCTGGTCAGCCGATGGAGTCAGGAGTTCCAGGATCGTCTTTTTCGGTGTCTGAATTGGCCCAGACAACAAGGAAGAGCCTGGCATTGGATAGCAGCACTGGGACTCTCAAATGGTCCTGGGAGCATGACCATTCTCTTGAGGAAAACGTGGGCTTATCCTTTCTTTGATGTTTTTGTGGTTCTTGTGGGAAGATCTTTGGAATAGCGTTCCGACTCTGGACACTTATCTGAAGGGGAGAGTTTCATCTGGCATATCCTTGAAGGTCTTGGTATAAATTAGCCTGGTCCCTCGCTCTCTGATGGCCTTAGACATCATCAAAAACAGGAGACCAAGGCAGGGGTTGTGATCCTAAACACTACATGTAGATGTTATGTTTGTCTGACACGGACATCCTCTTACAGCATCTGAGACAGAATATAAACCCTGAAACTTGGTAAGATACATATGAACTAGTCTCGTCCAAAGCTGAGGAATTTCATTGGTGGCGCACCAAGAATAGCTTCATACCTACATTGATGTGGTGCAGAAAAATAGAAACTAATTCCAACGTCATGGTTGGCACCTTATATACGCCTATGTCATCACATCCTGGGTGGATGGAGTCATGGCTGAGGCTGTGTGGCACCACCTGATGGCACTGAAGAGTTATTGCTGGGGGAAAACATTCCAGATCCAGACTGTCACCTGAAGGATTTTCATGAGGTGAGGAATCTGTAGGAAGATAAAGTAACCATAAGATCGATTGTTACCTCTGACAGATGCGTTGTTCCAATGTAAAAAGATGATCTCCTTGGGTGGATGTGGTGTCAAGATGGGTGGTTGTCTTTTCAGGACAATGAAGCATCAGTCGAAACCTTAAATGGCTACTTTCTCCAGGCTCCTACAGCAGCTTCCTACAGGAGAAGGCTGGAGTGGATGTATTCTATGTGGTCTTTAGAACAGTTCTGTACCAAGCACCGTTTGCGCCACCATTAGAATTTGCTGTTCTTCCCCTTGAATCTGAATCAGCTCCTGCCTGTAGCAACCCTTCCTCCAGGACGACTGCTTACGCATGGACTGGGCTTGCAAATAGTTTCATAATGGCTCTTGACATTTGCATATCACAGCCACTGAGTAAGTATAGGCTAGTGAAATTTCAGTAGCCAAAAACATCCGTAGGAAGTTGTTGACCCACCTTACCATGTATATAACCCTACATCTGGTGCTTCTCCTGCAGGGGCTTCTGAGTAATACAATGGTGAAATGTTTTGTGGCATCATTAAGACTCACTCTTCCTGAATGACTGTCCTTGAAACATGTCACTGTTACTATTATAATCAACTGAAATGATGTGCTAAGTTTTCAGGACAAGATTTGACTTCAGGAAGTTGGGTTTTAAGGGCCAGATGTACGACCCGGTTTTGCATGCGCAAATGGGTTTGCGACCCGTTCCCACATGCAAAAACTTACAGGGCCATGTACAAAGCCTATTTAGCCTAAATAGGTTTTGCAACTGGCTATTAGGAAGGGGCGTTCCCTTCCTAATAGCGACTCACAAGCCATGTATGAATGTTTTGCGACCACAATTGCGGTCGCAAAACACTCGCAATTTACTGCCCTCTTCAAGAGGGTGGTAATGGAGTCGCAAATGGGAAGGGGTCCCCAGGGGACCCCTTCCCCTTTGTGACTGGCTCTAAAAATATTTTTTAAGGGCAGGCAGTGGTCCCAGGGACCACTACCTGCCCTTAAAAAATGAAACAAAAACGTTTCATTTTTTTTTTTTTTAAATGCAAGGGCTGCATTTTTTAAAAACTGCTTTATTGAAAAGCAGTCCCAGACATGGAGGTCTGCTGAACCCAGCAGGCCACCATCCCTGGGAGGGCCAGCCATTCCCAATGGGGTCGCAAATTGCGAGTGGCTCATTAATATTCATGAGCCTCGCATTTTGAGACCCCATTGGGAATCGCAATCAGTGTCTCTAACACTGTTGTACATTCCAAATTGTGACTCGCAATTTGTGACTCGCAATTGAGCGCAAATTGGAATGGTCATACATCTGGCCCTAGGTGAATAGAATAAGTTTAAGTTAAAAACGTGGGTGTTTTCTTTTTAGATAGTAAATCATGTATGTGGGAAAAAATGTATTCAGATCAGACAGCAACAGCAGTAGGGCATGTCGTTGTGGCAGGGTGCTGCTACCGCTGCCACTGGTTTAATATGTCTGCAGATTAAAATTTGTGGAAACAGGGAAAACCTCTGTGTCACTCATGATTCCATTTTTGGGGGACAGTTAACCTAATGTAAGGGATTAAAGCCCATTACTACTCCAATTGTTTCAGGCAGGTGGGTAAAACTGTATAAATTTGACAATGGCGTTTTTGTTTTTGCAGCTGGGATTTTTCAAAAGCACACGTCGCAAGCAAGATGAGGAGCAGGAGGAAAATGCCAAGGTCCTAGAGTGAGTCTTGCTGACCCGCAAACGCCCAGATCCTCAAAAGCACATCTGCGTGGACCGCCAGGAGACACTACAGCAAAAACATTCTAGTTGCTCTATTCCATAGAGAGCTAATGATGTGGGGCGACCAACAATGCCTTGCGGTCTTTGCAAACGGGGGAAATGGACGGTGCATGAAACTGTTGGAAACGGCTTGCTTTCCCCAAAAATGGTACCTCAAGGAGAGAAATATCAACTGAGGAACTGGAGATAATGGAACCTGACCCCTATCAGAGCTTCCAACTCTTTCTTCTGTGTTCATTTTTGGTTTCAGATTGAACATTGAAGGTGAAATGATGCAGTAGGTGGCTTAGGTTATATGACTATAACCATGCTAGCACGAAAATGTTAACATCCAGAAGAACCTTCTTAACCTCATTCATAAGATTTATGCACTGCCCTTGTATTGCAATACATTTTGCCCTTACCCTCTGTTTATCTTTCCAAAACCGTTTGCTTTTAGAACCACAATGCAACAGGTTTGTAGGAAGAAAAGCAGTACGACCATAGGGTATGCCATTTGATGCAAAATGAGAATGTAGGTGTACTGAGGTGGCCACAAGTCACTGTTACTTGAGGAGAATTCTGGGATGCTGTGAAAATGGCTTGCTGATCTCATTCCAATCCCCAGTTGGCCACTGAAAGAAAAAGTACATTAGCAGAGCTGCTGAAGGTAGAAAGAGAACAAGAGAGGCCTGTCCCCTCCGGTTGCTGTAGCGAGAGCCCTGATTGGATACATACCATAGCTTCCCTTAATCTTTGAGATGTTGTAATACATGTATCAGTTGTAAGTAACCAGCCCAGTCCTACTTAGACCCTTTCTGAGCAGAAGTGTTCAGTGGTGATGGAATAAATTAAACTACTAGAGTATCACTTTTAATTGGCTTGAGAACAACAGTCTGTAAGACTTTTACCAACCTCAGATAGATTAAAGTAATAGAAAGACTTTATAAAGCATTTCATAAAGAAGGCTTGCGACTATGTTAAACTTAGTATGGAACCTGGGGTAGAGACTAGCTGAATGTAAGGGGGTACAAGATGACAAGCTGGATGCCATATAGATCACTTTTTGGCCGAGTGTTCTACCATGCATTAATAAGCAGCAGTGCGGAGAGGCTGGTAGACAGGGTATACGTATGGGGAGGTGAAATGAAGATCTGTTGAAGGGTTTACTCTCTAAAGGTACAGAAAAATGAGATGCAATTTGATGGAAGACTGGTCTCTGTGTTCGCAGCTCACCAAGTGTAAGGTCATACACCTCATGTGCAGAAATTATGAGGAGAAACAAAGGTGAGAGGTAAACATCCCACAAAAGAAGGGTGTAGGGGATATGGTTTTGGAATGCAGCATAAGATTCTATAACGAGTGGTCAAGGCAGGCTGTGTTACAGCTGGTCATATCACTGGTGAAGACAACATCCATAATATTTTGTGTCATTTATGAGGCTGATAGGCCACATCTGTAGATAGATGAAGACAAAGTCAAATCAGACCAGGACGAGTGATCAATGTCAAACGAGGAGAGTAGTTCAAGAATTTAAATATATTCACTGCTGAAGAATTAGGGATAGTGACTATGATGGAGAGTGCATAAGAGCCTGCATTTTTCCAAAAGAAGAACAGGTGAGAGATCACAAATATGAGTCTGGATAATCCAGAATGATCTCTCTCTGTTGGTCCATGTGAGTCTCTCTCCCTTCCCTATTGAATTCAGTTTTTTGACTACACCACCACCACCTCTGAAAGGCTGCTTAATTAATCCAAGATCCCTTTAGTGAACAGCTGCCCTTTAATTTCTCCTGCACTTTTCTCCATCCCATAATATCATTTAAAAAAGAGTTTCAAACGCACAAAGAAACTGTATGTTTTGCTCATTGTCTAAAATATATTTTTACTCACTCATGAGACAGTAGGGTCGCTAAGCAGATAGTGAAATACTCAGTTCAAGATATTGTATGGGGCTGCGCTAATAGCAGGTAAATCAAGTCACGAGACACTATATGTGCTGAGTTGACAATGAGACTGAATGGGGCTGAGCTGATAGTCTTATACATGAGACAAATAAGGCCAAGCTAAGGGTATGATACTATGCTCATGAGAGGGAATGGGAGCTATTATAATTTAAATATAAACTGGAAGGAGCTAATAACTTGAACTGCGATTCAAGAGATAGTGCAGGTGCAAAGCTGGTATCTAGATTATTTGATGAAATAGTAAGTGGGATGAGTTCATAAAGGCATACTCAGTTCATGAGATGGCACAGGGACTCAGATGATAGAGAAACATCATGAGATATCAGGAATTCTGGACTGATAAGTAGATGATTGATAAGATGGTTCTGGGGTTTGATGGTTAATGGGCCACTTAATTTATGAAAGAGCGTGTGGTCTGAGTTTATAAAGAGTCTATCCAATCATGCGACAACTTTGTGAGGTGGTTGCGATAGAGCTGCTCAATTCATGAGAGGCAACAAGGGTGGAATGGTATTGAGACAATTCATGAGCAAGTAAGGCTGATAATCAGCCACTCAGTTCATGCAGTATCATAAGGGCTGAATTGATAACGGCCCATCAGATTCATGATCTAGTAGAGGCTGAGCTGATAATGAAACAGCCTCAGCTTAGCTGATAATAAGCATCATATTTCATGAGACGGTACTGGAGGCTCTGCTAATAAAGAGCTGCCTGATTCAAGAACTAGGTTCAAACCCTAATAACATTTGCTAATGTATAGCCCTAAGTATATCGTGATAATTTCCAAAATCCCAAGCAGTGAGGAAATTGACATTTGTGATGGTATAACTCCAATCTCGGAACACTGTTGATTTAAGTGTGTTCAACATAATACCATTATTCTGCAGGGATCCAAACTTGGAGAAGGGATGAGGATTCACAGGTTTTCTCAATGTCAGCTTGAAATGCCTTCCAATTTCTGTGCTTTGCAAGAGAAGTTGCTGAACACCCAGCCGTTGTCACCATGTGTAGTAATTGTAAATATGTTGTGAAATATATGATTGTCCTTTTTTGCACAATATTACACTAACTTATGATGTGATGACTTATTCTTATTTAAACCAAAACAGATTTGGGACCCCCTGATTCATTACAAAAACAATATGTCAGTAGAATTGTTGGAAACAGAACATGCAATAAATAATGGTGGTGCCTAATCTTTATGTGCTTCTGCTTTTAGTATTGAATTGCTGCAGATCACTTTATGCAAAGCTCAGGAGGACTTAAAGCTTCACGATTTTTGAAAACCGAGTCACTGCAACATGCAATCAGAGTCCCAAAGTTGATGAATCGTAGGCAATATCATTATTTCAGCACGGTCAAATTTATAACAAAAATACAAATGATGTCATCAGAGTGTGACTCTTTGGTTCTCAAGGTGAGGTACCAACGATGGCTGTATTTTCTTTTGCAATATTTTAACCACCAACATTCGCATTCCCTTTGCAAAAGGATGGGGCATGGAAAATTGAATTTGCCAATTTATGAGAATGTTTTATGACAGTCTTTAATAAACAATAGTTAGGAAGACCAGGAGTTGGATATTTTGTGGGACATGCCTGAAACAGCACTGAATTGTTTTGCAAAAATGGAAGAAAAGATTTAATTATGTTTACTCTACTATATAAGTACCTGAATACTACTAAATGTGGAGGTAATTTAAATGGACAACTAAATTGTAACTTTCGACAAAAGTACAGCCTCTCCGTAAAATACCAGAACAGGATGTAGCTCTAGTTTTCATGGTTTTCCCCATATGGAAGTGAGGTTATATATTTTGCAGCTAGTCATACAGTTAAATTACAGGAAGCCAAAAATGTAGCTTGTGCTTTAGGTTCTTTGACTAAGATGCACTGTAGGTGGATCGTGCTGTTATAATATAATACTTTCTTTCTATATAATCATAAATAATCGTCCCTGAACAAATTCAGGAGATCACTGAAAATGTGGCTTTTTGATAAATAGGTTTGTGCATGGTCATCTAGTTTCTTGCATTAATCAAATCCATATATTGCCGGGAGACTCTTTTAAAGCGTACGCTGCACTCTAGAAAAGCCCACAAATAAATAAATGGCTGTGTTGTATCTCAAAGGCAACTTCATGACCTTGCTATCAAAAAGTATGATTATTCTCTTTCCACTACATCACAATTATGTTATTCTGATGAAGCAGTCATTATTGTAGAGTTCTTGTTTGTTGCCAATGGTTCTGTTACTGTATTATGGGAAAACTTACATTTCCAAATATCAGAAGATTATAGAGTATAGCTAGTTGAAAAATCAAAAGGCTTGTGCCTCTACCTTTGTGACCACTCAACAGAAGATCTAAAGAACCTATTCTTCTGCTCCATTGATACAACTTACCTTTAAGGGGGTACCAGAAGGGCCGGAAATGCTCACTTCCATGAGCAGAGGTCTGCAGGCAACTGGTTGTGATAGATCTAACAAAGGAAATCTAATCTTTAACCTTCTCATAAATGCAATTACCAGCTAATAAAATCAATGTCTACATTGGTCAATATGTGGAACATCAGAGCATCTGCCTGATGCCTAAAACTTCAGGTATTTTTCCCAGACATCTTCATCAATTTGTTAGTAGGTGAACTGGTTTCACAATAATCAACAATCATTCAACATTCCAGGTACCAAGATGCATGACACGGATGTCTTTCAGTTTCCTTTTTATTGTACTTAGAATTTTGGGTATCAGTGGTAAAAGTACGTTTGTAATTAACCGCCCATCTTGTCCCAGATGGATTCAACATTAAATGTGGTTTCTGCAATTGTGTAAATTCTAATGGAAGCAGTCTAACGTGAACAGTGTTGGGGTACATTTCCATATTAAGTATAAAACCTTTCCACACTCTGTTAAGTTGTGCCGTCAAATGATGATGATGTATACCAAAGGGTCAGACTGGCCCACTGGCACAGCAGAACATTTCCTGGAAGAGCAATACTTCTAAAAGGGCTGGAGGGCTGAAACAAAACCAGTCACATACTAAGCACTCCCCACTGAGAATTAATAACCTGTTGGGAAACCTCCCAATATACCCATAGGCTAGTCCATCTCTGTCCACTCAGAATCATCTCCTATAGAGAAATGCATTCATGCCTTTAATTCATACCGATTCTGATTTCTGGGTCTGCACATATCTGCATACGAAGATGCAACCAACATACAAGAACAAATTATTGCATGGCATGTCACAAACCTGCTTGTTTTCAAAAGGTCAAAAAGCTCCTTAAAATGCAACTCACACGCTTTGTAAATGCTTTCTACTGTAATATAAGGGGGACCCTGTGCTTGGTCACAAAGTATGTATATATGCTTATTCATTTACACCTCTTATTGTTTGTCACTCAAACAGTTTGATTAAATATTGTTTTAAGGCCTGTGAACGGTATTTCTTGTCATTTGTAGCACTGTACCTTGTCATGTAGGAAAGGAGCACAGTATGGGGTCGATTCACCAAAGCATTTATGAGTACAGGAAGTACTACTACAGAAGTACAAACTTTTATTTGCATTTGTGAATCTGCCTCGAAATGTCCAACTCCCTATTAGTTAAAGTACAAAGATGACACAGTCCTCTCTATTGGTACTAATTGTACATGAATATTCCCATGTCAGATGTTTTGGGGTGAATTTACAAAGTCGTGTAAGCGTACAGGAGTACTACTTTACGTATTCCAAAATACCTTTGTGAATAGGCCACTTTATGTCCTGTTTTCCCTGCTTTTTCTCCAAACGACAATTTTACACAAATCCATCCAGTTATTTCTTTGCTCGTAGAGATACAAAAAGAACATTTTTTCTATGAAAATATTAAAAGTATTTTTTTTTAACAACCAGAGCATCGTGACTAGCAAACTAGCAAATACTAAAGCAGATATTTTCCAACTGTTAGGCGGAGCTCCGTAGGGACAGTGGATGGGCCGTCCAATGCACCCTAGAGCCCTGGTAGGAAGTAAAACTTACATTTTCTCAATAACATCTAAAGTTTTTTAAAAAAATAGTGTGCAAATGAATTTTGCAAAATGCGCATGATTACAATGCCTGAAATGGTAAATATGTTAATAACAGAAAACTTTCTTGGACCACAGAATTTTTGGCTCCTCAATAAATTTTAATTATATAAACTAGACTTATTGTAAGAAAAACAGAGTAGGTTTTGGGTTTCTATTTCGAAATGCCTGTTTGTTCTATCTTGAAACACCTGGCTCGCTTAGTGTTTCACATAGAATATATTTATTGTGTTAAACTGAAAGGCTCTATAAAGGAAATGAACTCCATCCCCCTACTGCAACCAATGCACCAGGACTGCACCTTTTAAAATAAGCAAATAAGTGGTTTAATTGATAGTTTAAAAGCAATGACAAATTATTACCACCAAATTTAGTCCTGTACATATTAATGTAAAACAGAATTACCACTTAAATAAATCCGATCTATTGCATGAATTTTATAACGGAAGACATTTTAAATTAATTTAATAATCTGATAGAGACTTCTAACTGCAGATTCCTTACCTTAGAATATTCCCCAGGCGGTAGACTGGATCCAAAAACTTTCAAGCAATGTCTCATAGTCTGTAAATCTAAAGTTATGGTTCCCCCTACTCTTTCTTGGGACTGACTTACAGCATTACAACAGTGTTTCGGAGACAACAGGTCGAAAGCTCTGTATTAAAGGAAAACCCCTGCTAGAGCTGCCTTGTAAGATTTTTAGGAACTTGAGACTTTTTGTATGACGAGATTGACAACTTGAAAAAATTACACTGTTAGGTTAAATATTTAAGAGATATTACTGTAGTGCCCTACCCAGCCTGGAAGCATGCAAATGACCATGCCACACACGGAGCTCTGTAGTGCACGTCTTTATTCTTCAGAGTGCCACTGTTAACTGAACACACTGAGTCACAAACTTTGTTAACCACACCCATTCAATTATGTAATACTTGTAAGGAGTCTGCCGAGGGCCAATAGAGCATTCATGCACATCAACACGGGACACAACATGTCCCCCTTTGTTAAAGGAAAAAGTACGAACAAATATATACACAGATACCCATTACAACTCCTCAATGAGTTGTCGACATGCTCACGCCAATTTTCCAGATTTAGTTGTATGAGATAGAGGAGGGGCAACTTCATTTGGCATCTCTGGAGAGGAATCGGATGCTTGACTTGAGCACTCATGTGGAGGACTTGCTTCACTCGCAAGGTCTGGGGCTGACGAACATCAAGGCAAAAGCCTAAAGTGTGACGGGTCCCTGATGAAGGATTTTTCAGGTCCATGGGCAGTTACCACATGTCCTTTGCTTACCACAACTCTCAGCAGTTCAGCATCAAACGGAGTGTCCGTCTTGTGTGTCCGCTTTTGCTTAACAAGAACTCAGTCTCCTTTCTCGAAGACCATGTCTCGAGCATGTTGGTGCTTGTCGGCATAGACCTTCATTGTGCATTTGTGAGAGGTGTCAATTACAAGAATCTCATTAGGGTCTACTAACTGGCTGGTGGTCAATTGAGGTATCTTCGTTCCAAGAGCTCTCCCAAACAGCAACATGGCAGGACATTCTCCTGTCGTGGAATGAGAAGTGGAACGGTAGGCACAAAGGGCTGGGCGCAGAGCAGACTTAAAGTTGATACATTCCAGTACAGCACGTTGAATCACCCTTTTCAAAGTACTCATAAATCGTTCAACAACGCCTTTGCCTGTGGCCAGAGAGGTGTACTTTTCTGATGTTTGGAGCTCAAACGATTAAGAATGTCTTTGAACTCTCCGCTCTTGAAGGGTGAACTGTTGTCATATTTGAGAATGGAGGAACACCCCATGCTGTGAAAATGTCATACAGCATTTTGATGGCTCTGTGGTTTGTGGTTGATGATAAGTCTTCAACTAGAGGAAAATGTGTGTTTTCATCAACAACTACCATGCGATGATGTCCGTTGTTGAGAGGTCTGAAGAAATCAATAGAAATCCTCTCCCAAGCTTGCTCAAGTAGATCAGACATGTTCAATGGGTGCTTAGTCATTTTGAGAGACAGGCAATTGCACAGATGATAAGTTTTAAGCTCCCTTTCAACTTGTTCATCAAGGTACGGGAACCACACTTGATCCCTGAGGGCTCTTTTAGTTGCAGCAATGCCACAATGTCCTTCATTTGTCAGTTTGCCTGAGGCTTCCAGGGATAACTATTCTTGCCGCTCATAGTATTACACCATCATGTGTAACAGAAAGTTCTTCACGAACATTTTTGAATTTCTGGTATTGAACATCATCTGTAAGAGGTCGAATATGCTTTCTCCATGATTGTGTTGTGATGATTTACTTGAGCTTAAGCATGTCTTTGTCAGTATAGGTAGCTGTCTGAATTTGTTCAATAGAAAGAGCTGCAGGCACACTTGACTGTACTATGAAATTGATGTAGGCCTCAGTCACTTTGGATGTTGCGCTATGACGCTGTAGTGGCACTCGTGAAAAGTAGTCTGCAGGGTTTTGATCTTTCCCCAGTTTGTGCACAATAGTGTAATCGTATTCCTGCAGACGCAACCCCCACCTCTTGCAGCGAGGGGGCACCTTGGCTTTTGAATTTCCAAAAATGGTAAGCAACCTTGATGATCTGTTACAAGGGTGAACTGATTTCCGTACAAAAACACTTGGAAGTGTTCACATGCTCATACTACAGCTAAGATTTCTTGCTCAGGTTGAGAATAAGCATGTTCAGTCTGAGATAGACTCCGGCTCGCATAGGCCACAAGGTGTCTCCGAGCATCGGGTTGTCCATTATGCTGGGCAAGGATAGCTCCCAACCCTATAGGGATAGCATCCACCACAATTTCTGTATCCAATTTTCGGTCAAAGTAAGCCATTTCAGATACATTTTCAATTGCATGTTTTATTTTCTTGAAACTTCAGTCACATTCAGATGACCATTCAAACGGAACATCTCGTTTTGTTAGTTCTCTCAGAGGGACACTCACAGCGGCAAAATCAGTAATATACCTGGAGAAGTAGCTGGCCATGCCCAGGAAGGATCGCAGCATGGTCACATCTTCTGGTAGGCAAGTAGATGACATTGCTTGTACCATTTCGGGGTGAAGAGTCATCCCCTTTTCAGAGAAAATACGCCCAAAGAATTTGTCTATTTTTGTGAAATTCACACTTCTCAGCATTTAGTGTGAGACCTGTATCAGCAAGCAGACGGCATACTTGTGTGAGTGCTTTGTCATGTTCCTTTCGTGTAGCCCCAAGCACCAGTATATCATCACTGCGGTTAAAACCATGAGTGACGGGCTGAATTACTCATATTGAATGAAATACTTTATTGTGCGGTTACTTAAAACCTTTACAATGTTGCTGTTTAAGATTATAAAAAGGAAGGTTCAACATTTTTTATGTAAAAAAAAACACAACATTAAAAACGCTCAAATCAATGCTAGGTGAATGACATCTTGAAAAATGTCTGTAGCTGATGACACACCAAAACTGAGTTTTTTATGTCTGAACAAACCAATATGCATTGAATAAGTAGTAATGTACTTACAGTTTTCTTCCAGTTCAAGTTGATGGTAACCTTTGTTCAGATCAAGGCGGGAGAAGACTTTGGCGCCATTCAGCTGCGTGATCATGTCCACAATGTGTGGGCCTGGATGTCTTTCTCTTTCGATTGCTTTGTTGGCCTGTCGCATATCAACACAAATGCACACTGAACCTCCACTGTCCTTTTTTGGCAACACAACAATGGGTGAAACCAACGGTGTTGGAACAGTACTGTGCTTAATGATGCCAAGCTTTAACCGTGTTTCTAGTTCTTTCTCAACGGCTTGCTGTAAGTGAAAAGCAATTTGCCGGTGTCGCTGTGCAACGGGGCGAATATCTTCATTATCTTAAGTTTCCCAAGTCCATGAAACAATGTCGGAAACTGACTCACTATTTCAGATTGGGCATTCAAGTTGTATTTAATACAAATCAGTCCCATATCAGCAGCAGTGTCGAAATTTAATAAGCATGCACTTGACGAAGTACCTGGGAGTACATGAATCGGCGCTTGCACTGTTTTCTTGTGCTGCATGGTCGCCACAAAGGATCTTTTACTCCACAAGGGTATTGAAGCTGCCCAGGTATACACATTTGTTCTTGATGGTGTGAGACGTGGTATCGGACACAGTTCTTTGTACTTTTCTGTAGGCATGATGTTTATCAGCGCACAACTGTCTATAATGAAAGTTGTAGGGCAACCATTCACATTGTGATTTTAGGACAATGTCCAAAGGAACTTTGTTGCTTCATGTGGTAATTCTTTTCAGACTTGTTTTTTTTCTGGTAAGCGACCACTCCTACATGTGCACATCGATCTGTCACTGACGTCACTATCGCACATCCATTTTTCTCTTTGTCACTTGATGATGGCGTTCATGAACTGTTGGACGATGAATTTAATAATGATCGACCTCGTTTCATTTCCACTTGCCTTAGTCGATATTGTTGTTTGGCCTTGTGGAAGTGGCTAGAATGCTTCTGGAACTTTCTGGCGTCCAACTTCTCGCCTCTTTGTGACGCACTTAGTTTCTCTTTTGCTTTGCCAACCATTACAAAATGGTTTTCCTTCTCGCAGCCTTTGTATGTTTGTCCAATTGCGGAACATTTACCTTCATGTGGAAAAGTCGAATCCACATCGGAAACACAATTTATTTTTCTTTGGAGACATCACTTTATGGCCGTTGACTCTGTCTCTGCCTACTTTTCATGTTCAATGCTGATTCACTCTGGGCTACTTCAGCCTCCATATCAGCATCTTGTCAATCTGCACGTTCTTTTACTCTCACAGCCATGAGTACTTTCTCCAGGCTGAGTGTCTCACGCAGCATACGTCGTCTGAACGAGTTGGAAAGGCAGGCCTTGATGACTCTAAGATGGATGGCTTCTTCATCATTGAATTCATTGAATTTGCATGCTTATTAAGGGCCTCAGGTGAGTCAAGTCTTTCAGCAAACTCATCCAACATTTCTCCAGCTTGCTGTCTGGCTTGGTTGAAAATGTACCTTTCATAGTCGACATTCGGCATTGGATTCAACTTGATTCCTAATGCTACCTTAATCTGACAGTAAAATGTTTCATCAGCTTGTGGTATTTTCTTTATCACCTCTTTCACTCCGTCACCTAAAAGGTTCTTTACATATTTGATGATCTTTTTGTCATCTGTTTCTTCTAGTACATCGATGAAATCATCAAATGTTTCAATCCATGCAGTCCATCTGGCGCTAATTTGTGCTTTTTGGCGGTATCAAATGAAAGCACCGGTTTCAGGAAAACAGGGGTGTTATGGCCAGTTGTGGAGCTCACTGAGGTTGATGGTAGAGCCTCCTCCAGCGCCGTCTGCTGCCCACTTGAACTGGCTCCATTCATACAATCTCTAAACCGCAGCTGCATGCTTGCATAAGTGTAGTCGCGGCCAATTTGATGCCGTATGGCCTCTTTTTCATCTGTGGCGGTGCCTTCTGCATCATATCTGGTTTTCACGGCCTATAATGCTTTTTGGCACTTGGATGCTGCTGCCTTTGGCGCGCTTGTGCATCTTGCTATCGCGGCCTTCTGTACTTCTCTGTACCTGGTTATCGATACCTTTAGCGCAATCATACTGTATGTATGCTGGCTCTGTGTTATGTTGCGGTGCAGTCCTTCTTCTGTCAGCCTTACCAGCAGGTTCCGGGCTGACTGTTACTGAACTTTCCGTGGGTCCTTCGTCTTCTTCGAAAGCCTTGCGCTGGCTGGAATGACGCTTTGACTCCACATACGCCAACCATCGACTGCTTCACTTCAACTGAGGTGCAGATGGCTCGCACAAGCTGTTTGCTGGGCCTCAGCAAACTCTCAGGGAAAGCACTCTAGTTTCCTCTGGTTATAGATCCCCTATCTCATCGCCAGTTGTAGCGTCCTCCCCAGCCTGGTAGCATGCAAATGATTATGCCACACACGGAGCTCTGTAGTGCACATCTTTATTCTTTAGAGTACAACCATTAACTGACGCACTGCGTCTCAAACTTTATTACCACACCTGGAGGCCCACGCCAGTCTCTAGAGCCTAACCCTCCTATCTATGTTGAGGCAACTTGGACCCTCAGATGGTTCCCTCCCATCATACTGGAGGTCGCCCAGGTGAAACTGGACTCCTCTGGATCTGGACACCTCCTAGGAGACTGGTGAAAAGGCCCTATAGCATACGAATTGTCTGGGACGGCGGGGCACAGAATTGCCTCGGTGGGGGCTCCTGGTCTTCTCCCCCTTCCTTTAGCAGGGGCTCCCTTGTTCCTTTGAGTCCCGCACCTGCCTCGGCAGCCACCCCCCATTCACAGTGGAGCATGCTGGGCTCACGGAGGAGGCCTTTTCATAACATAGGAGATCACCCAGGGACAGCATGGACTCTGACTGTCCCTCAACACCTTGAGGGGGCTCAGCAGTCTGCTATGACCCAAAGTCTCTATGTCACTGGACATTTGGGGTGTCCACCAGGGAACGGCCCTGGCTACTCCTGCCACTACTGGGTACTGACGCGTTCACTTTACTGGAAACACCCTGTGGGCACCTCCCTAAATATTGTGGACCCTTGGTGGCACTGTTGACCCTTCTCTTTTGGCATAAGGGGACACAGGAGAACGCTGAAGGAATCTGGACCGAGTAGACATTCTGATGCCGAGAGTACCCTACCTCATCTCAAGGATGACTCTGCCCTGGCTGCTCCCCTCTCCGTGCAACGCAGTGAAAGAGACCCTGCTGTATCACTGACCCACATATTAGAAGCAATCAACAAATCATGCAAAATCTATCAACATAAAATTGACAAGGTGGCCCTGGTCCTTGGACTGCTCTGAGATTACCATCGCAAGCTGGACACCAAGCTCAAGCACCATGAGGAGACACTTGGCGATCTCAAGCCAGCCATGGCAAAGAGGCAGGGTCAGAGGATGGATCTCATGAACAGGGTTGACATTCTTGAGAGACACGCTAAAGACGCAGAGGGACACAGTCTCAGAAACAATATTCGGATCGTGAGACTGCCTGAAAAGTCAGAGGGGAACAGACATGGTGGCATTTCTGGAGATGCAGCTAGCAAGAGAGGTGGTGCTGCAGGGCGTCTCTAACTTCTTTGCCTTAGAAAGAGTGTACGAAGTGCCCGCAAGACTTGCGCCCAAAGAGCCCAACCTTTACCTCTAGTGGCACGCCTATTACATTATTGGGACAGAGACCTTATATTGCAGCGTTCCCACACAGTAGGCAATTTCCAGGTGGGCAATGCCACCATGACCATCTTCTCAGATTATACTGTATATATGAGATACAGCTCAAATGGGCTTTCATCCTAGAAGTCAAGAAAGCACTGAAGGAGGACGAACTGCGAAATGCACTTTTGTTCAAAGCGAAGCTGAAAATCATGGTGGATGATCGGGCTTTCTTCTTCAACACCCCCGGCAGCGCCTGGGAATGTCTCGAACAGCATCAAACTGGACTGAAAGACACCAACTGGAGCCGCCCTGCACCACCAAAGCATCAGAGGTGCCGAGATGGAGCAAGCTCTGGGGGACTGTCCCGAGAACATGTGAAAAATGAGACAGCAGATGCACTACAGATTGCAAACTCCTTCATGGTGCTATTGCAAATAACTCCCAGGGCTAGGAACTCACAGATGCTGTTGGAACTGGCCCTTTTTGTTGGGTTATCCCAGAACGTCTTGCCTTCCTCCTGTATTTTTCTGACCTGTTTTTGTTGGTTTTATGCCTCTGGGCACTTTACCACTGCTGATCAGTGCTAAAGTGCATGTGCTCTCTCTTGTAAACTTGGTAAGATTGGTCCACACCTGTTGGGCATATTTATTTACCTGCAAGTCCCATGTACAGTGGTATCTCATATACCCAGGGCCTGTAAATGAAATGCTCCTAGTGGGCCTGCAGCGCTGCTTGCGCCACCCACCAAAGTAGCCTTTCAAACCTGTCTCAGGCCTCTGCCACTGCAGGGCCTGCCTGCGCAGTTTACTGCCGCAGTGACAGGGCACCAAAGTGTTTGCCTCGTCTGAAACTCCCCTTTTTCTACATCTAGATCACCCCTAAGGTAGGCCCTAGGTAACTCTATGGGCAGGGTGCTGTGTAGGTAAAAGGTAGAACATGTGCCTTAGTTGTGTGGCATGTCCTGGTAGTGACAAACAGCCTATTTGGTTTCTAATTGCTGTGAGGCTGCACTCTCGTAGGTTTCCATTGGGAATTCCATGATATGTGTTTCAGTGTAATTTCTCATATGAAAGGGGTAGCGTGACCATGTTTGGTATGTTTGGAATAGTAGTAATAAATCCTGAATATTGGTGAAAGGGGATTTATTATTACTATTTTAGAAATTCCACTTTTAGAAGTAGGCATTTCTGTGTGCTTATGACTCTTTGTGCCCTGCCTGGTTGTGTATTCACTGTCTGGTTTTGGAGTGACAGGGGCTGGGGATGTGCATTCACTCTAGATAGTCACAAGGGGGGTTGAGGTGTGTCCTGCCATTTCTGGTTGACACAGCGCTGGGCTGAATAGGCCTGGTCTGCATTTAGAGTGGTGGGAGGAGTTGCTGCTGAACCTGAATAGGGCTGTGTCTGACTTCCACAATGCTGTCTCTGCCCCCCCCAGTAGTGTGTCTGGAGCCAGGACTGGGGATTGAATGGGGGTGTTGTGCACTTCTAAAAGCTGTTTGAAGTGCCCCCAGAATAAAGATTTAGGAGCATAAGTACAGGGGCTGCGACCCCATGATTTTAGACACTGTGTGGGACTTGTAACCAGATGCTTCTGGCTCTACAGACTGAGCTGCAAAGGGACTCACTGGATTGCTTTGCTGAGTATTGCCCTGCTGCTAGTCTGCTCCCTGACTCTGGACTACCTGGGCACTGCTGGCCTGCCAGTAGGAACCGCCACTGATTGCCTCTAGGGTGCTGGCCTCTTTGGTTACTGCTGCCTACCGTGTGTTCACCCTACCAGTGGTCTCGCAGTGGGCCCAGCATGTGGTGAGTGCTGGTTGCTGCCCCTGCAACCATAGTGCTACATTGGGCAAATCAATTTCCTTTTGCCTACCAAAATAGTGCATGGAGAGCGCTTGGAATCTTCACTTTAGTGCCCCAAGAAAGGCGTGTTGAGCGCTTCATTGTCCTGGTCGTTGTGCACGAACAGCACGTGGTGGGCGCTGTTTACTGCTCCGTTGCCCTTTAACTCCCCAGGCTCCACAACAGCATGACGTAGCGTTGTCCCAACTTTTAGAAGGACACCGAAGCACGAGGGTGAAAGAACTTCCCACTTTCCTAACTCTAAACAGCAGCGAGTCCTTCTGTACGTGAGGCAGCCCCATCAGCCGGGGAGGAGGGCTGGTTTCCATGCTGCGCCACGGGACGAGATCCTCCCGCCCCCCTAGAGCGAATCCGCCTCCAAGAGTACAGAGTCAGCCAGGGATAGGCAACACTCCCCACCCAATGCCAAATAGCATGCATGATGGAATAAATAAATACACAACACAATTTTTGTTTGGGAAAATATTGCTGCAGGTTTATTCCATACAAAAGTATGCAACATGGTGGGTTATCTTACGGGCGATCCAAGGGCAGGCAGCGGTGACTAACCTAAGCTGCAGTGCCTGCCTGATGAGCCAAATTACACTGTGGCCAACCCAATCAGTGCTACCAATTATGGTGTGATCCCCCTCCATAGGCTCACGTGGAGCACTGGACCACCGTCTTACTCATGCCCCTTTCCGGGCAGAGCGTTGCAAGGCCAGCCCCCGGTTGTTCAGGCTTACAACCGCCCTAAGGACTAGCGAGGCGCCGACGACTCTTCCAGGGACCTGCCATGAGAACTCCTGGCATTTGGCACTGACACCCCTATTGTGCTCCTGCAGAGGTCCCCTTCTGTACCCTTCTGCCTCCGGATCGCCCCGCAACTCCGCCTGCAACACAAAAAAGAACATTACAAGGTTCTACCTAGCCATGCTCCCTAGCCACACGCTGGGTAAGCAGTAGGGTGGGAGACAGCGTGTCCGGCGCAAAGAGGGTGCCAGAAAGGCAGGGGGAGGTATAAGTACCCTCCCCCAACCCTTTGTGCGCCGGAAATGACGCTACAGCCGCGCCGAGCTGAGCTGAGGGACTCCTCCCCCGGGTCCCCAGACTAGAGGGGGTGATGGTGTGCCTAAGTGGCACTAAGGGGGCTGCCCTTTTAGGTGGCCCACTGCGGGAGCCGCGGGAGCCGCATAGTGCCTATATAGGCAACACTCCCCACCCAATGCCAAATAGCATGCATGATGGAATAAATAAATACACAACACAATTTTTGTTTGGGAAAATATTGCTGCTGGTTTATTCCATAAAAAAGTATGCAACATGGTGGGTTATCTTATGGGCGATCCAAGGGCAGGCAGCGGTGACTAACCTAAGCTGCCCTGCCCACCTGATGAGCCAAATTGCACTGTGGCCAACCCAATCAGTGCTACCAATTATAGTGTGATCCCCCTCCATAGGATCACGTGGACCACTGGACCACCGTCTTACTCACGCCCCTTTCCGGGTGGAGCGTTGCAAGGCCAGTTCCCGGTTGTTCAGGCTTACATCCGCCCTAAGGACTAGCGTGGCGCCGACGACTCTTCCAGGGACCTGCCATGAGGACTCCTGGGATTTGCCACTGACACCCCTATTGTGCTCCTGCAGAGGTCCCCTTCTGCCTCCGGATCGCCCTGTAACTCTGCCACAGCTCTGGAGGTGGCCCCCGTCGACTACAGAGCCCACCACCAATACTGCGAATTTCCTCACCTGCAACCCGCTATTTCCAGGGCCTCCTTCATGTCCAGTAGGAACAGATCCATGCCCACCTGTGACAAGTGCACCCCATCTTTGTCAAAATAGCCTATGGTGTTTGCCTGGATTAGCCCGTGCCTGATGAAGCCAAAGCCCCTATGGTCTGTGAACTTGCGCATGGCGCTGTTTATCCCTCTCCGGGAATGTTCAACTGCCCCACATGACCTGTAGGAATGTGATGGCCTCCCAGGAGGGAGCTCTACTCTTAACCACAGCTATATTACCCTTCAAGCTAATGTAGGCTCCAACCTCCTGCAACCTGTAGTTGCAATCCTTCTAGCACTTTATGTGCCTAACACCTGTTTCCCCAATAGGGGACAGCAGCACACTTGTTAGATGACTGCTTCCACAACCAGCCTATCTACTATGGCTATCAGGGCGGGGAATTTTATGCTTAACTGAAGCAACCCGTAACCTGCCCTCGGAGCAGAGTGCACATACTTTGTTGAAGTAGACCAGACATTAGCACAGACCTTTTTGATGCTAAACCATGGCGAACAAGAATGTTCGTATTGCGCCACCATTGCAGTCACAGCACCCTTTTTGGAGTGACAGCTTACGCCACCTACCAGGCTTGCTTAACTAAAGCTTGATCACCGATACACACCTACCTGCTAACCAGCTGTGACCCTTGGTGCTCACTCCAGCTATTGACCTCGTTCACTTTGTTATCCCTGGAATGATTGCCCTCCACAAAATCAAAGCTACATTCAGCTTACCTTCTAGTCACCTTGCAATTCAGGCTGGAACATTCATACCCCGCATAACCAGATAGTTGTGCGTAATATTAAATAATGATACTGTTGGAATCTAAGATTCCCGTTTCCTGTTTTGCCGCAGATCTCTTCTGTGGGTCTGCTGGGACCACACTGCCTCACTGCAAGTAACCTCACTACCTCATGCAGCTCCCTTAATGCACTTGCCTGTCACTGAAAGACACCTGGCAACACTTGATGCACAGCTGCTTGGTGAGGATGGTTTTTTGAGCCAGACGTATCCCCATTCCGTGTTTCCAGCATTTTTCCCTTTATAGAGGCTCCAGTCCAAATGAAGGTGTGTTAATGTCCTGGCCAGACGAACCCAATCGCCTGTTCCACTTGGTGACTAACCCATTATGATGTGTAAAGGCTCACCTGTCCGATGAACTAGGAATCTGTGACAATAAGCAAGTGTGTCCTCATGTACTTGCCATGTATCCCTTCTTTCTTACGGGAATTTCGCCTGTTCAGTTCCATCTGTGGTGTAACCCCCCAGACTTTCCAGTTTGCTTAACTGCTAGCAAAGTGTGCAGTTGCGACATTAATGGGGAAAATCCCGGTTTGCGCCCACCTTAATGTGCCATGCTGTAAGCAATTAGGTACCCAACATATCTCTTCCCTATGAAAAGATAAAGCAAACTGGCCGAAGACACAAGGCACAGACAGTGTGCCAAATGAGAAACCACAGTTCTGTGTGATACAAACCCTAACGCACTGTGTGCAAGTTTGTGCACTTCCTTTCGGGGTTCACTAAGCCTTTGGTTGCCCCCTTACTTGGATGATCCTGAGTACGAGGGTTCTGACTGCTGACCAAGTGCTGCTCCAGCAAGTGAACATGTAGACATGGATCGAATTTAAGCTGTCTCATGTCCTTACAAGGATGCCTGGTGAGCCTCCTCCCCTAAACCAAGACAATGGTGGATCACCACAGGGGGAAAGGCCTGAGGTCCCCCAATGGTACTCCTAATCTTCTGCTAAATTTCATGACCTTATTGCCTGCAAACCCATCCGTCTGACTGTGATCACGGTTGCTGTGTCGCCATGCTGGTGTCCCCCACCCCAGCATATGTAACCCATAAACAGCTTATGCTAAAGGTATACCAGAGTGCCAACAAGGTTAGCCAATGTTTTTGGATGAGGACAGGGAGTAAAACATGAGCAAATTTACCTGCACCTTCAGAAATAAGAATGCCAAATATACTGGGAATTGTCGGCATTTGTGCTCCAACCCCATTTTTTCACACTGTTAAAGGACAGCACACTTTTTTGAAAAGCTACTGGGATGGTGAGAACAATAAGTACAGATCCCCTACCCTTTCTTTAATTGTGGGCCTGACAAATGACCAATCCATTGTGGCCCTTGTGCTGTAACCCAGAGTTTCCCAAAACGTTTAGAACCCCAACACACTTTTTTATACTGACAAACTTATGCAACCCGCCAAGCTGCAATGGCGATGAGGCGGCCGAACTTGGCTTATCTACCATTTCTGTTGAAATGACTAATACATTTGCACGGACAGGTTTCTTGATAAAACTATAATGAACAAATAGTGTGTCGCCCTTGTTTCAGTGGATGTTTGTCTTATGTGCATCTGCGAGTACAACCGCCCTAGTGTGGATGGGTTCTCAATGTTGACGGGCAGTAGTGCAATACCTTTGCCCAAGCTACTCTTGACAAGATGTGCCAGTGCAGGTAGAAGTCAAGAGATATCCAACCCACCTTACTTCCACTCTTACAGTTTTCTGTGTATAGTGCTTGTTGGAGCATAACATAAATGTATATTTGTGAAGCACGCGTGCTCCCGTAGGCAAGATGGCGCTGAATAACCGATGTATGTTGCCCCACTCACTGATACTTATGTACAGATAACTGCCCTTTCTTAATTTGTGGGAATGCTGAATGCTTTCTAAGAACTGTTGCCTTATTGCTCCAACCCAGTTTTACCCCAAAACTTTGGAACCACTGCATACTTTTAGGATGACAAGCTTTCGCAAGCCGCCTGGCCGCACTGGCGGAAAGGCACGCTACCTCCAACACCCGCTCGTATAGCACATTACCTGTTGAGTGAAAATTACACTTACACAGACCATTTTATTGCTAACAAGTTAATAATCTGTCAATCCGGTTCCAGTCAATGTTTGTCCTTTGTGCATCCGCCAGTAAGTACCTGCCAAGATTTGTTTGTCTGTGTTTAAATTACTAGCGAGTGGATGGCCTTGTGCCTTATTATAGACTCCCTGTGGAACTCCTTGTTTGAGGAGGTACAACTAGTGCAAAGAGAAACCATAGATCTAGGTTAATCATGGCGCACCTAATGTGCTTCGAGGTAAGCAATAGGTACTTAACTTGTATCTCTTCGACCTGACAAGATACAACAATCCGCTTTTGGTCAAGAAAACCTAATAAGCACAAAATTACCAAGGACATACTTCTAAAAGTCCCTGAGGTGGGGGCGCTGAAGGACACAAGACCCAAGTGGAGAACCAGTGGGAATGGCTCTATTCGGTCCACGACCAGAAAGACACATCAAACCCTCAGAGACACCTTGGAGGTATGCTAACCTGCCCCAAATCTGCCTCCCCCTGTACCGGACTGGGAAACATTTGCATGGCGGTAACAACCCCTCAGCCTGTGAAACTCAATGTGAGATCAGCTGGCTGACGCTGCGACTGAATTTCATTACAATTGTTTGCACAGGCCTGCGAAAGTAAATTTTATTGCATTATTCTGAGCCTGGGTGAAGATAGGGGTGGTTGGGGAGACTCATACCTGCCTTCGGAAACAGACTTGTTGTCTATCCACTTATTTGGGGCACAGGTCTCAGGAAATGCCCCTTCCAATCTCTGCTTCTAGCCAAATGAAGGATAAACCAAGTGGAATTTGCCTAAAGAAACCTCCAGATTTTGCGCATGAAAATATGGCGCCTTGCAGGAACCAGGAAATGGAGGACCAATGTGCGCTCTACTATGTCCCCAGAGACTTTGCATTCTGGTCAACGTGATGAACCCTGCTATGAAGCCCCCCAAAAGACAGCCAGCTGTAGATCTCACAGACAGGTCAAATAGTATCCCAAGCCTGCTGCATGGAAATTGGGTATGGTTGCGCTGCAGTCAGGTGGTCAATGAAAGGTGCCACTGCCCATGTTTCAGGGATCTGGACACTTGACTTGGACGGGGCCCGTGGCACCAGATGCGGATGACTTTGCCTCTGCTCTGCAGGTCTAAGACGTACCGACTGCGCCCGTCAGGGCACACTGAGCCACTAAGTTATGAAAGCATATATAGGAGCATTACTTTGGAAGCTGCAGCTAATGGCTTCTTAGGTTGACCCATATGGCGCAATGATAATCTGGCTTTCCATTATCGTAATAATAAATGTGGTAGCTGCTTTGATACCAGTGCCAGGGTGCGACTGGGGAACTGCTGTGATCTGCCCTGCAAATGTCCTGGTCAACGGTTCCCCTAGGCAGACCTCCGATCTCTTCTAGGCAGAACCTAAAGCCTATCACGGCCTTTTGGAAGTTTAACAGGAATTCGGCCACAATATTCAGGGGGGAGGGAAGCCTTGCGCTGAATTCAAAAGGCTCCGCCAGAACACTATATGACCCTGGGACACATTCGTCTCTCAGGGTCCACGAATGCTCCCCCCTTCTCCAGCTGCCGTCACCGAACCCCAGGGCCCCGCGACCTCAAACTCCCAGTGACACGCCTTGTAAACAAACAATTGTCGCCGCCCTGAGCGGCCATGCAGCCCTGATGCAACCCGCAGCAGGGGAAGTGACGAACCTCTCTGCCCTACTCACTTACCGGGAATTCAGAAACTCGTCCCACCTAACTGCAACAAGCTGGGCATTACCGAGTATCAAACTCAAAGGGGTACTAAGAGGGGCATATCAGATATTAGGCAACTCATCCCTTCTATCCGAAAGATGAGTCATTAACAAAACACCATGCCAAGAGACTTAAACAAGCTGTATCAACTATTAGCACATCGTCCCCTCTCCTGAAACAGCATAGAAACAAAGAATGGTTAACACACACCATTCCCATATTTCTCCTCAAGTTTGCAGTAACGTTTCGACGCAGTACAACCAGGATGCCTAGTGCATATGGCACCCCAAAGGCTCTTCTTTGATAAAGAACATCAACAAGGCTCTTTACATGCGTTGCATAATCTGCCATCATGCAACCTTTACAGAACGATGAACTGACTGCCACCGCCAGCACTTGAGCCTCGCCTTGGAGGGGCCTGTGACCCAATGCAGAAGTCTGTGCCTCTGAGCTACAGCTCATGCTTCCGATAACCCTGCCGCATGTGCATCATCCCGCAAAAGGAATGGCTCCTGTAAGCAACTTAAAAGGCAATGTGCACCACATGGTCCAGCATGTAATAAACAGGGAGACATAGTTTAACCTTCCCCCTTACTCGACAAATTTGAACTGTCCCCGCCACTAGGGAGAGTCTGCCGGCCCCTGCTTCTGCAGGTGGAGAAAAACGGTGCCTGTACACCACCGTGGGACATGAATTCCCTCCTTTACACATCCTGGCCACATATACTCACCTAGACAGTGAGACCGCAAAACCGCATTTGAAATTGTTCCAGCAGTGGTGAATGATCTCCCCACCCCCTTCCATTAAAATACCTGCCCCACACACCTGGCACTTATTTCACATCAATGGGGCCCACGAACATCTCTACAACACGAAGCCACTCACCACGTGAGTCCTAGGTGCAGGGAGACTATGCTCGGAAAACTTTGAAATTCCTAGGTTGCAAAAAACAATCTAGTGCCGATCCCCCTCGGAGCACACGAGGCGCAAGGGGACATAATTATTTGGTGATCTCTTATTGATTGCCGGCATTGCGTGTATATCCCCCTTTATACACTTTCCTATGAAAAAGAATTTGTGGCGGCATCCGGAATAGCATCATGGTTTAGAAACATCTACAGTTCTACACAAATGATTGCAAAATGCTTTTTCGGCTAATTCTGAAAAGCGTCATATGGTGCGTTACAAGCCAGAGAGAAAGGCACAATATAAAGTGAGCGTTGAGCGACGCATGAATGTACAGATGTGCACAATCTAATCTTCTTGCACATACTAGTCGCGTGGATGCTCGGCGGTCTACCTGTGCCTGGTGTTGTGCATTGTTGTGCACGTGTTCGCCTGCATATTTTTATCAGGACGGTTTGAGCAAATCAAACACTCACCCCCCCTTCAACTGATCTGGGTTTAATCCATCATCATTCTTTAGCTCACTCCACCACCCCAGTTGATGATGGATTAAACCCAGATCAGTTGACTGGGGGTGAGTGTTTGATTAGCTCAAATGCTCCGTCCATCATCCCCTTTGGTATCGCTTTGTTCGCCCTAAGTTGGCAGGGTATGCCCAGACGTGGGTCCCTTGCTCACTTTGCCACTGGATTCAAGCTAGCCTGGCTGATGACGGCTGAATAGCCAGAAACCGGTCCCAGGATGCTTGTTTCCAGTCCAGGGAAGACATGGCTTGGCAGTTCGGGCTGGACTGTTCCCATGAGGCACAGGGTCAGACTGATTTGCATATGGCCATGTCTGAACTGGGGTGGTGGAGTGAGCTAAAGAATGATGATGGATTAAACCCAGATCAGTTGACGGGGGGTGAGTGTTTGATTTGCTCTAACGCTCCGTCCATCATCCCCTTTGGTATCGCTTTGTTCGCCCTAAGTTGGCAGGGTATGCCCAGACGTGGGTCCCTTGCTCACTTTGCCACTGGATTCAAGATAGCCTGGCTGATGAGGGTTTTGAACCCGAAACCGGTCCCAGGATGCTTGTTTCCGGTCCAGGGAAGACATGGCTTGGCAGTTCGGGCTGGACTGTTCCCATGAGGCACAGGGTCAGACTGATTTGCATATGGCCATGTCTGAACTGGGGTGGTGGAGTGAGCTAAAGAATGATGATGGATTAAACCCAGATCAGTTGACGGGGGGGTGAGTGTTTGATTTGCTCTAACGGTCCGTCCATCATCCCCTTTGGTATCGCTTTGTTCGGCCCTAAGTTGGCAGGGTATGCCCAGACATGGGTCCCTTGCTCACTTTGCCACTGGATTCAAGATAGCCTGGCTGATGAGGGTTTTGAACACGAAACCGGTCCCAGGATGCTTGTTTCCGGTCCAGGGAAGACATGGCTTGGCAGTTCGGGCTGGACTGTTCCCATGAGGCACAGGGTCAGACTGATTTGCATATGGCCATGTCTGAACTGGGGTGGTGGAGTGAGCTAAAGAATGAAGATGGATTAAACCTAGATCAGTTGACTGGGGGTGAGTGTTTGATTAGCTCAAATGCTCCGTCCATCATCCCCTTTGGTATCGCTTTGTTCGCCCTAAGTTGGCAGGGTATGCCCAGACGTGGGTCCCTTGCTCACTTTGCCACTGGATTCAAGCTAGCCTGGCTGATGACGGCTGAATAGCCAGAAACCGGTCCCAGGATGCTTGTTTCCGGTCCAGGGAAGACATGGCTTGGCAGTTCGGGCTGGACTGTTCCCATGAGGCACAGGTCAGACTGATTTGCATATGGCCATGTCTGAACTGGGGTGGTGGAGTGAGGTAAAGAATGATGATGGATTAAACCCAGATCAGTTGACGGGGGGGTGAGTGTTTGATTTGCTCTAACGCTCCGTCCATCATCCCCTTTGGTATCGCTTTGTTCGCCCTAAGTTGGCAGGGTATGCCCAGACGTGGGTCCCTTGCTCACTTTGCCACTGGATTCAAGATAGCCTGGCTGATGAGGGTTTTGAACCCGAAACCGCTCCCAGGATGCTTGTTTCCGGTCCAGGGAAGGCATGGCTTGGCAGTTCGGGCTGGACTGTTCCCATGAGGCACAGGGTCAGACTGATTTGCATATGGCCATGTCTGAACTGGGGTGGTGGAGTGAGCTAAAGAATGATGATGGATTAAACCCAGATCAGTTGACGGTGGGGTGTTTGATTTGCTCTAACGCTCCGTCCATCATCCCCTTTGGTATCGCTTTGTTCGCCCTAAGTTGGCAGGGTATGCCCAGACGTGGGTCCCTTGCTCACTTTGCCACTGGATTCAAGATAGCCTGGCTGATGAGGGTTTTGAACCCGAAACCGGTCCCAGGATGCTTGTTTCCGGTCCAGGGAAGACATGGCTTGGCAGTTCAGGCTCGACTGTTCCCATGAGGCACAGGGTCAGACTGATTTGCATATGGCCATGTCTGAACTGGGGTGGTGGAGTGAGCTAAAGAATGATGATGGATTAAACCCAGATCAGTTGACGGGGGGTGAGTGTTTGATTTGCTCTAACGCTCCGTCCATCATCCCCTTTGGTATCGCAGGCGGATGCAGGCATGCCCCGGAGCTAGGCTGTTCCTCCGGGCCCGCACCGCCTCGGGCGGGCAACTCTAGCCGTGAACCATGGGGGGGGGTCAAAATTAAATGTTGTGTGGGACACGATAAACAACGGGGTCGAGGGGGTGCATCCGAGCACCCTCACCGCAAGTTGACGACAAACACATGCAGCCCAACCCGCGATCAAAAGTCCTTTTCAGCACCGCCTGCTCCTTTCCTTAAAGCCTCCTCCGAACCACCACGTGTTGGTACAAGCGGCGCCATTAATCACACCCCTCTCTGTTGCGGGCTCAGTCCTCTCACCTGCAGCCCTGCTGCCATTTTTCGTGTTGTGGTGCTCGACCAACCACAACAGCCCCCCCTGCACACTAACCTTCGCCATATTGCGCCGGCTCACGTGCCCCGAACAGCCAGGAGACCGTAGCAACCGACCCACAAAGGCATCGCCAGGAGGCAATCGAAGCCGCCACCAAAAGGGGGGGGGGACAACTCACCGCAGAAAAATCACCGACGCAGACTCCTACATGTAGGCGGTCGGGGCGAACGGCGATACAGATACACGGCCACGCCCTTCTGCAAACAAGTCGGGTCCCGGGACGGTCCAAGCCCCCCCCCCAGGCCTGGAAAATATTCCTCCGGCAGGCTCAATCTCCCGCCCAAGCAACTCGACTCCCTAACCCCGACGAACAGCGCCACACAGTAAGCGCCACCACGCCACACAGTAAGCGCGGACTTGGATCACCTGGGGGGGGCAGGAGCATCTACCCCAAGAGACGGTGTAGGGAGGCGAGAGGAACTGCCCCACAGGCCCAGACTCACCGAAAACCTCGACTCTGTCTCTGACCATGACGCGACGCAGAGCCAGGGGACAACCTGCAGACGGCATGTCCGGCGCAAAGAGGGCGCCAGAAAGGCAGGGGGAGGTATAACTACCCTCCCCCAACCCTATGTGCGCCGGAAATGACGCTACAGCCGCGCCGAGCTGAGGGACTCCTCCCCCGGGTCCCCAGACTAGAGGGGTGATGGTGTGCCTAAGTGGCACTAAGGGGGCCGCCCTTTTAGGTGGCCCACTGCGTGAGCCGCGGGCAGCCGCAGAGTCAGCACAACCGGAGGCCAATTGGGTGCAGCGCGTCCGACTCTCTTTCCCGATTCCAATGGCTCCACCCTGCCCTGTTAGTGCTGGGCATGGGGGAGTCCCAAATGAGGCCACACTACCCCCAGCAAGCACCGGGGACAATCCGCGAGCCTGAGAGGCCACCCAGGCACTGGGGACGTCCCGTACTCTCAGCTGCTATACAGCAAGTTAGTGGGCGACGGCCCCTGATCTCCCTGCCTACGGGCGATCGGGGAGGTGTACCTGCCAACTGCACCGTGAGGAGAGTTTGTAGAGGCTGTACTGGCCAGCAGCGGCACTGGGCGGATGTGGGCAGCTGGTTTTGGATTGATCTCTAGATGGGGGTTACCCACCAACAGCGGACAGGCATGTGTATCCTCCCCCTCCTTCTGGTGACATACCTGTGGGGAGGATTGAGCCCTGGAATTGCTCGCAGCTCCACCGCGCAATCGTGGGCAGCTGCCTAGTCACAAGCTTTCGGGCCATAGTGGGCCCCACAAGTCGGGCAGAAGGGAATCCTCCACGGAGTTACAGCTCGGCTCATTCTCCTGCTGGAATCACTGTAGTCCTTAGAAAAGGCCAGCAGGAGTTCTGGCGCCCTATGTTTCATTGGGGAGTGCCAGATAAAGTGTTGTAGGAGTGCAGGGACGCTGCACCCTACCTGTTCATGGTGCTATCCGGCAATTTAGGTAGTGTGTTATGCCTAACCTAACTGCTTCCTATTTATGCCCTGATTTAGGATGTATGTCGTTTTATGCCTTACAATGACAGGATAACGAGTATAATTTCAGAAGTTGAATTTATGTGCACAGTGATGGTGTTTTGCATAATGTTGGCATGATGTTTTATAATGCGTGCACCCTATAAGTATTTACTTGAGTGCACTAACTGTTAGGTGTATGAAAATTGCCTTATGGCAAGGTGATTTTATGATCTATGTGACATCATGACAATTGCCTATTTGGCAAGGTGATTTATGTGATTATGGCCGAAAGTGTTTTATGTACAATACAAAGGATATTTTGATACAACCTTGCGTGGAGTCTCTTTTTGTGGTGTACCTAGTGTCACTGGTGTTTGTTTGTGTGTGTGTGTGTGTGTGTGTGTGCGTTGCGCAAACGCTTTACACATTGCCTCTGTGTGAGGCTGGATTAGTATATAGTGCTTACTTATGTAAGTGTAGCACCCTGCACTAATCCAGGCAACCCTTATGGTGATTTTAGTGGTCTTCGACAACATTAGAAAGCTCTCTAAGTGGTAGCTGTGGAGAGCAGCCTTCAGGCTTAGTCCAGAAGGTATGTAAAGCAGCTTGTTTTACCAGTACTTAATCTTATGGTATAGGTTAAGTGAAAAAGAACCACACAGTGTAATTATAAAAATATATATTTATTATTAACACTCACTAACACAATGTATTGTCTCCTACCCGGAGATACAACACCGTACACACAATACTTTGTCGATAGAATTTGTAAATAGCACAGAATACGCAGTGGTCCCCAGGGGGAGACCAAACCATATACTAAAATAGTGGAATGCAAACCACGTCCTAGGTCAAGAATGGACCCAGAAGACGTAGAAGAGCCGGGAACCCAAGGAACCACCCAAGGTGAGTATCTAGGAACCCCACGAAGGTCGTGTGCAGAGTAGGAACACGACCAAGTGCTCATTGTTAGTCAAAAGGTAAGTAGCGGTTGCAATTTTAAAGAAGAAGGACCCTCCCCAGTAGACCCTGAAGAAACGCAGTGGACTATTGAAGGTTGGAGAGTCACCCCACCCGTGGATACCCCAGGAACCAGGATACCAACACCAGGGAAGCCGGGTGCATAGGTGTGAAGTGACGTTGGAAACCGCCATTGACCACAATTAAGGTCTTCAGAAAAGATGATGCTGGCGAAGAAGACGAAAGTGTCCGGTGAAACCCAAAGGTGGATTTAAGGTAAGAGGTACCTGCAAGCAGAGGGGACAGAGTCTATGCCACTCACGAGTGACCAGGAGGCACGGAAGACGAATGCCCATTGATGTCGGAGATGCAGGAGGGTTGAGGGTGCCCTTGAAGTTGCAGCTGTACGGACCAGGCAATGCAGAGGAGGACCAAGAGCCATGCACGAGCTGTCCCACGTCGGATGTCAAGAGCCAAGGGGTCAGTGTTTGGCAGGGGTACCAACAAGCCTTGGCAACGGCAACTAACGTAGTTAAAGAAAAAGGTGCGGTGTCGGGACCAGTTAGGTCTAAGTGACTCACCACGAGCAGGTAAGTTAGAGCAAGCCCCGAGCAAGCAGGGGAGCCCACTGGAGCCAAAGAAGACCCTCAAGAGGACCCACAGGCTGAAGGCACAGGAGTCACAAGAGGACCTCAAGCAGCTCACCAAAGGATGAAGGCCCACAGTGCAAAGGATGCCATGCAGGTGAAGATCTTGGCTGCAAGAGATGCTGTAGGTTGGAGCTTCTTGGAGCCCGAAGAACTCCAGAGGAGAGTGTCAACAAGCCTTGGCAACGGCAAGTCGACTCAGTGCACAGGAGTTCAGTTCCAGTAGTTCCATCGAGGGATACTGGCCTCAAACTTGGTGAGAACACAGTGCAGGCCTCGAGGGAGTTGCAGAATTACCACCTGTGTTGCTGAGCCTTTCAGAGTCCATGGGAGCCCAGGAGCAGCAGACCAGTTAGCTGCGTTGCGGTGCCTGCAGATGCAGGGGAGGGACTCCTTCACTCCAAGGGAGATTCCTCTGGGTGTCTTGGATGTCCACAGGCCTTGTGAAGAACCTGTATGGAGCACAGGCACAGACATTGCAGCAGACTTTCAGGACGACGAGATCAGGAGCAGCAGGAGGCTTCCCAGTTGCAGTCTCGGTTACCAACACGAAGTCCAGCAAGGTCCAAAGTGCCCAGACGGTTGAAGTTGAAGTGGTATGCGATCTGAATCTTGTCCCACAACGAATCTAGGTACCCACCCACAGGTAAGCCCTTCAGTACCCTAAAGAAAGGGTTGTAACGATTCAGTGGACCCTCCCAGAGGAGGGGCTGGACAGTGGGGAGGAAACTCCCATGTCCTTTGTCCAGTTTCTCACCAGAGCGGGAGCCAACGGCTCCCTGAACTGGTTTGGACTGGAGTATGCAAGCAGGGCCCCAAATGTGCCCTTAAAGCAGTCTGAGTGGCGCTGGCACGTGCCCCCACCCGGCCCCAATACACTAAACCCTTTCTGGGAGGTGGTCACACCTCCCTGTGACAGGATACCTATTGTTCTGTCTTCCCCTGCTCGAGCTTGGCTCAGCAGCAGGAGGGCAGAATCGTGTCTCTGGTCGGCAGTTTCCATGTTGTGCTGTCCAGGTCTAGAAGACTGCTACCAGGAGCACTGAGGGCTTCCTGGAGGAGCTTTTACAGTTCATGGACTCATACCTCCCACACCATTTACAGTTTGGGGGCCTGATTCCAACATGTTTGATACCAAACACAACAGGGTTCATTACAGCCAGTTTAGAGATGGTCATCGCATAATGACGCATTGCCACTCTATGTATCTCAATGGCTGATGCACTTACAACCCGGGAGAATGGACTACGAATGTTGTAGGGGTATCCTGCTCATGCAGGGGCACCCTCACACTTAGAACCGAGCACCCTGCCTTCAGGATTGAAAGGCCTGCCTTAGGGGTGACTTATAGGTTTTAAGTGCAGTGACCTCAGATACAAGGAAACATATCTATCATAAGTGGTGCTAGCACCAGCTTACACAGGCTGCAATGGCAGGCCTGTAGTCTCAATTTGAGTGGTATCCCGCGGGTGGCATAATGCATGCTTCAGCCCATGGGAGGCCCCTGGTGTACCTATGCCCTGGGTACCTTAGTACCATATACTAGGGACTTATCAGGGTACACCAGTAGCCAATCTGGAGTGTACCTAAGTACTCACTATGTCCAATGTAGGGAAGAAGCACAGAGACTTGGGTCCTGATCATCAGGATCCCAGTCAGACTAGTCAGTAAAACATAATGAAACCAGCTAAAAGTGGGGGTGACCATGAAAGCAGATCCTACTTTCCTACACAACCCCCCACCCCCTCCAAACGTAAGGAGATGAGACTAACCTTGCCCAGTTGAGTCTTCATTTTGTAAGTGGAAATATCCTAAAACCCCCGGGGATAGTCTCTTGCTTCATGATTCTTGGCGGTTTGCCCCTCAGATAAAAGCATCTTGAAGTCGCTGAATGAAAAATTTGCTGAACCTAAAATGACACTACTAGCGGGTGGACAATTGTTAATAACAACAAAACTGGAATATGTGGGCAGACAAAGGGGCATGTGTACAATAAACTGGCAGAGTGCGGGTTAGCTCCAAAATTGCTAACGTCGTGCTCCGTCAGTTCAAATACGCAGAGACAACCAACACTTACCAGGACAAAAAAGAAACGTTTCATGCAAGATGACAGGGATGAGAGGTATTCCACATTGGCACAAGTGAATTATTGGGCAGTGGAAACTGGAGTGCTTTAGAACAGACTGAACTTTCAGGACGAATGTAATGCACAGTCCAGACACTTCCAGGACATATAAACAGTTGATGCACTAGACGATCCTTTGTTGGCAATTTCCTTGGTTGTAGAGGTCCCACCAAGGAGACTCCTCACCGTTTTTTAGCGTCCTTTCACCTTTGCTATTTTTGTCCTACCTTCATCTGGGTTCCAAGTCAGGTTAAGAATTGTGGAATTGTGGAATTGTGGGTCCCATTCTGTCTCGCAGAAGTGTGTTTCACTCCTTCCAGATCAATAGAGATTTCCTAGTTCTCTCTGGACTCATTGTCCCCAAGAAGAAGCCAGTAAGCTACTACTACAGTACGCTCTCTAATATTGCAATAAACTGAATGCTGCATATAATGTATCTCATGCCTAATGTTCTAGGTAGAGCCGGTGGAATAGGTGCCTCTTAATTGTGGCTGGTGTTGTTGTTCTTGTTGCATTTGGGAAATTTCAGATCTTCCAAACTGAAAAGCAATGCTCCCTTTCTTGTATCGTCATTGTTGCAGAGAGTGCTGCATTAAGGTGTTTTCCCTCAGGCCCTCTCTTTTACAGGTCTCACCTGAGACAGTGCACACGCTATTGCTTGCAAGACATTTTGTTTACTTGCAGTTGGCTTGGAGCCCGCCCATTGCTTACCATTGGTTGTCTTCATCATCACTCTCATTTGGTTGCTTCTCTATGGTCAACAAGCCGGCCTCTTCTTGTGTTTGGCCATCCCTTGGAGCATGACTGAACTACTGCTTCCTTGCCCAGTGTCTTTCCACTGCTCATGCTTTTGGAGCTACTTTTTTCATTATGGAAGCACTCAATAAGAGTGCATGTGTGTGCACTGCCTGTCGTTTTTCTTGCCTCCTCTCACTTCCCTCCCGCTTTCTGTTGTGTTGCTTGCCCCCTCCCGCCCTGCTCCCACTGTCCGTTCTGTTGCTTACCCCCTTCCCTGTTCGTTGTGTTGCTTGCCCCTCCAACCCTGCTCCCACTGCCCTTTGTGTTGCTTGTCCCCTCCCACTATCTGTTGTGTTGCTTGCCCCCTCCTGCCCTTCTCCCACTGTCCATTGTGCTGCTTTCCATCTCCTCCCACTGTCCTGTTGCTGCCCCCTCGCATCCTTCTTCTGCTGTCTGTGTTGGCCCCACCACTATAACAAAACAAGCCTTGGCATAGCCAATAGGTCTCGCCTTTGGGACCTTATAAGTGTTTAGCCATGCAACAGTTGCATAACTAAATACTTGTAAGGTCCCAAAAGCAAGACCTATTGGCTATGCCAATGCTTGTTGTTTTTGCCTTATTGTCTTGCACACTTGCTTGGCTTTCCCCAGATGGCACTGTATTATTTAGTTGTATTTTTGTCTTTATCAATAAAAAGATTTAGACGTAAACTGCAATCCATGTTGTAAAGTAGCTAGCACAACTGTGCAACATGTTTTAAAAATGAATGTGTCTTTGTGTAATTTAAGTGGTGCTTATGTAAAGCACTCCAATACCTTCGAGATCACGTTTGTGCTACATAAATGCTGCAAAAAGGTAATTAAATAAAAATCAAAGTGCCTGAAAGGACATGAGAGTGGGTGTGACGAGGAAGGTCGCGAAAGCAAGAAAGAGGATGTGGTGGGTTAAAAGGAAGGGGTCATTCAAAACAACAGAAGGGGGTGGTGGGTCACTGAGTGTCCCTGTGAAATGTAAGTGGTGCTCACGTGAAGCTCTCCAATACCTTCGGGTCATGTTTGCGCTACATAAATGCACCAACATAATAAATAAATACAAATAAAAGCCCCTAAATGGCAATATGGTGCAGGGTGCAGCGTTTTTAAAAACTGTAAGCCATAATGTACGGCAGATAACGCCGCTGTGCAACATGTTTTAATAATGAAAGTGTTCCTGTGTAATGTGAGTGGTGCTTATGTAAAGCACTCCAATACCTTTTAGATCGAAGTTGTGCTACAAAAATGTGGCAAAAAAATGTATTAAATAAAAATCAAAGTGTCTGGAAGGCCATAAGGGAGGAGGGTGGGTGTCACGAGGGAGGTTGCGAGAGCAGGGAGGAGGACATAGTGGGTTAAAAGGGAGGGGTTGTTCAAAACAACAAAGGGGGTGGTGAATCGCTGAGTGTCCCTGTGAATTGTAAGGGGTACTCATGTAAAGCACTTCAATACCTTCGGGTCATGTCTGCGCAACATAAATGCGCCAACATATTAAAAAAATACGACTAAAAGCCCCTGAATGGCAATGTGGTGCAGGGTGCAGCATTTTTTTTTTAAACTGTAAGCCAACTTGTACAGCAGCTAACGCCGCTGTGCAACATGCTTTCAAAATGAAAGTGTTCCTGTGTAAGGTAAGCGGTGCTCATGTAAAGGACTCCAATACCATCGGAATCGAGTTTGCGCTACATGATTGCAGCAAAAAAATGTGAGAAAATAAAAAGTCAAAGTGCCTGTATGGAAATGAAAAGGACTTGAGAGAGGAGGGTGGCCATGAGGCTAGTCGCGGGAGCTTAGAGGAGGGCGTGATGGGTTAAAAGCAGGAGGGGGGGAGGAAGGTCATTCAAAACAACATCGGTGGGTGAAAAGCACTCCAATACTCTCGGCTCATGTTTGCTCTACATAAAAGACCTAACATAATGAATAAATACAAAGAAAAGCCTCCTGAATGGCAATACGGTGCAGGGAGAAGACAAACACAGGACTCCAATACCATCGGAATCGAGTTTGCGCTACATAATTGCAGCAAAAAAATGTGAGAAAATAAAAAGTCATAGTGCCTGTATGGAAATGAAAAGGACTTGAGAGAGGAGGGTGGCCATGAGGTTAGTCGCGGGAGCTTAGAGGAGGACGTGATGGGTTAAAAGCAGGGGGGGGGAAGGTCGTTCAAAACAACATCGGTGGGTGAAAAGCACTCCAATACTCTCGGCTCATGTTAGCTCTACATAAAAGACCCAACATAATGAATAAATACAAAGAAAAGCCTCCTGAATGGCAATACGGTGCAGGGAGAAGACAAACACATGCACTCGTATGGAGGGCTCATTCGGAAATGTAAACAAGCATTGGCCGCGCGGCCGTGAAAGTGACACGGCCGCGAAAGTGAAAGTAATCGCGAGCGATGAAAGCCGCTGCGAGTGTAAGGGTGGGAAGCTAGATGGTGAGGGAAGCCAGATGGCGACCGATCGCGCGCGCCTGCGCGCATAACCGCAAACTCAAGGCCATGGCAGCATTTTCAAAAGCGCACTTACTAAAAGTCTCGCCAGAGCAGCGCATGCGCTGGCTAAGGCGAGACCTAAAAATGAAGCTGACGAAAAGGGAGGGGGAGAAGGGGGGGGGGGTGTGAGCAGAGGAGCCTGATTACAGCAACCCAGATGGCAGCTGTGCACGTGCACGCGATCGTGAACGCAAGCTGGAGGCCAGCAAAAGCCTGTGGGTAGCACTCTGAAAAGCCACCTACTAAATGTCTCTCAGAGCAGCGCATGCGCTGGCTCAGGCGAGACCTAAAAAAAGAACTCTGACGAGGCCAGCACTGCCTGCGTCATAGAGCTGGCAAAGCCAATAGGTCTTGCCTATGAAAGTCTATTAGCTTTGTCAATTTTTTAAGTCACTTTGTACAACTGTGCAGCATGGCTGAAAAAGAGAAAAAAATGCCATGACGCAGACAGCGCTGACAACATCATAGCATTTTTTTAAAAAGTTTCGGCCATGCCGTATGACAGTTGCTGCTGCTGTACAACATGGCTAAAAAGCATTAACAAAGGCAATAGCTCTTGTATAAGCATGACCTTTTGGCTTTGCCAGTGCTTGTTTCACCGGAGGTCTGGATTTGAAAATTGTTTCTTCTAACATTCCCTAACAGGCCTGGGTGGATGATTGGACCGCATGGTTAATCTTTTGCTATTCTATTGCTATTCTATTGCGCATCCTGATAACCTGTGTGTATCTGTTTACTTGTCGGATTTGTTTCTTTGGAGGACAGGGAAACCAAAGGGATAGGAAGATATGGCTGCTGAGGACATAGCTACATATGGAATCTGACAACTGAAAGACGCTGGCCAGGAAACATCAGATACAACAGCTAGGGATGTACAACAGTTTAACCATGTGATGCCATATCTCACTGAACCACTCTCATATGGAAAAAACGTATCCAAAATTGCGTAAAGCAAAATTTTGAGAAATTTCATAAAATCCAGGCATTTCATTAATTTTGTTCGAGTAATTTGACTTTCACCGAGGCCTACTGCTGTCTATTGTACACCAACAGGCAGGACATAGGGCATTTTTATTTTCGTAAATATTGTTTTTAGGTCTAAACCATGGACTATCATCTACTCAAAGTTACTTCCTGGACAGATCTTCAGTAAAATATACAATGTATGAGAATGGAACCAAAATGGTGTGGGTCTGGGTTCTAGAGAAGGATGTTGAGGAGGCTGCAGCATTTTCTGACACTTTGTCAGCCGCTCACATTCCATACACCATGGCTCATAGGGCGATAAGAAAACTTGAGGTTTGGATGACTGTTTAAGGATTTTGCAGAATCTGTTCAGTTTCCTTTTTCGAGAGAGAAGTGTACCTGCCGTGTTTTGTGTGTATTTTGTATGTATAAAGCGAGGGAAAGAAGTTTGGGGTGTTGTGGAAGTGGTAGGGAACAATGCCAGTCTCTTTACCCTTGTGTTACTTCTCCTTCTCAAGTCAGTATTGACATATCATTGCTTCTTAGCAGCATAACAAAGGGAATAGAAGTTGTTTCCCTCATGTGAGGGAAACAATGTTAGTAGTCATAGCAGATTAAATCTACAGTGTCTGCGCTATTCTATGTAGTTCAGTGTTGTTCACTATGGGAACTTTTTCAGGAGTCCAAAGGCAATCAGGGGTTATTGAGCCAGATTGTTTCAATCAGAGCCTTTTACCGTTGCAGTCAGGGCGTTAACTTACTGTTGAGCACTCAGTACCCGAGGGTAGCAAATTCAAGCAGTCCAATGCTCACTTAGCAAAGGCACCTCCAATTGCCCTCTTAAGCAGTTTGTCTGCTCTCTTCCTCAAAGGAGGGTATAGGCAGCCCCTCCTGGCAGTCTTGTCAAAGTTTCCCAGGCTCTGGTCCTGAAACTGGCAAGGGGGTTGGATGCCCCAAACCGGATCACAAAAGTAGTTTCTCAGGGGCATATTCGCAAGGACTCATCGCCGATTTATCGTCACTTTAGCGCCGCAAAAGTGGCGATAGATTTATCGCCCTATTCTCAAGCTGGTGCAAACTGCCGATATCGCCAGTTTCCCAGCGATAGCTGCCGCAAAAAACATCGCCACGGATGAGAGCGACAACTAACGCTAATGATATGCAGAGTAGGCGTACCCGTGCAAAAACACACGAAAACATCACTTCGCGATATTCTCAACGACCAGCCCGATCCGCGATGCGACCCAAAAACAGGCGATAAGGCGCGTTAGCAGCAGGGATTCAACACCTGCCTTTTACTGGTGTAAAGCCGGACGACAACCTGCAGCATGAAAGGGAGCCCAGCCCAGAGCCACATCTGAAGACCAACACATGTCATGGAGCTACTGACCATGCAGATCGGAGACCCAAGAGGGCCACAGCAGCCACCGCCACCACCCCCAGGACCCCCCTCCCCCCACCGGACTACCACCGAGGCAGCGCAGAACAAGAAAGCTGACCTTCACAAAACGGCATGGCCCCACAGCCACACAAATGCAGAATGTGGGGAGAGGTGGGAACCAAGTATATGTGAAGGAGGCAAGTCACCCATGAATAAGAATGTACACAATGCCAAGTGTGGCGGTGATGTGCTGGACAGACTACAGTGTGCAGAGCACAGACATGTCCATGTGGACATATACTGCTGGTGTTTGTAGTGTTGTGGAAAGTGGACGCAACCATGTTACCTCAGGCAGTGGGGAAGACCCCGGTCATGTATCCGTGTCGCCCCCCCCCGTAAGCGTAAGCGGAGTGGGCTGGGCCGGCGTACGCCAGGCCAGCGTAGGAGTGTGAATAAATAGGCCGGGGCTCTGGGCGTCCTTCACTTCCCGGATGGCCATCGTGTCTGCCAGGGAGGCGCCCCTCACCCTGCCTCGAGTCTGCCGCCATTACCGCCAGCCTCCTCAGCCGATCGCTGGCGTCCGCGACACAGGCCCCCAGTGCGCCCTGCGGCACAGCACCATGGAGTTATGAGTGTGCCGACTACTGTCTGCGGCCTACACTGCGGTCAGCAGGGACCTCAAATCAAATCCAATCCTGACCTGCGAGGACCCGCCATCATCTCTGGCTGCACACCCGCTGAGCGCTACAGGTGCCACCAACTCAGTGCACCACAAGTCATCATCACGTGGCTGTGGGCCCTTTCTGACCGCTGCCTCCGGCCTACACTGCGGTCAGCAGGGCTCACAAATCAAATCCAATCCTGACCTGTGAGGACACGCCATCATCTCTGGGTGCACACCCGCTGAGCGCTACAGGTGCCACCAACTCAGTGCACCACAAGTCATCATCACGTGGCTGTGGGCCCTTTCTGACCGCTGCCTCCGGCCTACACTGTGGTCAGCAGGGCCACAAATCAAATCCAATCCTGACCTGCGAGGACACGCCATTATCTCTGGCTGCACACCCGCTGAGCGCTACAGGTGCCACCAACTCAGTGCACCACAAGTCATCAATCACGTGGCTGTGGGCCCTTTCTGACCGCTGCCTCCGGCCTACACTGCGGTCAGCAGGGCTCACAAATCAAATCCAATCCTGACCTGCGAGGACACGCCATCATCTCTGGCTGCACACCCGCTGAGCACTACAGGTGCCATCAACTCAGTGCACCACAAGTCATCATCACGTGGCTGTGGGCCCTTTCTGACCGCTGCCTCCGGCCTACACTACGGTCAGCAGGGCTCACAAATCAAATCCAATCCTGACCTGTGAGGACATGCCATCATCTATGGCTGCACACCCGCTGAGCGCTACAGGTGCCACCAACTCAGTGCACCACAAGTCATCATCACGTGGCTGTGGGCCCTTTCTGCCCGCTGCCTCCGGCTTACACTGCGGTCAGCAGGGCTCACAAATCAAATCCAATCCTGACCTGCGAGGACACGCCAACATCTCTGGCTGCACACCCGCTGAGCGCTACAGGTGCCACCAACTCAGTGCACCACAAGTCATCATCACGTGGCTGTGGGCCCTTTCTGACCGCTGCCTCCGGCCTACACTGCGGTCAGCAGGGCTCACAAATCAAATCCAATCCTGACCTGCGAGGACACGCCATCATCTCTGGCTGCACACCCACTAAGCACTACAGGTGCCATCAACTCAGTGCACCACAAGTCATCATCACGTGGCTGTGGGCCCTTTCTGACCGCTGCCTCCGGCCTACACTGCGGTCAGCAGGGCTCACAAATCAAATCCAATCCTGACCTGCGAGGACATGCCATCATCTCTGGCTGCACACCCGCTGAGCGCTACAGGTGCCACCAATTCAGTGCACCACAAGTCATCATCACGTGGCTTTGGGCCCTTTCTGACCGCTGCCTCCGGCCTACACTGCGGTCAGCAGGGCTCGCGCTCACAATTCAAATTGAGACTTGATTTATCAATGGCACAGTCCAGTAGGCAACAGACATTGCTATCAGTGCGGCCCGCCCGGACAATGCATCATCGCAGGCTGCGCAACCGCTGAGCGCTTCTGGTGCCTCCAACTCAGTGCACCACAACACATGTACCCTTTATGATTGAGTTTTGTGCTGTGGACAGCTGACGCGACAATGTCGCCTCATTCAGTGTGGAAGACCTGGGATGAAGATGAGGCAGGTGTACCACACCCCACTGCAGCTGCAGCGGGAATATCCCGAAGGGACACAATGATTAACAATCACTTCACATGAGCACGCTCATCTCTGGTGCCCCTACCTCAGTGCACCATACGTCATGGACCCTTTATATTTTAATCTTTTGTGTGTGATTCCAGATCTGGTGCCCCTACCTTAGTGCACTGCAAGTCATGGACCCTTTATGATTGAATCTTTTGTGTAATACGAAGATCACTGTTCTAGTTGTTGCCAGCACCAACCACTCCCTGAGTGCTGGCTTACACTCACCCCACACCCATCCAGCACAGGCGTCACTGGACATGTGACCCTGGCAATAAAAAGTGGCCAGGCACACGTGCCCGTAGCCAGTTCCACTATCTATCTAAGTGTGTCCTTGTGGTCATTATGTATGCATGATGGGCCAGGGCCCTACCACCTTACCTTGTGCTGTGTACTGCGGACGCAACCATGTCACCTCAGGCAGTGTCTAAGACCTTGGACATGTAGCTCTGTCGTCCCCCCCTGTAAGCGTAAGCGGAGTGGGCTGGGCCGGCGTACGCCAGGCCAGCGTAGGGGTGTGAAGGATTTGCCCGGGTCTCTGGGCGTGGTTCAGTTCTGGCCTGGACAAGGAAGTAACTAATGAGTGTGTCACTGTTGTAGTGTCGGCACCACCCAGCCCGCAATCAACAATGTTGCAATGTAGCATGCACCCGGAGGGCGGGCTCGCACGAACAGAGAAATGAAGGAGCGCAAGACCGCTGGGGGTCTTGGCTCATACATGCCAAGTGTTGTGTGTATCTGTATTGCCGCAGCATGAGCCAAATGCCTAGCCTTAATCACAGCGCGAGTTCAGCCACGCATGGACTCTACATCTGTGTGTCCGCCCTATCCTTACCATAGGCCTACACTCACGTGGCCGCCCACCTTCAACGGACAACATCACAGTGTCGTTGTCAGGCTTGTGGACATGCGCAGACAGGCATGACAATGGTGTGCCGTAGGAGTGCTAGTGATGCAACCGTGCAGCGCACACAAGTGAATAGGCTCGGGGGGAGGGAGGAGCAGCTGTGAGGCAACGTAACACACAGTGATGCCGCTCATTTGCCACATGCAAGACATGTCAAACATGAATCCGAAAGTCGCACACATCCCACCCCACCCCCAACAAGCCACTTCACATTTCCTGAATGCAAGCAGATGAGAAACTAGCATTAGGGATGAAAGCTCCTTTGTCTGAACTATCAGGCGGAAGCACATCTGCACCTCCGACCTCGGAATTGCATGTGTCCGGCACCCTCTGATGAATACTATAGCAGCTGATGATGACTCCCACACTACGCACAGCCCGATGAAAGACCAACGTATACACACCCCACACACAGAAGTCCTTGCTCGAAGTTATCTTGCATGGAATGGCCTTCACACTTACTCCCACACCATCCCAGGCGTACAACCGTTGTACTCTAAAACAACTCATTGATCCGAGCTGTGGCATTTCATCCACAGAACTGGCGCAGGTCAGAACAGTGCCGCTTCAACCAGAGTCACTAACGCAATGGCAGAACATCCCGGACACATGCACAACCCCTGTCACATGGAACTGTACCGTGCACGTATGCTGCGTTTACTGAGGGCACTGCCTTTGGCAGTGCTGCGGATCAGTCACCGGCTAAGCTTCCGCCTTGCCAACGTCACCTGCGCTCAGCCTGTGTTGCATTGTCGATCGTGCATATTCGAGTGGTCCATGGATGTCTGCCTATCCAACAGGACGGTGGCTGAACTGGATTTTGACATGTGTGTGCGCCCCCTGTTGGCCCACGACCAGGAGTGTCACCGTGATACCCGTTTATGGGATGCCTTGATACTTGGCATACATGCTGGCACCTGGACCTGGGAGATTGCACAACTCCTCGTGTGCAGTGACCACATTGAACCGCTCCCCTTTTGGGCTGTAGTGCTAATTGGTGAAAGGGGTGGACGCAGCACATCTGTCCGGACCTGCTAATGGATTGCCTCGCCGTCCTGTTTGATGAAGTCGACAACAACCTCATGTTGGAAATGATAGCCTACGAAGCTGCAATCGCTTTTATGGATGAGTAACTACGTACCTGCAGCCACAACAGATTGGAACCCATTGCACATGTCCCAACACCTTGTTGCATTTTGGAGATCTGGTCACATGTCCCACGACAACAGTGGACATGGCTGCATTTGCCTGGACTCCGAATACAGGAGCGGACAACAACGCGGGTTAACACACACCTGTGAAAGGTGAGGCACTCCCCCGGAGTGGACAGCGGCGCTTGGCAACGTTCCTCATCCTGACATACTGCTGCATTGGTCTGCATGTTGTGGCACTTATCTTGCCCGTACTGACACGCATATGCTAATAAAGTCTACGCACCTTCACTTGTATTCAACGGTGATGAGTGTTGATTTGAATGACAATGTGTGTCTCACTGCCTATCTGGGTCACGGCCATACATGCGCATTGATAGCATTACCCAGGGAGTACCTTTTTGTGGAATCACTGTCCCTACATTCATCCATACTTTCATACTTGATTGCTCATAGCCACGACACATCTGTGTGAATTAGAATGTTTTATTCGCATTCAGTGGAGTGTTGAAGCTGGAGCAGTACAGGGCCATGTGAACCCCACTTTACATTGTTGCTCCGTGGAGGGCCAGCCAGAGTCCTTTAGGGATTGACGAGTTCATCTGAAGAGGGAGACTTCAGTCTGCAGTGTGATTGCTGTGTCATTGGTAACCAATCAAAATATGGCAGTCCATGTCGAGGTCCAAGGTGAGTGTCGCTGAGTGTATCGGGGGACAGTGGAAGATGTTATTCCAGGGCATGATGCAGAGGGCAGAACCAAGCTGAAACAGGCCATATGGCGGAGATGAATGCTACCACTTCATTCTTACCACAGGGCCAGATTCATCATCATCTTCGTCCTTTGATGTGTCAGGTGCCTCACATGTGGGTGGTGGTGTATTGTCTGCATCACTGTGTGGTACTGACACATCAGGGGCCGGAGGTGGAATGTCTACCGCACTGTGTGGCACTGACACTTCAGGGGGCGGAGATGTGGATGGAGAAGCAGCAGCAGCATTCATCCGCGCCAGGCCTTGTGGCGGCAATGCCATGACGAGGATCTGCAGGGCATGGAAGATCACAGCTGCATCTCGCTGGTGTGCAGCCGTGTCAGACATTCTTTCCGTCGGGATCCGCTCCATGTTCTCCATGATCCTCCGCATGTGTCCCAACTCCCGGCTGTCATCGCAGGAGCCACTCTGACTAGACAGTTGTTCTTGTCTCAGAGTCATGACTCCAGCGATGTCAGCTATGGATTGTTGGAGAGCATAGAGCGGACAGTGGGTGTCCGTTAGGGACTGTAAGTGGTCCCTGATGGGATGTAGACACCCACGTATGGCATCTAGTTTGGCTGCCATGAGGTCGAACCCCACCAGCAGCTGATCAGCCATCTTCTCCTGGCACCCTAACACACGGCGTTGTAATGCCATGTGTTGGTCGTGGGGGTCCTGGGAGACAGTTGTGGTGGTGGGTGCTTCCTGCTGTGTGGTCTGCGCAGGGGGTGGGGTCTCCTCGATGCAGCTGGGCTGCACTGCTCCTGGAGGTGGGGTGCTGAAGCTGTCCATGGGCTGTTGGAGGGCGTTGGTGTCGATGTTGGGGAGGTCCTCTTCATCATCAGTGCTGAGTTGTTGTGTCTGCTCTGCAGGAGGTGTTGATTCTCCCTCTGCAATGTGAAGGGGAGATGCAGATTGACATTATGTTCACATGTATGTTGACGCATTGGACAACTTTACTTACAGACTGCATGACAATGTACATTCTGACTGTTTGTGAGGAGATGCCTATGTGATGCGGGACAGTTGAAATTTTGCCACCATCACGGATGTGAGGTTGTATTTGTCCATTATCATCTGATAGTTTCCTGCTATGCCAAATGCGAATGGCCATTTTCTACACACAAGCGGCGGCAGTTGTGTCCTCTGTTCTGTTGTGAAAGTGTTGCAGTTTGTACCACATTGTTGTCAATGTTGAGGTGCTCTGATTCTTATGTGTGTGTGCTGCATTGTGGGTGTGTTGCCCCTTCAGCTCTGATTTTGCTGGCCCTTATCCCTTTCAGGTGGTGTGCCTTTCACTTCTGTGCTTATACAGTGCTGAGATGTTGCAGACTTGGGTAACTTGGGCTCTTGGTCGGAGTTGTGACTCTTGGGCATGGTTTGTCCGCAGATGTGCTATACTTAATTGTGCATGTGTGCCATTGTGCCCATCTCCCCAGTCCCCCCAGTCCCTGGTGGTTACTCACCCTGTTGCTGTTGGGTCAGGTCATGTTGTGTAGTGTCCGGTCCCCCAACTCCTGCCACCGTCTCCCCAATGATGACTCGGGTCACCATTTCCTCCATCTCATCCAGCTCCTGGTGTGTCGCTGGACTCCCACCTCCAGTCTGCATTGCTGCTTTCAGGTTTGCTGCGAGTTTCAGCTTAGTTTTGCTCTTCACATCATTCCAGCGCCTCTTGAGCACTTCATTGTCCTCCTCAGCACTCCGACTGCATTCACCTTGTCCAGGATGGGCTGCCATATTGTATTTTTAGCTGCCAATGACACAGTGGAGGTGACGAACAGTTGTTGATGGTGTTCTACCACCTCCGTTATCAGGGTCCAGTTTTCCTGCGGAGAGAACCGCGTCTTCCTCTTCTTCTTCTCCTTGCCCTTCCCTGACCCCGAGGTCCCAGGCTGGTCCTCCGTGGGGCTTGTGGGGTTCGGGTTGGCCTCTGTACTTGCTCCGGCTACCTCCATTGTGTTTCGCAGTTGTTATGTTTTATTTTTATTTTTTTATTTGCAGCTTTTATGGTGATTTGTCCCGCCTGACGTGGGGATTGAAAGCCTGGCGCTGCTTGTCGCCGATTTTTCTATCACGGTTGGGCCCATCGCAACTTTTTTCACGTTCGGGTTTCCTTTTTTAGCGCAGTCGCAGTAGCTGTATCGCGGACATTTGACGCGTTATCGGGAAACTATTGCATGTTACTGCCGTGTTGAGAATGTGACGTTCACACGGAGTTATTTTCCCGCGATGGACGGCGATATGAGAAATTGCGTTAACCTATTTTGGCGATGATTATCGCACGTTCTTGAGAATATGCCCCTCAGTCGCTTAGTTGTGGGGAGCATAGATTCTAATGGAGGAATCTTGGCACCCTAGCTTGATTTGTTTGTCCCATTGTTGTAATGTTCCTCACAACAGGTTTTGGTTAAACCAAATACTTTTATTGAAGATTAACAGTGGAACAGCTCTTGACGAGGTGCTCTCTACACCAAGCAGCAAACAACTCGGTCCGAGAACGCCGCACTGAGGACCATCATAAAGACCATGGAATACTTGGGGCACACGCAAGGTAGAAGCCCCACAAACCCCAACATAGATTACAACACATCCCCTTCCTTTACACATAAAGCAGAAGTATAACATTACATTGCAAAACACTATTACACTAATAATGTTCTATAGACCAACAAGATGTAAAAAATGAATTCTCAAGAAACATGCCTAAGACATTTACCTAAAAAAAACCACAAACAATATGTACTGCAAAAAAAATATTTAAAAAACATTTCCACCCTAATGATGCACATAATATGCTAAAATCTAATAAGTCAGCTGGTTGTCTTCTTGGTCTGGGAATCCTACTTGTACTACGCCTATGTATAATAGATGCTCCACTTTCACGAACATGCATGCTACCGTCACCATCTTCACCCACTCCAGAGGATATTTTACGTTCTCTCTTCTGTTGCATGGCTTCATCCAACATAAACATAAACCCACTGCAACCGTCATTGTCTCCACCATCTTCACCACACCTTTGTCCACCATACTTGGCCAACCTTCTCAAATTACAGTGTTCATCATTAGAGAACACAACATGCCACCTTTGTACATCTTTGACTTTAAAAGGCCCTAAAAAACAATTAAAACCATTTTTTTTCCTCTTCCTGACTTTATCTTTACCCAATCACCCGGAGCAATCCTCACATCAACCATATCTTCCTGCCTGGTGTAACTAACCTTAAATGTATTAGATTCCACATCAGATCTCACAAAGCTCTAGCAACCCAAACTTCTGTTGCCTGCATTGTTCTTCCCTTCAATCACATCACACATCCAAAGTGGGCAAAGCTTCAAATCTAGCTTCCTCCTGCGCATTACACTAAAATGAGTTTAACCTGTGGTGGAATTCTCTGGTGTGCGGTAAGCCCACACCAAATCAAGGATCATACTCTCCACATCCAAACGATTAGATACCGCCATTTGCAAAGCTCCCTTTAACATGCTGTTGGCCCTTTCCACCATCCCGTTGGTATGAGGATAAAAAAAGAGATGTACATGAATATCTCACACCACACGACAACAAGAAATCCCCCATCTCCCTTGAGGTGAGTTCTGTCCCATTGTCTGTGATTGTAATTGTAATTGTAATTGTAATTGTCATTTGTAGAGCGCATTATCACCTACTGGTCTCTAAGCGCTATGAGAGAGAGCCCTGCCCTAGCACGTAAGGAGGAAGACAATGATTAAATTGTGCCCCAAGCTTCCACAAAGAGGAATGTCTTTAACTTCTTCCTAAAAGGGAGAAGGGCTTGTTCCTTCCGCAGATTCTCCGGTAACTTGTTCCATAATACAGGAATTGAGGTCGAAAAGGCTCTGCCTCCTTTAGAGGTCATGCTAAAGCGGGGGCAGGCCAGCAGGCCGGCCTCCGAGGACCGTAGTGACCTACTAGGAGTATAAATAGCCAGGCGATCCTTAATGTAGGATGGGGCTTGGCCATAAATGGCCTTGTGCGCAATGCAAAGGCCTTTAAAACTAATTCTCTGCCTAATCGGGAGCCAGTGTAGCTGGCGTAGGAGAGAGGTAGCATGGGCCCTCCTAGGCAGTTTAAAAATCAGTCTGGCCGCGTCATTCATAATGACCTGTAGTCTAGCAAGCAGCTTTCCTGGGAGGCCAATATACAGGGAATTCCCGTAATCCAAACGTGACACTATCAAGGCTGATACTGCCGTTCTGAGAGTTGCGAATGTGAGAAGGGGAGCAAGTTTCCGTAGCTGTCTAAGCAGGCCAACACATGTACCTACTACGGCAGATACCTGCTGAGTCATAGACAGTTTAGCATCAATTTTAATGCCCAGGCTTTTTACGGCCTGGGCTGGCTCAGGATTTGCGCCCAACTCTTGTGGCCAAAAAAGGTCACTCCACGGACTGGAGTCTGTGGTGATGGCCAAAACCTCAGTCTTATCAGGGTTGATTTTGAGGGAATTGGCCGTCATCCAGTTGACTATATATTTTAAAATATTTTGCATTCGTGCATGGGCAGCCGGGGCATTATCTATCTGGATAATGATTTGAGTGTCATCCGCGTAGTTGTAGATCTGGCACTCCATGATATTCAGTGCAGCTATCAAGGGTTGAAGGTAGGCATTGAATAAGAGAGGAGACAACGCCGAACCCTGTGGCACCCCACATGAGAGTTTACCGGAGTCAGACACAAAGTCAGCCAGTTGTACTCTCTGTGAACGGTCAGTGAGGAAGGACGTAAACCATTTGAGGGCCGTGCCCTGGATGCCTAGCTCTGAAATCCGCGACAGAAGTAGGTCATAATTGACCGTGTCAAATGCCGCGGATAGATCTAGCAATACCAGGGCACATGGTTTTTCTTATCGGCCCTGAGCCTAATTTCATCCAGCACGGCCAACATAACCATCTCCGTGCTGTGATGGGCCCTAAAGCCAGCCTGGTTGGTTTGCAGGAGATGGTTGACTTCTATATGGTGTGATAGAGATTTCAGCACGTGCTGTTCCAGCACTTTCGCCAGGAATGGAAGTTTGGAAATTGGCCTAAATGTTTTTTAGGTTCTTTGCATCTGCCCCTGGTTTTTTCAATAGTGGGATAACTCGTGCTTCCTTAAAATCAATAGGAACGTGACCACGTTCGAGGGATTGATTTAATAGCATTAGAACCTCGCTTTCGATCCCAGGTAGTGCCAGCTTAAAGATCCTCGGAGGGCAGGGGTCCGCCGGTGACCCCGACTTAATCCGACCCATCAAAGAAGACATGGAGTCCAAGGTAAGCATGGGAAAGGCAGTAAGAGGTTTATTATATGCAGGGGGCAGGGGTACTGATACTAAGGGGCAATGAACGGTAGGAGTGAAATGGATCTCAGTCAGTAGGTCCTTCACTTTTTTAGAAAGAAGGACTGGAATTTATTACAGTCATCAGGGCAATAGTGGGGCCTCTGTTCCTGAGTCTGTCTCAATTCTTTTAAAATCCGAAAAGTTTCTTTTTGTAAGTTATCAGCGTTCAAGATCCTATCTTCATAAAATTCTGCTTTCCTTATTAAAATCGCTTTCTTGTAGACTGCAAACATTGCTTTGTATTCAAGCCGGGCACCTGAGTCATAATCTCGACACCAGGCTCTCTCGCATTGGCGTAAGGCTTGTTTCTTATGTCTAAGGGCCTCGTTAAACCAGGGTGCCCCTTTGCCTTTATCCCTTACTCTTTCCCTACGCATGGGGGCTACAATGTTAATGGCATTCTTCAACCTTGTAGAAAGAGCAGCGCTATCTCGATCAAGGTCAGAATTTCCTTGTGTTGGTCCAGGGGGAGAAAATTTATATAAAGTATTAATCAGGTCATCTCCTCTGATTTTTCCCCATCCCCTCAGCACTTTCCACTCTGGCTGGGGACAAACTACTTGACTAGTGGATGGAAACCAGCCACTAATTAAATAGTGATCGGACCAAGCACAAGGACTGATCATTAGTGGACTTATAGGTGGGTGGGAGGTCCAGACCAGATCAAGTGTATGGCCCTTCTCGTGAGTGGGTGCATTCACCAATTGCCTCAACTCCAGTGCGCCTAGTGCCTCTTCCAACTGTATGGCCTGACTATCTTTAGGTGTCTGATCCCAGTGGAAGTTGAAGTCCCCCATTATCAGGATACATTGATACCGCGACCGGATATCATTAACTAATTCGATAAAAAGCTCAACAAATTTGGGTGATGTTCGCGGAGGGCGGTAGACTATCAGAGCAATTAGACAGGTGGTCTGGGAGCAGAGTTTAGCCCCCAGCACATCTGCCCCCTCAATGCTTTCTGCACATAGGGTCTCTGCCTGTAACTGTTGGTTATACAGAATAGCGACTCCACCCCCTCTAGTGCTGCTGGGTCTATTATAACAGAGGGCGGCATAATTCGGGGGCATGGCTGCCACTAAATCCGGTGCTGAGGATTCCTCAAGCCAAGTTTCTGTGACTCCAAGTATGTCCAAATGGTCATCCTGGAGAAGCGAGAAGACTTCAAGATTGTGCTTCTGCAAGGAGCGGGTATTAAGAGTAGCTACCCGTAATCCCTGTGGATCATTGGGCCAAGACATCCTAAGTGGGTGAGGTAGGGAACCTATACTGCCTACTACCATTTGTGTCCTTAATAGTCCCTCGGCCCTAAGTTTAAAAACCACATTGGTCTTAAGTGGCACCACACCCAGGGCTAGGCTCGAAGTTCCTCCATAGAGTACAAATAGTGGGGCCTAGGGGGACTGGCCCCTGGTCCCAGTCGGTCGCGGACGGGGGCAGACGGGCTTGCCTTAGGCGCGCCCGCTGCGCGCGCGCGCGCGCTGCGCGCTTGCTCCAGCTCTGATGATATGCTGTCAGCTCCTCCCCCCACCAATCAGCCCTGCTGTGCAGCAGCTGATTGTCCCCAGGCAACTAGACCGTTAGATCAGGCGGAAGTGCCCTAGGGTTGCGGAAGTGAGGGAGCGCTGAGCGCAGTTAAAAGAACACAGTGCAAAGTACAAGTAATAGTAAAAAGAGGGTCCCTTCAATTTTAAAATAACAGTGCAGAGTAAAATCAACTAAACTTAGAGGCACCACCATAAGCCAACCTCCGCGTGGGAGCAACGCGTCTCTCTCAGTCCGCGCGCTTGCTCCAGCTCTGATGATATGCTGTCAGCTCCTCCCACCCACCAATCAGCCCTGCTGTGCAGCAGCTGATCGTCCCCCAGGCAACTAGACCGTTAGATCAGGCGGAAGTGCCCTAGGGTTGCGGAAGTGAGGGAGCGCTGAGCGCAGTTAATAAAAACACAGTGCAAAGTACAAAGTAATAGTAAAAAGAGGGTCCCTTCAATTTTAAAATAACAGTGCAAGTAAAATCAACTAAACTTAGAGGCACCACCATAAGCAAACCTCCGCGTGGGAGCAAATGCGTCTCTCTCAGTGATGAGTTGCGCTGGGAACCCTTCTTCTCTAAAGAGTTCCCGGAGAGCCTCAATGGTTGCTCGTGTGGTAATTTCCAGCAAAATGTATACCACCAGCCTCCTTGAATGCACGTCAACCATAACCATAGCAAATCTTTTACCATGCCCCAAGCCACCCCTGGGACCGATGAAGTCTAAGCACACGCTGTGCCACGCACACCCAGGATCTGTGATGCTACCCCCTCCAGAACTCACTCCCAACTTCAACCTTTTTTCACTCTCCTTACACTCAACACACCTTTCTACCCAATCAACAATGTCTCCCTCTATGGTTGGCCATCAAAACTCTTTCCTTACCCATTTCTTGATTACGGTCTGTCCCAAATGCCCCTCATGGGCTTAATTAAACAACCTCTTGCGCACTACCAAAGGGAAACCAACTTGGCACCTCTTATAACTATGGTACTCTCATTCACAGAAAGCTCATCCAAAACCTTGCTCTAAGGTCGTAAACTAAGAGAAAGTGTACTTTTCCTTCTATTTCTATTCTTAATCATGCGTATCACCTCCACCAGTACCTCATCTCTTTTCATGGCTTCTACCCACTCCAATTCACTTACTACTCCACCACAACAACTACTCCACCACAACAATTAATAACGTCCTCAATACTCGCTACAGCTCCTTCACTTTCTTTACATACAACTGCTTCCTCATCCACAGTTTTCCAATCAAGCGACAACAGCGAGAGACAGTCAGCTTGGACATTCTTCCACTCAGGAATATACTCATACTCGCATAGTCGTACTCTAGTAAACTTGAGGTATGCCTCGCCAACCTAGCTGACCCTTTGCCAGCAAAACCTTCAAAGTGGCTTGTGGTCTGTTCGCAAAATAACATGACTGCCCCACACATAGGTACAGAAGTATTCTAAGCCCCACGCTGCAGCTAGCGCTTCCCTCTCTAAAACTGCATAATGACGCTCAGTATCAGTTAAGGTGCGTGAGGCAAACGCAACAGTTTTCTCAACCATACCTTGGATTTGAGATGGAACAGCTCCTATTCCTGTCGCACTGGCATCAACTGTGACTATAGTCTTGAACCTCGTATCAAACTGAACCAAAATTTGGGCATTGCAAACTTCATCTTTGATTCTTTGAAAACACATTGTTGTGAGGCACCCCACTCATATTTCACCCCTTTTCTCATTAAAACTTTTAAACACTCAGGGGGATATGTACAATAGAAGTGGCGGAATGAGGCGTTAGCCGTCATGGCTTAATGCCTCACTCCGCCACTTCTGAAACGCAAGGCTGCACCATATTTACAACAATATGGTGCAGCCTTGCGTTTCCCCCTGCAATGGTCCTACACTTAGCAGTCTAACGCCAACGCAGGCACCCTTACACCATAGTGTAAGGGTGTCTGCGTGCAGGGGAGGATTGTTTATGTACAGGAAGGTGTCCCTTCCTGCACATAAACAATTCTGAAATGCCATTTTGTCACTTCTATGTGCGCTGCTTAATGCAGCACACATGAAAGTCACAAAATGGCATTTTTCCCAAGATTGTTTATGTACAGGAAGGGGTACCTTCCTGTACATAAACAATCCATGGCTTTTTGATTTTCCCATGTGTGCTGCACAAGGCAGCACACATGGAAAAAGCAAAAACGAGGAGAAATAATGCATTTCTCCTCGTTACGCCAACTTAAGACCGGGTTTTACCTGGTCTTAATTTTGGCACTGCCTCCTATGTATGCTGCCCCCTATGTACGCTGCCCCTGTACATAGGGGGCAGCGTCAAAATCAATGGGTGTTGTGGTGGAACGCCCACCGCAACACCAACTTCCCACCCCTTTCACGCTAACCATAGAGTGAAAGGGGGCCTTATTTACAAGGCAGCGTTAAGCCACATTAAGGGGCATATTCACAAGGAGCTATCGCTGAATTAACGGCACTTTATCGCAGCCAAAGTCGTGATAAATTTACCTCCCCATTCACAAGCCGGTGTTAACAGCCCACAGCACCAGTTTACCCGCGATAGCAGCCGCAAAAACATCGCCACAGAGAACCCCGCAAATATCGCTAATGAGATGCAGAGTAGGCGTTCCCGTGCCAAAAGCCGAGACAACATCACACCTCAACATTCACAACGACCAGCCACATCAGCGATAAGAACACAAAACAGGCGATAAGGCGCGTTAGCACCAGGAAATTTACACCTGCTCTGACCTGGTGTAAAGTCGGACGGCAGCCAGCACCACAAAAGGGAGCACAGCCCAGGGCCACATCCGAAGGGCAACAGATGCCATGGAGCCACTCATCATGCGGCCCGGACACCAAAGAGGGCCACAACACCCACCTCCACCACCCCAGGACCACAACCCACACCCGGATCACCCCCCACCCCGGACCACCACATATGCAGCGCAGACAAAGACAGCGGACCCCCAGGAAGCGTACCAGCCACACAGACCCAACATCTGACAATGTCACCGTCCACTACAGGCTGAAAGTGACAAACATCCTACGCATCCTGACCATCATCGCCTAACAGGCCTACGGCACCAACACAGCGGACAACCAACATCCCACCCCCACACAAAGCTGCTGGCTTGGCTGCACCTGTTGGCCCCTGGTGCCCCCCAACCAACACCCACCAGAGTCGGAGGAGTCTCACAGCCAGCCACATCCAAGTCCCCCACACCTGTCCTGGACATCACCATCACCCTGGTACCCCAGTCCCCATACGTACAACACAATGCGCAGGATCCGCTGGAGACCAAGCAAGGACCATACGCCCTAGCAGGATGCACGCACGTGTTGGTGGCAATACACAGCACACATGTACTACCTGTGCCCCCTGGTGACAGAGCACACAATCACCGCAACAGGAAGCACACGTCTCACATCAATGTGCAGGCAACAACAGAACACCGTGGAACCCCCAACAATGTCACCTTCAAATACACAGCCAGTGTGCATGATACCTTCATCCTCCGACAGTCCATCATCAACCAGCGTGCCCAGGACGGCAACAAGGGAAATGCACAGCCCCTTGGCAATATCCAAATGAACACCCCACACACCTCAACTCCACAACCATGCAACTCACAACTCTGGCAATGCACACGTCACAAAATCACATACAACAGGCACAACAACATGCCCACCCACCAGACAAGACAGAACAACTTACAATGTTCACATGGGCAAGCCCTGAACATGAGCCAGCAACGGCATGGCACCTCAGCCACATAATAGCCGAATGTGGGGAGAGGTGGCAACCAGGCATGTGTGAAGGATGCAGTAGAACCATGATTGGAAAGTACACAATGCCAAGAGTGGCGGAGATGTGCTGGACACACCGCAGTATGCAGAACACACCCATATCCATGGCGACATACACCGCTGGTGTATGGAGTGTAGTGGACAGTGGATGCCACCATGTCACCCCAGCCAGTGGGGGACCTCGCGGAAATGTTGCCTGTTACACCCCCCCTAAGCGTCACCGGAGTGGACTGTGCCGTCGTACACAGAGCCAACGTGGGTGTGTGACTGATATGTGCGTGCCCCTGGGCGTGGTTCTGTACTGGGTATGTGCATCTGCATGTGTCTCTATGGCAGTGTGGGTCTCCTTTGTGGGGTGTAGGTGGTCCCTGAAGGGTATTGGACACCCACGTATGTGTTCTAGTTCACATTCCATGGGTTCGGCAACACCCGCACCTGTTGGGCCACCTCCTTTTGGCGTTCTGACACCTGGCATTGGGGTGCCATGTGTGGGTCGGTGAAGTGTTGTGAGCCAGCCGTGATTGCGGGTGCTTCATGCTGTGTGGTCTGTTGCAGGGGCTGGGTTCTCCTCTGAGTAGCTTGTCTGCCCTGGTTCTGGTGGTGGGTTGTGTGGGATGTCCATGGGCTGTTGTAGGGCGTCGGTGTCGAAGGTGTGGTGTTCGTCTCCGGCATAACTGATGGGTTGTCTGTTCTGACCTGCTGGAGGTGTTGTTTGTTCCTCTGCATTGTGAAGGGGAGATGCATGTTGGGATTGTGTTGGCGCCTTGTTCTTGTCGACATGCAGACTGTGTGACAATGTACATTGTGACTGTTTGGGCGGTGGTGGCTATTTGAGTTGGGACAGTGGACATTTGGCCTACATGGCTGATGTGGGGTTGTAGCCGTAGATATGCATCTCACAGTTCCCTGCTCTGTCCAATGTGATTGTTCTGTTTCTGCACCTGGGCGGACCCAGTTGTGTCCCCTGTTCTGCAGTGTGGGTGTTGCACTTTGTGCCACATTGTCATGGTATGTGCTGTGATTGCTATGTGTGTGTGCTGCAGTGTGCCACGGGGATGGGGGACATGTCCCTGGGTAATTGTGGGTGTGCAGTGTGCTACACCTCGTTGTGCATGTGTGCCATTGTGCCCATCACCCCGTTCCCCCAGTCCCTGTTGGATCCTCACCCTGTTGTTGTTGTGCCGGGTCCTGTCGAGCTGTGTCCGTACTCCCACCTCCTTGCACCGTCTCCACACTGATGACTGTGGCCTGGGTTTCCTCCAGCTCCTCCTGTGGCGCTGGACTGCCACCTCCTGTCGCCGTTGCTGCCTTCCTGTTGGCAGCAGGTTTGTGCCTGGTTTAGGTTGTCACATCCTGGCGGCGCCTCTTGGCCTCCTGGATTGGCCTCCTCAGCACTACGACTACATTCCAGGTGGTCTGCTTGTGGGTCAGTTGCTGGTAGGGTTCTGTGACTCCGTGGCGCTGGTCTTGTTTTCCTGCGGTCTGCACCCCGTCTTCCTCTCCCTTTTCTCCTTGGCCTTCCCCGACCCAGTTGTTCCTTGCTGGTGGTCTGTGGGGTTCGCGTTGACCTCTGCGCTGGGTCAGGGAGCATCCATGTTGCTACATGCTTTGACTTGTTTCTGGTGTGTTGTTTCTGTGGTTTTTATGGTGCAATTTCCCCCCAGACGCGTGGGATTTGCAGGCCTGTGGCTGCTTTTCGCTACTTTTTGTACCGCGATTGGCCTCATCGCATGATTTCTCGCGTTTCGCATTTTTTCGGCGTGGCGTTGATTTTCACGCTGACATTTGACGAGTTATCTGGTGACTATCGCATGCTACCGCCTTGTTGTGAATTCCACGTTGACACAGGATTATTTTCCCGCGATAGGCTGCGATATTGAAAGTTGCGTTACGCTACTCTTGCGGTAGTTATCGCACGTTCTTGTGAATATACCCCTAAGTGGCTTAATGCTGCCTTGTAAATAAGGCTAAGCCCCTATCGCCACCACAACGTTGATAAAAGTGACATTGTGGTGCCGTTAGGGGTTTGTACATATGCCCCTCAGTTTTGCTTGCAAAATCTTTGACAAACTTTGAGTAATACTCTATCAACCGTAGGAATGAGAGTAATTGTTCTTTATCCCTAGTCGTTGGCGCAGACCTGATGAAAGATACGAAGTTGCTTTTAGGCCTCACACCATCAGCGGATAGGGTATGCTCAAGATATTCAATATCTTCCACTAAAAATTCATTCACATTTTTCACGCCTTAATGTCATCTTAGTCTCTGCAAGATGATCCAAGGCCAACTTCAGGGTAACATTATGAGTATTGACAGTATCACCAAACACTAGTATATCGTCTTGGAAGTAGATGACATTGTCCAACCCCTTAAAAATTACATTCATCATCCTCTGGAAGACACTTGCCGCAGCAGATAACCCGAATGGCATCCTAGTAACTGTGAAGTGCCTTCCATGGTGATGAAGGCCGTCAAGCAGCCGCGGTCCGTGCAGGTAACAGCGGTGGGGCCGGGTGGGGGGGGGGGGATTTTGAGGGACAAAGCAGAGGGAAAAATAAATAATTAATTTTCCCTTGGCATCGTCCGTTGAAATCCCGCCCCACAGCTGTTACCTGCAGGGACCGCGGCTGCCGTCAAGGATTTGGACTTTTGGTGAAGCCGTATCTAGTAATATGCATGTTTAAGGTCCAGCTTGGAATTTATTTTCCTCCTTTAAGCAAGAGTATCAACTCATTGATGTTAGGAAGCTGGAAGTTGCCTGTGATAGTGTTCTGATTCAAACCTCGTAAGTCAACGCAAAACCTTAGTTTCCCATCTTATTTTTTAGTGATGGCGATTGGAGATACCCAACTTGAAGCTTCAACGGGCTGAATCACCCCATTCTCCAGCATTTCCTTCAACAATTCTTTGACTTCCTCTCTTACCCTAATGGGCACTTTCCTTACCTTGTGCTGCACCGGAAGCATTAGGCTTTAATTTGATTGTTGGAAAGTGGATTATTGGTAGGGGCAAATGTAGGTCTGCCACTGGCAATAAGGCCACTAACACAGTATAGGGCTCAGAATAGGTCTTAGAATATTATTCCCATGCTCAACCCTTGGTAGCTTGGCTGCGAGCAGGCAGGCTTAACTTCAAAGACAGGTATGTAAAGCATTTAAAAACACCAATTCAGTAAATAATTAAGACACAATGCATAATAAAAATCCAACACCAATTTATTAAAATAGGAAATATTTGTATCTTTAAAATGACACTAAAACGACAAAAATCTAATGTAGGGAACCGGAGATATAGATTTTCAAAGATTTATCATTATATAGCACTTAGAAACCTATAGCACCATATTGGGATATCTGGTCGCAATAGACCGGCTCAAAGTCAAAGTTTCAGGCCGACCGCGATGGAGCCCTCAGCGGCTACCCCTCGCGGTAGGTCCCGGTCACAGTTTTTACCTTCGGACTTAGAAACTTTTCTGGAGCTTTTTCTCGCGGGGTCCCTCGATGCTCTTCACCAGGCCGGATTCGGTGAGGGTCGAACCTGGATGGCTTGGCTGGCTCGCGGTTGAAGGCAGATGGCTTGGCTGGCCAGGTTGAGTCGGTCCCCTTATGGAGCTTTTTTTCAAAGTTGCTCCAAAGTTCTCCAAACTCCTGGAACTTCTTCCTGAAGTTCCCCAAAGGGTCCCAAAGTGTCTCAAACTCACTCCAAGGGTCTGGGAGCTTCAAGATGGTCTTTGAAAGTTGAGGACTTTAGTTCCCACAATCCACTTGGACAAAACCCTTGCAAATCCACTGGTAGTTCACCAGGTTGAGGATCCTTGGTGGTGATGTTCCAGGTGAGCTCTGTTAACCTGTAGCTTGCAGGGAGTCCACTCTTTAGTTCTTTTACAGCAAGGTAGTCCACAGGGCTTTAGTTCCAGATGGCGCAGTCTTCAGAGGGCAGGCCTTAGAAATTGCACATCAAACTTCTCACCATGGCACCACGTCTTGCTTTCTCAAGTTTCAAGCAGCAGATCTGGAGGGCTCTGCCCCTCTCAGATACTTATTCCAAGTTCTCTGGGTCAAGCAGGAGGTCACTCCTGACCAATGGGAGCAGGGTAACTCCCCAAGGGTATGACCACATCCTGTAGAGTGTGGCATTATTTTGTCCCAGAGTGCACCAAATCCTCCAAATTCATAATGGCTGATTTTCCAGCAGGGACACACCCCTAGGATGGCTAATTTTCATAGACTCTGCCCCTTGCATCTGCTCATTCCTTCCTTAATCCTAGCTCTGGCTTGGGGTCAAAAGAGTAGAGTTGTAAATGACACTGAGGCCTTCCTCTTTCCTTTGAAGACCATGGTTTACAACTCCTCCCCCTGCTCTGGCAGTCCTGTGTTGCAGCACACTGCCCTCCCAGCAGAGCTGGTCAACCCCAGGGGCTCTTTATCACCTCTTCAAAGCAGCCTGGCTAATCCACTTAACTCTGACCAATCAGGACAGACCACTGGAAGGCTGAGTCTGGACCTGCAAACAAGAAAGTCTTATAACTTCTTGTCTGTACATTTTAGGAGAAATTCAACAATATCATATTGTTGGATTTATTACTAACATTCTGGGAAGTCTTTGAATGGAAGTTCTATCATTCTCCTATCAGGAGTTATTAGTTAATAACCTCTTGCCATGTTAACCTATGTGGCATGGGATTTGCAATGGGAAAAATGACTTGGGCCATTTTTCCAGCACCAGGACTTATAAAAACATATTTTACAAGTACTCCGCCTATATCTACAGGACCCCCACCCCATGGAACAACTAGGGGAGACTTTAGGGATTCTGAATCTGTAGAAATATTGCAGATCCTCCCTCCACAGTGCTCCTAGCATCAAAGTCGAACTTGGGCAGCACTTTAGCACAATGTGGGAAGTGAAATGTGAAATTTCACTTAGCCCAGGGCATATAAAACTCATTTTATAAGGGTCCACCTTATAAATACCTGACCCCCACCCCTGGAACACCTAGGGGAGACCCTGGGGGTTCCTAATATGCCAAAACATTGTAGGTTATCCATTTTTAAGTGCCCCAAACACCAAAGTCGAGTTTGGGCCCAATTTGCTTTTTAAAAGCAGTCCTGCCACTCAGGGCTGCTTTTAAACTGACCTCAGGCTTCAGCAGTGCACACATGCAAGTGCAGAAAAAGCTGCTGGCCTCTAAACTGCCATGCCCTATTGTGGACTAGGGACTTCTAGGTAGTTTCAATCCCCCTGCCCTATTATTTACTAGGGTCTGATAGGGTAGGTCATGCCAATCACAGGGGTACCCCATACCATAGTGTACCCTAATGTATGTAGGTGTTTTCACTGTATTCTAAATGTGTCTCTTTCAGCATAGCACTGGCCCTGTGCCTGGTTAGGCAGAGCCCAGGGTCAGTCAGAGTCAGTTACCACCAGTACCAGTCAGCAAAACGTTGGGGGGTGCCCAGGGCACAGGATGACTTTGCAACATTGATCTCATGCAATTTGAGCCTTACAATTATCCCATGTCTTTCCTAAACACTTTGGGGCAGATTTACAAGCCCCTTGCGCCACCAGTGCGTCACTGTTCGTGATGCACCGGCGGCGCATTTCACTGCCCCATATTTACAAGGACAGGAAAAGCCACCCTGCGTGACTTTTCCTGTCCTTGTAAATACGGCCCTTTTACATGCAACACTTTGCGTGAAAGGGGTGTACCATGAGTGTTGCTGTGGGTGTTCCCACGCAACACCCATGGAACCTGACACATTTCCAGATTTACGAGGATTCGTAAACCTGGAAATTCTTTAGTATGCTACGCCACCCTAGGGGTGGCGTAGCGAGGCACAACGAGGAGAAATGTTTTCATTTCTCCTAGTTTATTTCGTCTTTCAATGCTTACTGTATTCTACAGCACGCATTGAAAGAGGAAAATGCCTGTAGTGATTGTTTTTGTGCAGGAAGGTAACCCTTCCTGCACAAAAACAATCTCCCCATGACGCAGACATCCTTGCACCATGATGCAAGGGTGCCTGCGCCGGCGCATATCAGCTGTTTGTGCCCCAGCGCAGGGGTGAGCACAGGAATGCGACATATTATTGCAAATATGTGGCATTCCTGTGCTTTGAAAGTGCTGCAGCGTGGCGCAGCCAAATGGCTTGCGGTGCACGCTGCAGCACTTTCTTGTAAATCTGCCCCTTTGTTTGCACCATGCATTATGTCTTGCAAAGTTGTATCTTCCACCACCATAATTTGATTAGGCGCGCATGGATTTATGATTATATGCAAATCATACTGGTGATACCAGCCGAGTACGGGTGGTCCTGACTTCGCAACATACACTTTCCCCTTAGCACATCTGTTTTTGAACCAAATTTCAGTTTTCATATAACCAATAATGTCGATCTGTTCACCCTGGTAGCCACCAGGATTGATATCTTTCAGTAACAAACACACGCTTGGCCATTCTTTGAGGAACATACTCTTGGGAATTATTGTGTAGAATAAGGCAGAATCCACCATCAATTCTACTACTCTATTTTTGATGGTAAAGAACAAGTTACTTACCTTCGGTAACTATATATCTGTAAGAAACATAGGTTAGTTATAGATTCCTTACCTTAGAATTTCCCCCAGGCGTCAGACTGGATCCGGAAAGGTTTTCGTCAGCAGTACCCCTGCGCGTCGGAAGGTGGCGTCGGTCGACTCCACGTTCGTTGTTGGCGTCGTGGTTGCTGGGATGACGTCGCGGTAGCTACATAGACGCCGCTCTCGCGCGCTGACGTCAGTTCTGTACAAGACTTTCCACGCCAGAAGCACAGAGCCATGCAAGACACTGACCACTGGTGCACAAAACTAGGGCCCTGAAAGGCAGTCCTTAACCCTAGAAGTCAGTTCGCAGAACGGGGAGGATGGGTGGGGCAGTAAGGAATCTATAACTAACCTATGTTTCTTACAGATATATCATTACCGAAGGTAAGTAACTTGTTCATCTGAAAGGAACAGTTAGTTATAGATTCCTTACCTTAGAATAGATACCCCAGTAATACCAACCCCGGAGGTGGGTCTGCGAACTAAGTTCACACCAGAAAGTACTGGAGAACAGAACGGCCAAAGAAGCCGTCTTTCCTGACTTGGCTGTCCAGGCAGTAGTGTTTTGTAAATGTGTGCAGCGATGCCCACGTAGCTGCCTGACAGATGTCATTAAGGGGGACTCCCCGTCCCAAAGCAGTGGTATCTGCCGTCGCCCTGGTGGAATGGGCGCGCAGTCCCACTGGAGGCTCCTTCTTTGCCAAAGAATAGCAAGCTTTGATGCACCGAACGACTCACCTGGAGATGGTCCGTTTGTGAATGGCCCGACCTTTCTTAGTGCCCACGTAACCAACAAAGAGCTGGTCGTCCACCTGGAATTGTTTGGTGTGATCCAAGTAGAAGGAAAGCGCACGTTTTGGATCCAGACGGTGGAGCCTCTCTTCCTCTTTTGAAGGATGCGGAGGCGGAAAGAAGGTGGGCAAAGTGATGGTTTGGCCAATGTGGAAAGAAGTAACCACCTTGGGAAGAAAGAAAGGTCTAGTTCTGAGGATGACCTTTTCCGGATGAACAGCCAGAAAGGGAGGCTTGGAAGAAAGAGCTTGTAGCTCACTCACCCTGCGAGCAGAGGTGATGGCCACCAGAAAGGCAGTTTTCAAAGTTAGAAGCATGAGAGGGCAGTTATGGAGCGGCTCAAAGGGAGCGCTCATAAGATATGTAAGAACCAAGTTCAAGTCCCACTGGGGCATTACGAAAGGAACAGGAGGAAAAAGATGAGTAATGCCCTTAAGGAAACGATTTACAACAGGGGACTTGAAAAGAGAAGGCTGATCAGGAAGCCTAAGGAAGGCTGAAATGGCCGAGAGATAGCCCTTTAGAGTGCCCAGAGCAGAGCCTTGCTGGGCCAAAGAAAGTAGGAACAAGAGAACCTCAGAAAGAGGGGCGGAAAGGGGATCCACAGCCTTTACTGTGCACCATGCCACAAATACCGTCTTAGTGGAGGGACGCCTGGCTGCCAAGATAACATAACATACTTCGGGAGGCAGGTCAAACGATGGCAACTGCCACCGCTCAATCTCCACGCAAGGAGGTGGAGGCTGGACATGTTCGGGTGGAGGACCGTCCCCTGCTGCTGCAACAGAAGATCCTCCCAAAGAGGCAGTCTGATCAGAGGATTGATGGCCATGTGTAGCAGCTCGGGATACCAGACTCTTCGTGCCCAATCCGGAGCCACAAGAATAACTTGGGCCCGGTCGCGCCTGATCTTCTTCAGCACTGTGGGCAGAAGTGGTATAGGCAGAAAGGCGTATAGAAGACCGCAACTCCACTCGCGACGAAAAGCGTCGCCTAGCGAGTGCCGCCTTGGAAATTCCAACGCGCAGAATTGCTGACATTGCGCGTTCTCTTCGGTGGCGAATAGATCTAACCAAGGCTCTCCCCACGTGCGAAAGAGACCTTGCACCACCTCCGAGTGAAGACACCATTCGTGATCCATCATGCCCCTGCGGCTGAGTTCGTCAGCCCTGGTGTTCAGGGAACCTGCCAGGTGTTGAACCACCAGGGAAATGCCCAGTTCCAGCCATGTCCAGAGGCGGAGGGCCTCCTGACATAAGGTCCACGACCCCTCCCTGACTTGTTTGTTGCAGTACCACATGGCGGTGGTGTTGTCCGTGAACACCTGCACTACTCTTCCCCGGACAGAGGGAAGGAATGCTTTGAGTGCAAGACGAATCGCCCGAAGCTCCAGAAGGTTGATGTGGAGCCCGGACTCCACCAGAGACCAGAAGCCTCTGATCTCCGCCTCCCCCATGTGGCCGCCCCATCCCAGAAGTGATGCATCGGTCACCACTGTGAACTCTGGTTGGAGAAGGGAGCGTGATCTGCCGTCGACCCAATCCTGGTTTGTTAGCCACCACTGCAATTGGTGTGTGGTGCCCTCCGAGATCTGGATGCAATCGGACAGGTTCCCCTGATGTTGTGCCTACTGGAACTTCAGGTCCCACTGCAGAGCCCACATATGCCATCTGGCATAGTCCACCAGCAGGATGCAGGAGGCCATTAGGCCCAGTAGCATGAGGGTCATCCTGACCGAAACCCGGGATAGAGGCTGAAAGATCGGAATCATAGCCCGAATATCCCGGACTCGCTGTTCGGGAGGATAGACCCGAAACTGCGTCGTGTCAAGAACCGCTCCGATGAAGAGGAGCTTCTGAGAGGGAGTCAGGTGTGACTTCGGCACGTTGATGGAGAACCCCAGCGAATGCAGGAGGTCGGCTGTAGTCTGGAGGTGGGAGACGACAGCCTGGGGTGAGCCCGCCTTTAACAGCCAGTCATCGAGATAGGAGAAGACAGGAACCCCTGATCTGCGCAGATGAGCTGCGACCACCGCCATCACTTTCGTGAACACCCGAGGGGCGCTGGTAAGGCCAAAGGGGAGCACGGTAAACTGAAAGTGCTCGTGGCCTACTGTGAACCGCAGGTAACGCCGGTGGGCCGGCAGGACGGGGATGTGAAAATAAGTGAACTGTAAGTCCAATGCTACCATCCAGTCTCCAGGGTCTAGGGCAGACAGGACCTGAGCTAGTGTCAACATTTTGAACTTCTCCTTCCGGAGGAAACGGTTGACGTTCCTGAGATCCAAGATAGGACGCAGGCCCTTGTCCTTCTTGGGCACCAGAAAGTAGTGGGAATAGCAACCACGACCTACTTCTGGGACTGGAACTCGCCCGATGGCCCCCTTGGTCAAGAGTGCCGAAACTTCCTGTTGGAGAAGGGCCAGATGATCCTCCGACATGCGATGGTACTGAGGTGGCATGGATGGAGGGATAGTTTTGAAGGGGAAGGAGTAGCCCCTTTGGACTATTTGCAAACCCCACCTGTCCAACGTGATGGTGCGCCAATGGGGGAGGTGATGGCGAATCCTGCCGCCCACTGGCGTTTGGTGGCCCTGAAAGGTCAGACTAGAAGGGTTTGGAGGCTACTGCAGGGGGGGCTGTGGTAGACTGGCCCGCCCGCTGGCACCCAGAACCACGGCGGTGGTTCCCACGTCCTCGGTCATGCTGGGGCTGAACAGCTTGCTCTGGCCTGTGGCTCTAGGCAGGATGTGGCGGGGCACCCTTTCCATAGCCACGAAAGGGCTGAAAAGCAGACTGCACAGGGCGGGTGGTGGAGAGGCCCAAGGACATGCCCGTAGCCCGAGAGTCCTTAAAGCGCTCTAGCACGTTGTCCGCTTTGTCACCGAATAGGCGACGGCCATCAAAGGGATGTCCATAAGTGTGGATTGGACATCCCCTGAAAAACCAGTCGACCTCAACCAGGCGTAGCGTCGAAGGGCTACCGACGTGGAAATCGTCCTGCCTAGTGAGTCGGCGGTATCTAGCCCACAGCGGATAGTAAACTTCGCTGCGTCTCCCCCTTCGGCAACTGCCCGAGACAGTACGGCCCGGGCCTGCTCCGGGCACTGAGGCAGCACTTGCGCAACCGTATCCCACACGGAGGGGGTGTAATGGCCCAACAGACATGCGGTGTTTACCGACCGCAGTCCCAAGCTGGAGGAAGAAAACATCTTCTTCCCAAGATGGTTCATTTTTTTGGATTCCCTATCAGGTGGAGTGGTAGGGAATGCGCCCTTGGAGGTGGAGGCTTGGACCACCAAGCTCTCAGGGGTGGGGTGTTGGGAGAGGAAAGTGGGGTCGCACGGGGCCGGGCAGTGGCGTCGGGCAACCATCCTATCCACAGGAGCCCCTGTGTTGGGCCTGGACCAGGTGCCCAAAAGGATATCGGTCAGGGCTTCATTAAACGGCAGCAGGGGCTCCGAAGAGCTCGCTGCTGGTTGAAGCACCTCTGTCAGGAGGTTAGTCCCGACTGCCACCATAGGTAACTCGAGGTTGAGAGCCTCGGCCGCCCTACGCAACACCACTGCAAAGGACGCTCCCTCCTCCGTAGCCACGGTAGAAAGAGACAACATGCCAAGGTCTGGTGAGGTATCCAGACCACTGGCTTCCCCCAGTTCCTCTCTCCAGTCCGGTTCATAACCTAACTGGTCAGTTAAAGGGTCTCCAGACCCCTCCCAGTCCTCCTCACCCTCCTCTGGCTGCCAATCTGGTCTCAAAGAGCCAGGGTAGAACAGGGGCACAAACGTACCCGTCAGCGCTGGATCCGGCGTCGGTCTGGCTCCGTGCCTACCTCGAGGTGGAGGCCAGGGTCGACTTCGGCTGGGGACACAGCCGACGCCGGCTGCGGACGTGGTGCCGGTGGAAGCGGCGCCGGTGGAGGTGTAACAAGGTTGACCGGTGCCAATCCGGATCCAGGCCTGGATCCAAGGGGACCCTGCGGTGCCGAGGCCGGACCCACCGGTGTCGAAGGCCCAGGGCCCCCAGCCGAGTCCGCAGGGCCCAAAGGTACACCGGCGGAGTCGGGCTGCCCAAAGATGGCGTGCATCGCTTCGTAAAATTGACGAAGCTGGGCAGGGGTCGCTCCAGGTCCCGGAAAGGGGGGGGGGAACCCAGGAGTCGACCCTTCGGGATCCGCACACGGAGCCACAGGAGGGGCACCACCCGCATCCCTTGTCGCGTCGGACGAAAGACGGGGAGAAGTCGAAGAGTGACAATGCTTCTTCGACTTCTTCTTGTGCTTCGACTTACCTGACCCCGAGTGCGAAGACTTAGAAGAAGAATGATGGTGGCTCCGCGACCGGTCCCTCAACCTCCTACGCGACCGGGACCTCGAGCAGCGCGGAGCCGACTGCTGGGCCTCGAGAAGCTTTCGGGACCGCTCCCGCAAAGACTTCTGATTCATGGTACGGTAGTGGGAGCAAGACTTAGGGTCGTGGTTGCGCTCCAGGCAGAAGAGGCACATGCGGTGCGGATCCGTCACCGACATCAGTCGGCTACAGGAACCGCAAGCCTTGAAGCCGGGCACCCCTCGTGCACCAGGAGTCGATGGACTCAAAAACGATGTCGACAAAAGTCGAGAAAAAGTCAGTCAAAAAGTGACTGGAGGTACCGCTCTCTCCGGATCTGCGCTTGCTGGCACGGAAAAAGAAAGAACTGACGTCAGCGCGCGAGGGCGGCGTCTATGTAGCTACCGCGACGTCATCCTGGCGACCACGACGCCAACGACGAACGCAGAGTCAACAGACGGCACCTTCCGACGCGCAGGGGTACTGCTGACGAAAAACTTTCCGGATCCAGTCTGACGCCTGGGGGAAATTCTAAGGTAGAGAATCTATAACTAACTGTTTCTTTCAGATCTCCGCTTTAGGCCTATTGCGTCTGGCCAAACCAACATCCATGCCCTGATCCTCATTAACACACAGTGCTCTGTCACACAACCCAGAGTCAGAGAAATCGTCTGATCCTCTCTCTCAATTGCTACTTTCCCTTTAAAATTGCCTTTACTCCTACACATTCTAGCAATGTGCCCCTTACGTCCGCACTTCCTACACTCCTTCCCTATTACATAGCAAGTTCTAGCTTCAGAGGAATGGTAAATGCTACCACATCTGCTACTGTTCTTGCTGACCCCTTTAATTCCACTCATCTTTCTACCACTCGACTTTGCTGACAGCTTGGACGTTGCTGCCACGTCACTCTCCACAATCGACACTGCTCCAGCCTCCCTGACTTCTCTCCATTCCATTTCCTTCATACAATATTCAGACTCTTCAACTACCTTTGCTATTTCAATAGCCTCCTTCAATGAGGGATCTTTAGCTGTCCACAACCTCTCTTGCATCTTCCTGCTTCTACATTGCAAAATAAGCTGGTCTCTGACCATCTCATCAGCCATCGCTCCGAATTTACGCTTGAATGATAACTCCCTTAAACGTGTAATGAACTCATCTACTGATTCACCCACACGTTGGGGTTGAGTGTAGAATTTGTGCCTTCTCATCACCACATTTGCACTCTTTGCAAACCTAGTTTCCAACCTCTTACGTGCTTCAACATACACATCTTCAATGGGGCGTCCTGCCTGTTTAACTGCTTTAGGTAACTACTTAAACACATGCTGGGCTTCCTTTCCCATCGCATTCAACAGTATTGCTTTTTTTCTGCCAGCACAAAATTCTGGCCATCTAATGCTACGAAAAAATTGTCAAAAATATCTATCCATTCCTCCCATTCAATTGATGGCACCCCAGGTTGAGAAAGGAAAACTGGAGGTGGATTAATGGCTGAAACTTCCATAACTACTGCAGAGTGATCAATCACAATACAGAGTGCTTTGCCCTGCACCTCCTTGATACGAGTGTGCCTGTCACTGAATGCAGACACTACCAGAAGGAATTATTATACTAAAATCTATAGCATCACTGATGAAAGTATGCAATTCTTTAAATGCGGTGTGCTTGTCACCGAAAGCAGAAACAGGCGCCTTGTCAATTTAACACTGCCCGTGGCTGTTAAATCCAGAAGATGCACAAATCCTAGTGCCTATATAGGCAACACTCCCCACCCTTTGCAAGGTTAGCATGCACAATGGAATGAATAAATACACAACACAATTCTTTGTTGGGAATAGATTGCTGCAGGTTTATTCCATACAAAAGTATGCAACATGGTGGGTTAACTTATGGGCGATCCAAGGGCAGGCAGCGGTGACTGACCTACGCTGCCCCGCCCGCCTGAAGAGCCAAATTGCACTGTGGCCAATCCAATCGGTGCTACCAGTTATGAGGGGATTCCCCCCTTGAAAACCGTGAACCACTGGTCCACCACTGTACTCACTCCCTTTTTATGGCGGAGCGTTGCAAGGCAAGCCCCCGGTTGCTCAGGCTTCCAACCGCCTGAAGGACTAGCGGGGCGCCGACGATTCTTTCTCCAGGGTCCTGCCGTAAAGACTCCTGGGGTTTGGCACAGGCACCCCTATTGTGCTCCTGAAGAGGTACCCTTCTGTACCCTTCCACCTCCAGATCACCCTGTAACTCCGCCAAAGCTCTGGATGTGGCCACCATCGCCACCAGAGCCCCCCACCAAGGTCTGTAGTTTCCTTCCATTGCAACCTGCTGTTTCCAGCGCCTCGCACTAATGTCCAATAAGAACAGATCCATGCCCACCTTAGACAGGTGCACCCATCCTCCTCTTTGTTGACCTTTGATCCTTCTAGGTAGACCATCTCCTTAGCTACCTCTGACAGCTGTGCCCCGCCCCTATCGGGGGACCATGTGTGTCACGCGAAAAGGCCACACCAATTTACCTAGCCCTTCATATTTATATTGAGTTTGAGTTGAACCATGCCCTCCAGCTTGGTGGGCTTGTCTATGACTTTAATTTCCTTTCTGTCGGAATGAGAAGGCCTCCCCAGTAGGGGGGGACCTATTGTTCTTTTCTTAACCATAGCTTTATTACCCTTCACGTTATTGCAGGCTCTATAACCTCCTGCTACCTGCCGTTACCATCCTTCTAGTTGGACCACTTCCCTATCTGACTCTGACAGGTGTGCCCCGTCCCTATTGGGAACCGTGTGGTGTTTGCACAAAAGAGGCCATGCCTAAATTACAAAGCCCTACTATTAGATATGCATTGAGTTGAACCAAGCCATCCTGCTTGGTGGACTTGCACATGGATTTAGCCCTTCTGTATGACTGTACGGTGGCCTCCCCGGAGGTTGGGAACTACTGTTCTCTTTTATAACCACAGCCTTGTTTACCCTGCAAGTATTGTTCGGGCCAACCAATCCCTTATCTCAATCCACTGACCTCCCATTGTACGGGAGCGCAGTGCCAACAGGAGATGGGACCCCAAGAGCATAACAAACTACTGCTCTACTTTGAAACCACAGTCCTGTGTGCTATAATCTGTTGAGCCTAGTGTGCAAGGATATGCATTTACCTTTGGGGGTTGATTAAGCCATAGTTCACCACACCCCCTACTTGATGAGTCCCAACTAGAGGGTTCAAACTGATAACCAACTGCTGCCCCAACAAGGGTTGTCATGCCTTCCTAGAACGCCAGGTGGACCTCCGCACCTAACGAGGCAAAGGTGGATCTAATCTCAGAGTGGTGGGTCCTGAGGTCCCCTAAGGGGACTCCAAAGATGCTGCTACCTCTCATGTCCTTCTTGCCTGCACCACCCATTCGTCTGACTGTGATCTACAAATGCTGTGTCGCCATGCTGGTGACCCACCCAGCATACATAGCCCATCGCCCGCTTTTGTTGCAGGTATCCCAGGTGCCGCAAAAGATGCCTATGCTTTTGGATTGTGAAGACATGGAAAATTATATGAGCATATTACCTACCCCTACAGAGATCGAGGTGCAGTGTGTGCTCTGGAATTGTCAGCAATAGTGCTCCTAACCCATATTTCTTGACGCTATTGGAGCCATGGCACACTTGCTGTCATGACCACCTGACGCAACCCACCTGGCTGACTAGCCGCTGCGAGATTTTGATCTTATCCCCATGCTCTCATGGTTACCGGTGCACATCTTCTATAGGTCTTGCCCCCACTCTATATATACCGATTCCTGCAATGTACCCCTCTGCCCTTGCATGGGCGAATAAAACACCTGCAACATTGCAATTCCCACCGCCCTATCATAGGGCAATCCGGGGGGGGGGGGGAGGGGTCTTACCGTTAGGTTCTGCTACATTACATGGCCTCCTAGCCTGCAAGCACCCTCGTATGACAGCAGTCTATCTGCTGTGTTGCCCGCTAAATGTCCGCACCCTGGCACAAGACGTCCCGTTCCATACTTCTGTTAAAGGATTACCATAATGCAGACCTGCAGGAAAAGCTTGTGGGCTAGTAGCTAGGCAGGGAACACTATGTAAAGATACCTGCCCTTTCTTGGAAATGGGAATGCTCAATGTGTTTAGATAGCTGTGACCCCATGTGCTCTAACCAGTGTTTCCCAGCTATGGAACCACATACATGTTAAGTAACAAACTTACGCAACCCGTCTGGCTGCAAGGGCGATAATGCGAGCGAAAATAGCTGAACTGAAGCACCACTAACATGCGCTGGTCTACGGGAGTCACAATTTCTGCTAGGAGACCAGACCTTTGCCCAGCCAGGGATACTGATAAACTATGTCGAACGCTTGCTCGTGTCAAGGCTGATCCAGTGAGGCTGGAGTGAACCTTTGTATGTTGTGCATCTGACAGTAAGTACCTTGATTTGCTTTGGCTGGGATAGAATTGTTGCTTCTGTCACACTCCGAATTGTGGCGATGTGCAGCTTTTTCGCATTCTTCACTGCTAAGTGTGCCTGGTCCGTTCCCAGATACACACTGCGTGCTAACCAGCTGTGACCCGTGATGCTAAAAGCACTAGACCTGGTTCACTTGGTTTACCCCTGAATTGATTGCCCTCCCCCAAAATCCATGTGTGTGGGGTGCTGGTCCCTGATTTGATTCCTTTTATGCCTTCTACAATGGCAGTTCACCCACTCACACAAGTGACCCGCTGGGAGCAAGCCCAGTGTAACCTGTAAATGGTATTGTAATTCTCCTAACAACTGCACTGAGGGCAAGCCACAATCACTGCTACTGGTGTCTGAGTAATCGGCCATAGAGGCCTAGCAATACTGCACTGTCAGCAAGTCACGCCCACTGTTGCAACTTGTGTCACACATCCGCATAGCAAATTAGTCCGATTTGCCCCCAACGTGGTTCGCCTACCCTATGTGCTAACCAGCTGTGGCCATGGCTGTTGCATCAATGAATTAGACCCAGTTTGATTTGTTTATCCCAAGAAACAATTGTGCCCCACCATGATCAAAGACCTGCCTAGTTATCGGGATCCTATTAGTAACCTTGTCCTTATTGGTACATAACATTATATTCTACATGCACTGCGCAGGAAACACCATTTAACCTGCTCGAGCAAGTGGCCATTCTGCTGAAAGCCCCGTGGGCCTGGGAGAGGGGAATGCTATTAACCTTCATATCCTAGGCACTCAGGAAGTATCCCTCACTGCTGCAGGTGCCCAAAAGCCTGTTCTATGATGATGACCAACCCCCAAGGTGTGTGACGACTCAGCTGTAAGATGGGCTTGGAAATATGTGACATTAAGCAAGGTGTCCTCCTGTGCTTGGCCCATGTCCCTCATATCTTGCATGGGGTTGCATGATTGGTTTGGTCTGTGGTGTTATTTGGCCCCCCCCCCGATTACCCCGGCTGCTTAACGGCCAGCAACGTGACCAGGTGCGGACTTAATCCATTATTCAGAGCCTGGGTGGAATAGAGGTGGTTTGGAGAGACTCATACCTGCCTACGGAAACAGACTCGTTGTCTATCCCCTTATTTGGGACACAGGTCGCAGAAAAAAGCCCATTCCAATCTCTGGTTCTAGCCCATTGAAGGATAAACCAAGTGGAGTTTGCCTAAAGGAACCTCCAGATTTTGCGCATGAAAATATGGCGCCTTTACGGGAACCTGGAAATGGAGGACTAATGTGTGCTCTACTATGTCCCCAGAGACTTTGCATTCTAGGTCAACGTGATGAACCCTGCTATGAAGCCCCCCCAAAAGACAGCCAGCTGTAGTTCTCACAGCAGGTCAAATCGTATACCAAACCTGCTGCATGGAAATAGTGTATGGTTGTGCTGCAGTCAGGTGGTCAATGGAAGGTGCCATTGCCCATGTTTCTGGGATCTGAACCCTTGACTTGGACGGGGCCTGTGGCACCAGATGCGGACGACTTTGCCTCTGCTCTGCAGGTCCTGGATGCAGCCCAGTTAATCTCCCTAGGTCTGACTAAATGAGACGTACTGACTGCGCCTGTCAGGGCACTCTGAGCCACTGAATTATGAAAGCATATATAGGAGCATTACTTTGGAAGCTGAAGCTAATGGCTTCTTAGGTTGACCCATATGCCGCAATGATAATAAGGCTTTCCATTATCGTAATAATAAATGGGGTAGCTGCTTTAATACCAGTGACTGGGTGCGACTGGAGAATTGCTGTGATCTGCCCTGCCAATGTCCTGGTCAACGCTTCCCCTAGACAAACCTCCGATCTCTTCCAGGCAGAACCTAAAGCCTGTCGCAGCCTTTTGAAGTTTAACAACAATTCGGCCACAATATTCAGTGCCTAATCAAGTATAACTTGGGGCTCACTGCCACCCTTCTCTGTCCAGTGACCCCATAAACGGTGTCACATTTTCGGCGCAAGACAATCACCACTACCTTTTACATACTGCTGTAAACTGTCGGTTGGGTCTGCGGGGCTGGGGGGGCAGCGGGCGGGGAAGGGAAGCCATGCGCTGAATGCAAAAGGCACCGCCCGAACACCATATGACCCTGGGACCCGTGTGCCTCCCAAGGCCACGAATGCACCCCACCTTCTCAAGCTGCCAACACCAAAGCCCAGAGCCCCGCGACCTCGAACTCACAGCGGCACACCTTGCAAACAACAATTGTCGCCACCCTGAGCGGCCATGCAGCCCCGATGCAACCCGCAACAAGGGAAGAGACGAACCTCTCTGCCCTAACGATCCCAACTCACTTGCTGAGAATACAGAAACTCGTCCCCCCTAACTGCAACAAGCTGGGCATGACCGAGTATAAAACTCAAAGTATACTAAGAGGGGCGTTTCAGATATTAGGCAACTCATCCCTTCTATCTGAAAGATGAGTCATTAACAAAACACCAAGCCAAGAGACTTAAGTAAAGTGTATCAACTATTAGCACATCGTCCCCTCTCACTGAGACAGCATAGACAAAGAATGGTTAACACGCACCATTCCCATATTCCTCCTGCAAGTATACAGTAACGTTTCGACGCAGTACAACCAGGAAGCCGAGTGCAATATGGCACCCCAAGGCTCTTTAAGAAAGAACATCAATAAGGCTCCTCCTACATGGCATCGCATGATCTGCCATCATGAAACCATTACAGAACGAATGCAATAGGGACGTGGGATAAGCGGAATACTTAGGGTGTAGGGCTCCCCTCCTCACCTTATCGTACCAGATGGTATGGCGGTGGGTCCCGCAATGCCACAGGTGCTACCCCTCGCCCACACACGGGCAGAAGGGTACACTGGCAGGAACCTGCAATAGAGTGGGTCACACACACAACGGGTTTATTAGTACCCACCGCATGATGCAGAAAACTGAAAGTTACACAAATGTTTCAACCTTGCACAATGTAGGTAGTTGCCTTGCCGAACGGATATTAAAACCGCGCAGGAGGCAACCCCCAAGTGCCACGCCAAGAGCCGTGGCCAGCTTCTCCAGCACCAAGTGAAGGCGGCAGCTAAGGGGAGATAAAAACGATGATGCTGTACTGAAGCACACCCGGCGCACCCCTGCCGGTTTTGATAAAGTAAGGTAGAATAACAATAGGGTGGGAGCTTCCCAGGCTGGACGAAGCGCAAGCGAGATTCCACTCAGCTCCGGACAGTCCAAGCCAGTGCCACAACCGAACAGAGGCCCCATATACACGTCGCAGTAAGAAACGAGATTAACCCCCCTTACACCGCAACAGCCGGAGCTCGCGAGCATAAGGGCTGGCCGTTTAGAGGGGGTACTGGGGGCCACACAAACTACCCACTGTGCCCAAACGCACCAGCACAGCCCAGTCTCCCCACCGAAGCAGGTCGACATTAGGCCTGGGCGGTGAACTTCGCTCTGTTCGTGGAGTTTGCGGAGTTTTCTGCAATCCGCACTCCGCAGAGTGCAGAAAACTCCGCTTCGCGATGTGCAGCAGAGTTTTTATCCCCGCTCGTGATCGCGACCGGTATGTTCGTGAACGCGAATGGTAAGTTCGCGAGCGCGAGCTGCTCGGGTCGAATTTCTACCCGAGCGGCAGGAATAGCAGCACAAACTGCAGTTCGCACTGCACTCCGCCACTCGCGGAACTTCGCGGAGGTTTTTTGTAACTTCGCGGAGTTCCGCGTAGCAAAACTCCATGAACTACGCTCAGGCCTGGTCAACATGACCTGGTATGCTAAAGAAATTGTCCCAACGGGCCCCGCCTAAAACACTGACGCTGCCTGCACAAACCACCAAGCAATGCCGCGAGGACAGGATATCCACCAAGTAATGTGGGTGGGGGACATAAGAGCAATGCACGGCTGCAGCTATTTCTTCATCAGTCAGCAGCACCCAGTGCTACACATCTGAAGTTTCAAACAACATAATTCACCTGTAGCATTTGCCTGCCACCTGCTGGGCATCAAAATTAATTTATTTGAATTTTCCATTTAGGCGAAGGCACATACTGGGGGATACCGGAGGAGCCACCGATGGCATAATTAGTCACTCAACAGCCATCGCCTAATTCAATCACCGAGCGTACAAAGAAGAGTTGCCTGCTCTAATCCTACATTCCTCAATACAGCCGACGAAGAGACACAGGCCCGGCCCCGCAACAGCCAAGGCAGCAGCGCTGATTACCACCAACTAGACTGCCCGGTACAGCAGCTCTTTCTCTCTGCCCATTGGCCTCAGTCAAACCTGTGACCGCTTTGTGCCCAGAACCACGATGGGAGCCTGTGCACCCAACAGACTGCGGGCCACCGACTCCTGCTCAAATGTTGCCCCCGGACACCAAACTGGAGGCCAAGCAACCGGACCCAATTAGAGGACCGCGGCCAGCGGCAACAACAGGCCCCTGAGGCAAACAAAACTCACCGCAATGCAAACGACGATCAGACAGAATGCGACACAATGAGCCAGACAGCTGACATCGTGTCCAGCGGGGGGACAAAGAGACGGCGTGTCCGGCAGGAAAGAGGGCGCCTGAAAGGCGGGGGCAGGTATAAATACCTTCCCCCAACCCTCTATGCGCCGGAAATGACGCGCATCGGGCTGTGGGACTCCTCCCCAGGGTCCCAAGACCCTGTGTTGGTGTGCCTAAGCGGCACTAAGGTGGCCGCCCTTTTAGGTGGCTCACTGCATGAGCCACGGGCAGCCGCATTTAATGCGGTGTGCCTGTCACCAAAACAGAGACAGGCGTCTTGGGAAGACAATGCTGCACTGTGCTGGACGTTGCCCGGTTACATGTGTCACCAGGGACAGCACAGAAACAGCAGCTTGCTGAGCGAAGAAAACTTTGTCACAAAGGCTTGAACCAATCCTCGCTTTGTCAGTGTATCCTAGCAACTGCCTTTCACCCTACTTGCCTGTAACTTCATGCAGGTACGTCACTCCAGCTTTACATCGGCCTCCGTTGCTGTGGAAACTACATTACCTCCTCGTAAGTCTTCCTTGCTACCAGAGTTACGCAGTGAGCTTTAGCTCCACACCAGAACACTCCAAAGCAAATTAGATTCCCATGCCTCCCATCCCTCCCCAACATGGCCCACCATCGTTACCCCTGACCCAGTATAAGGGGAGGGTCGACCCATCCCACTTGCTGTTTTTTTTGTTCTGCGTGCAGAGCCTCCAGAGTGTGATGTCGATTCAGGTGAGTGGGGGCGAGGTCCTGCTCCAGCAGGTCCCTGGGCCCTGGGGAGGAGGCCCTGCGCGAGCGGGCTCATGCATTGGGTGTTTCCCCCACCTTGTGGCTAGCGGCCCTCGCACTGTTGTCTTTCTGTGGCCCTGCACTAGCAGGCTTTGGTGGTAGCGGGCTCCGCAGTGTGTGTTCAGCCCTGCCCTAGCGGGCTCACCTGTTGTTTGGCCATTTCTACTCCCTTGCTGGGTCGTGTGCACACGGCGGTGTTTCGGCCCTGCGCGCCTTTCCAGGGCCATGCGGTATTCGCGAGCGGTCTGTTGGGACCTGGGGGCCCTGCCACTTCCCCACGCGTCTCCTGGTCTTGGCTAGCACTGCGGTGGGGCGGCCGGAGGTTTTTCCGGTCTTCTTGTCTCCAGGGAGAGGCGCCTCGCACAGCCAGCTTCCTGCTTGGCTTCTCTGCCGGGGGGGGGGGTTGCCTGGCGTGGTGTGCTTGCAGCCCTCCCTCCTCCCTTCCGGCCCTTTGGGGTGTCCCCGACGCGCGGGCGGTGCTTGGCTGTGTCGGGCCCCTCGGCCTCTCTGTCCCTTGTTGTGCCTTGTGGGCAGGGGCACTGGTTGGGGCTCGCCGACGGCTTCATGGCTGCTGGACCCGCGGGGCGGTTTGCAGGTCATGCCGCTGCCTCTCTCTCGCGCTCGTTCCGGGGCGATCTGGGTCCTCTGGCGGCCTGTGGGCCAGGGGGGACTCTGCTGTGCGGGGCGCGGCAGTGGGCTGGATGCTCTGCGCCTGATGGGGCATGGCGCGGCGGAGTTACATCCAGCAGCGAGCGGGCCCGTGAGCGTTTGTCTAGGGGGGGTCTTTGCGGCCCTGTGTCCTACTGTGGGGTTTCCTTGTGCTACTTGTTTGCGCTCCCGGCACTTTCGCTGTTTGCCGGTGTTTGTGTGCCGGTTGGACTCCCTGTTTGGAGCCCGTTTTCCGGCGTTACTGCTCGACTCTGGTCGGCGCTGCGGTGCTTCGGTCTCTTCCTCTTCCCGTTTGGGTCAGGAACTCTTCCGGGCTCAGCTTCCGCCTCCGGCCCCGGCCCCACCCCCACCCTCCCTCCTCCCACTTCTCTACAGGGGGTTGGCGGCTGGTCATACCCTGCTTGGACTCCCCTCCTCATGCCTCAGTGGCCGCTGTCTGTCCCCGGGGCGAGTGCTATGCCCCTGGGGCGTGTGGCATCTGGTTGTTGTGGGTTTGTCAGCCTCTGTTTTTCTGCTTGCCTAGGGGTTGTGGCGGTTGTCGCTTGCGCTGTGTACATCCGGCTGGCGGCTGTTTCTGCCCGGTCTTGAGCCGGGATCCTTTCGGGTGTGTCTGCACCCCTAGTGTGGCTTCCCAGTGACGCGTGCTGGCTCAATGGAGTCTGGTCATGGCGCATGTTTTCCTTGAGGATTGCTCCTGTTGTCTTCCCCTCTTTGGCACTGTTGTCACCTTGTGTGTAGCGCCATGTGCCTATTCCTCCATCATTCGTGCGTGTTGGGTGGGTCCGTGTGGCTCTGCCCGTGGGCGCTTGGCGCACTTTGAGTTTCTCGTGGCAGGGTGGTGAGGGTAGCTGACAGGCATTGGTACGCCGTTGCTCATTCCGGCTCCCCCCTCCTTTTGTTGGGGTCTTTGCCAGTTTTCTGCCCTTTTGTTGCTCGGCATTGCCGTTTTCTTTGGCTACTCCCTCGAGTCTGGTGATGTTGCTTGCGTTCTGGCCTGGCAGCGCTCACTTTTCTTCTATTTTTTTTATGTGTTTGTATCCGGTCGTGGCTGTCCGTATCTTGTTGTTGGTTGCGGCCGTTGGCGACTGCGTTTGTCCGTTTTTTGTTGCCCTATGCTTTTGTCCACGACCTGGATCGTTGTGGGTCGTTCGGTGGTATGGGTGCGTTCGTTTGCTCTGCACCGTTTCCTGTCTCCTGTCCCCACAGCGTCTGTGCTTGTGCTTTTCTTTCCGTTATTAGCCTCGGTGACCGTTTGTGTTGGGCGCCGCGCTCCTCTGTCTGGGATGATGGGCTATGTTTGTCCTTTGTCTTTCTTTCCCGGTTGTGCCTGCGGGCATTCTGACCTGACTGTGCCTGTCCTTAGCCTACCGCCCTGAACACCCTGTTCTTATCTGGTCTCAGACGTTGTGCTGGGTCTACCCTGGTTGGTGCCTGAATGTGTGTCCGCCTAGGCGTGCCTTGTGCCTTTGGCTGGGTGCCCGGTACTCCGGTATCCTGAAGGTCTGGGTTGTACTCTTTCTCGCACGTCCTATTTCGGGGGCATTTCTCTGGTCAGGGGTTCCATGGCCCAGTGGCATGGCCAGCTTCATCCCGGTTGATGTTCCCATACCTGGGCATGGCCAGGTGTGTTCTCTGCTTTTTGGGCTCCCACTGTGCCCCTGCTGGCTTGAGGGCTCTGTTGCTGCTCACTGCCTGTCGTTTTCTGCTGTCATCTG